>OX438590.1:4200000-4737500 GCA_949316365.1 Hoplodrina blanda
TTATCACAGCTAATTGTCAATGCTATCGATGCTGTTACTATAATAACTGATGCACGGTACATAACGTCATATTTCATTTTGCGCATGCCTTGCCCAGATTAATAAACAACAACACAGTACAGGACCAAGAACAGATCCTTGTGGCACACCGATTGCGTTATCTTTATTGCTTCAACAACAAGTACTATGTCGGTGCATAAAACAGCATTATCCGTTGGTTCATTGTACCTGCGTAATTATACGTCGTCTACAACATTCAAGGTCTTAAGAGCACTTGACACTGATTCACGCAGCGTGATCATAGGCCTCCTTGAGGACATCCGACACACTTCCACGACTATTGTTGTTATTATGCCCGATTTAATAGTAATTAACTGTCGATTTTGTATGAATAATTGACTTTCGATTGTCACAATACTGTTTGAGAACGCTGAGTAAACAATAAACAATTGAATGAGTGTTTTTTAGACAGATTTGCAACGTAAACAACTAAAGAACATTTACATGATAAAACTAAAATAGACTAATTTATGAATGCTACTGCACATTCCCTTGTCTTTGATCTACAATTTAATAAAAAAAACACCGTTTAAAACAAGATGATACTTCAGATAGAATAACAAATCATGGACTAATTTGCAGTTACATAGATGCATGCGAATGATATGTAATTACTGCTTGCACAATTCAGAGATGCAGTGATTGCTAATAAAAGCAGGCGCAACAAGAAGTAGTGTTTTTATAAGATTATTTAGAGCCCCATATTTGTTTAAATTATTTAAAACCTAGCTAAGGCTATTAATAACCATAATATCAATGTAAAACCTCTGAATAAGCTCAAATTTTGAAATAGAATTACTCCAATACCTGTTTATACGGAGTGTAGTAACATGCATACTACCCATTATACTATGTAACTTTGAGCAAAAATTTGTGCCGGAAACGACTTTCATTATGATGTGAAAATCGCTGTTCGACGCCTTGTAACGTACGCACAACATTGTACATGTGGTGCACGTTGTACAGAGGTCGTAGAGGTATTTAAAGTTATTTAAGTAAAATACGTAAAAAGAGTTAAATCTCTGCAACCAGAAGGTTCCCAAGTATGGTCCAGAACAAAAAAAATCCTTGCATCATCTTTTTTTGTAAAAATACGTAAAAAACGCTAAACCTTTGACCTTCAATACCTCTGTAACCAGAAAAATCCCAGGTTTGCAAAAAAATAATCACAAAAACACGTAACTATCGGTATCGGTTTCGTTAATTTATTTATTTTACTTTAACATAAAACGGCCAAGGTAAATTACATTAGTTAAGTGTCTTTTTACTTGATATTTTGAATCTGTTAAGATAAACATAGGTAAAATATTACCCTGCTTACTAAACATACTTTTACTTCAAATACCTACGTCTTACGTCACGAATCAAACGTCCGTGATGCTGAATGACCCCTGATTAAGAACCCAAGGGAATGAAGGAAGATACTTACGAAAGGCTTGATTTACCCTTAGAAAATGTGGATCACGTTCATCTGGGAGTAATTATTGTAACTAATGAGAATGCTATGAGTGAGTGTTAATGGACCATTTGCTGCAACTAAGTTGAATAAAAAATAAGAAAAGTCATTTCGAAGTGTAATAAAAACTGCAGTTAGCGGTTTGTTAATTAATACTACTGCGTTTTGACTTGAGAAGTTGGTAGGAAGGGATGTAAGATTTTAGACTTTTGAATATGAATTGATTTTTTAATATTAGTTTTTGATTTAGTAATGGCGTAAGATTAGGTACAATTAAAATATAACTATTTGTAATATAAGGGTGTATTGTTTTAACATGAGATATAATTATAGAGTCAAGCTAATTAATGAGTATTTATGCGCATCCCATAGGCCCCTTTGGACATTAATTATAATTTGATGATCATCTTGCATCGTTTCAAGTTACTCCAATAGATGATGTTTCCATCTCTATGTTTTCATAGCAATAGGTGTGGAAGGGACATCGTAACAAAAGCTCTTACCATGGATTCAGTACAATATAAAAACAAAAGTTTGTTTTTTTTACTTACGCCGTCCAAATGTATGGAACTGCAGTTTTTTTTTAAATAAAGTGACATCCTTTTCACCCGTTATTAAAATTATGATTAAAAATATGCAAGCGTATTTTTTTATATCAAAATAAATAAGTACAGCAAGGATACTTTGGTCTGGTTAAAATACATAATAGAAATATACAGAGAGAACATTATTTATGTATAATCTTTACTTTAATATTATAAAACTAGAAAGATTGTTTGTTTGTTTAAACTCAATTTTTTGATTTAAAGTATACATTTTAGCCCTGAGTATATTTTATTAACAACTAGCTCCCGCGACTTCGTCCGCGTCAAAGTTGATATATTATCCTACGGCCCGGGAACCGTACATTTTTTCCGGAATAAAAAGAAGCTAATGTACAGTCAGCAACAAAAGTCGATTAACATTTATGTTGCTTAAATCGTAATTATTGAGCACAAAAGGCAACATAAAATAGATATAAAATTAAGATAGAATAAACCCTTAGCTATTGCCTGAAATTCTGAGAAGCAGTGCATTGTGTTATTTTGTATCGATTTAAATGAAATAAAAAAGTAATCATGTTAATCGACTTTTTCTGCTGACCGTATATTCTAGACTATAGTCTATCTCTGTGCTAAATTACATTCAACCGTTCTGGAGTGATTGAATAACAAACATCCATCCATTCAAACTTACGCATTTGTAATCGTAGTAAGATTAGGGATCCGTAAGAAAAATCAGCAGAGGAAGTCTCGGGCAGCAACTCGTGTATCATAATCATGTAAGCCTTCACATTTCTATCATTGTGTGAATACAATACTCACACGTGACGTTCGTTTATAATATTTTTGTGAATTCAAAATATTTATTTGTGTTGAACTTCAGAATTTTCTCATGGAAATGAAGGTGAAACTTTACCATAATGATGATTTAAAGTATTTAGTAGCGCTTATATCATAGGTATGTCTTGTGTACCTAAATATACATAATATTTAAATATAAAAAATACAAAGAAGAGTGATTCTCAAAAAAATATTTTTAATGAAGACGGCTCTCAAAAGTTTTGCATTTTGTAAGGAGTTTTTGCCTACATTAATTTAATTATCAACTGTACATAATTTTGTTTACTATCGTAGAATAAACATTAATAGAAGTGACAGAGACTTAAGAAAGGTAGACGTGTTAAAAAAATTGTTTTATCATAACACTAGCACTCTCCCCGCGACTTCGTTCGCGTGATTTTTCTTACGGATCCCTAATTTTTTGATAATAAAATAAAGCCTATAGCACTCAGTGATAACGTAGCTTCCAATTAGTGAAAGAATTTTCAAAATCGGTTTAGTAGATCCAGAGATTACCCCCTACATACAAACTTACAAACTTACAAACATACAAACTTACAAACAAATGTTACCTCTTTATAATATTAGTATAGATTTATAATATTAGTATAGATAACATCACGCCCGTAATCCCCGAAGGGTTAGGCAGAGGTGTATCCATTAGTACACCCACATTTCGCCAGTTATATTAAAGTCCCATGTAATAGGGAGCGAGCCTATTCCTATCAATCAGACACAAATTCAGACTCCGAACCTGCTATTAAAAAATTCTGATGCAAAAACTCAATAACACTTTACATTCTAAGAAAACTTCAACTATATCTGATGACACCTCCTTTGTTGATTGTACCTATACTATCTCATGTTTACAAAGGAAATAAATGAAGAGAGAATATGAAAAAAGAATTGAAGATTTGAAGTACCAACAAAACAAAACAACAGCGACAGTGTCCTATCTTTATAATTTCCGTCATACTCTATGACCAACACCTTGATAGTTTCCCGTGCTGACAATGGTCACGGCCGGTAGTGACTCAGTATATAACTGCTAAAGAGTACGTAATGTCATTACTTTATCCTAACGCAGCACCATGATAAGATCCTGTAGCGTTTTAGTGTTAGCTGCTTTTATTCAGGTAAGGGGGAATGGTTCAAGGTGAAAGAGACAATAGTTCAATTTTAAGTAATTTTGTCAATGAATATTGAATTTACAAAACCAAGATCATGCCCACCCCCCTTCCCCTAATTTGTGAAACTGGAATCAACGCAAAATTAATGTTATAAATTGTCAAGAGCGAGGAAGCTGCAACGATTGGTTGTTGATAATTTAGTCAACCAAGCCAACCAATCACAACGGCAACGTACTCACGCTCGACTATTTTTCACATTCACTTTTCGTTCAAGATACGGAAGCAAGTTCATGAATAGGGCAAAAAATTTACGTACCTATATTCCTAAAATTATAATAAAGTATTTTGATTTAAGATACTTATTTTTTTTTTCTTGTCTGTCTTCACAATGATCTAACTTATCTCCCGTTGTTAATGATTAGTACATTGATGAATGTAAGCAAACTTATAATAATTTTCTTTTACAGGTGATCTTTGGTCAAGACCAAGAGGTCGGCCCTCCTTTACCTCAATTTCTTGAAACGATACCGAGACACTGCCTGGTCCTACCTCCTGGGGTAAATAGTTTTTATCTAAACTAATATTATATAAACAGAAAAGATTTGTATTTTTGTTTGCAATGCATAAACTCAGAATATATTTAACTGATTTTAAAAATTCTTTCACTTATGAAGAGCTATATTATCAGCAAATAACATAGGTTATATTTAATTGTTTTAAAGTTAGGGATCCGCAAAGAAAACCCTCGCGGACGAAGTTGCGGGCAAAATCTAGTTTGCTGAATTTTTTCGAGAATTCTTTAAATAATTCTGTATTTTCATGCACTACAAATGGAAATGCAGTTGACATCGATATTTTAACATAATATATTTGAGAATAGCGCTAGTTTTTTCTTGTACAAATTAATGTCGTGATAGTCCAGTGGTTAAGGCTCCGCCTCTCATGCATGAGGTTGCAGGTTCGACACCACCCAAGTACTAATCTGAGTTTTTGAATTCATAAATACTTCCAAGTTTATCTTGGATATCACTGCCATTGGTGAAGTAAAAAATCGAGAGGAAACCTGCACCTTACCTAATGTAAGTCTGAAATCGCCAATCCAATCGTGACCAATGCTCGTGCTTTTTCTGTATGAGAAGAGGCCTTTGCCCTGTAGTGGGTTAATTTTTGATTGACATAAATCCCTTTTAATTGCAGATAGATATTCACAAATGTTGCCCTGTACCCAGCCTATACCCTGACGAAATTATGGAGTATTGTGGGATTAAGAAAATAAGACCAGGTGATCCCAATACCCCACCTCAAGAACAACCCAGAGTAAGTATTATCAACCATCTGAATATATGTCGACTTTTTGAAAAAAAAAACAATGAAAAACTCAATGTTCTTTCCACATAATTATGATTTGTAATCTTATCGCAATCTTGCAATGAGATGGAATCAAAACGTGATTCGGGAATGTTTTCTTTAAAAATTTATCAGGTAAGTTTTGAATTTTAAAGGATATAAATATCATAGAAATACATATGGAGACGATTCTCAGATATCTCGCAGATAAACGTCAAAATGAAAGTATTATTTGTACAATGAGTTGTAAATACAGCACTCAAAGCTGAAGAATTTGGTTTTTTTTAAACGCGCTTCTCTCCAGTTCTCCTTGTCCGATTGTATTGTTAAACAAAAGTGGTATACAATTTTACGGATCTCTTCGGAATTCTACGCTGGAATACTCTACGGACTTCTTCTAAGAATTATGTTAAACATTATACTTATTTGTTTAAATTTTCTCCTCTTTCAGGTTCCCTGCAAGGAAGGCATATGTCTGATGCAACAGGCTGATTTACTTATGCCAAATCAAAGCGTTGACTATGAAAAATTAAGGGCTTTTGTAGACCATTGGGCTGAAACCAATCCCGAGTTTACTGCAGCCATATTGGAAGCAAAAAAGATATGTGCAAAGGACGGAGGACCTTCAGGCCCTCCAGTTTGTGAGCAAGATAAAATTTTCTACTGCTTATCCTCTAACGTGCTATGGGTAAGATATTTTGTTTAGTTTTTTCCTACTTGTAATGTTGACGTGTCGTGATGGCCCAGTGTCGCAGGTTATGGGTTCAATTCATATGTTCTATCTTAATTTATTTTCAACATGACTGACATCTATAAAGAAAAAATATCGTGAGGTAACCTGGACTTATGTCCATATAAGTCTGCAGTTGCCAATCCACCTTGAGCAAGCGTGGTGGTTAATGCTCGTGCTTTTTCCCATTCTTTTATGTTACCACAGAAGTTTTTATTTGTTTTAATTATTGTCAAAATATGTATAAATAAATAAATAAATAAATATCTTGGAACAACTCACACACGGCCATCTGATCCCAAACTAAGCAGAGCTAAAAGAAAAAAAAAATTGATAAAATATAATAGGTGCACACCCTCTCCCCTTACTCTCATAGTCCGATAGAACGGTAATTATACACGACCGGAGAGAGATCAGAGGCAGGACCAACTTTTGAACTCGTTCGGAGTTTTCTTCTGAAAAATTACTAACAGAAAAAGTAATGTAAGTATGTTACTTTTAAATAACCTTGAAATACCTCGCTTAAATTTTTCAGAATTGTGACCTGCGATACTTAGACGGCACAAGTGGCTGTTCAATTTTAAAGGCGCACATGGATGAATGCAGGCCACATTTCTTAAAAAGGAAGGAGCTAGATGAAAAAAATGTTCAACAAAAATGAATTTAATCACATTGTCTTATGACATATTATATATTATCATGTCAATTATAATAGAAAATTTCTTACGTAGTAACTATTGTATTGGTATTACTTTATGGGCATTCATTAATGGAGTCTTTGAATAAAATCATTATTTATAAACATGTACAATTTTGTTTTTCATCTTCATATTTTTTTACATACTCCACTGCTATTTTACCTTGTAAGTTGATCAATTTTTTTTACGCGACAATAATAAAATTATGCTAATTATATTTACTCTAAGGCGCTCCACCCACTGCCCCGCGCCCCGTCGCGTAGCGCGGGATGGCAGATTTTACCGTTGTATGCAAGTATCTCAATTTATATAGAAATCACGCCTAGCACAACACACTGCCGACGCGGAAACGAGCGGGAAGGCGCACCGCGCGCAGATTCTGCCAATCTGCGCGGGAGCGCGGGGCGTGCCGCGGGATATGACACACCGGCTCCGCAGCCCCGGGCGTGATTTTATACTGCAAAGACGTTTGCACGATGGATTTCGACGTAGACAAATTTATTTAGCGCGAGGCCGTCGTAATCTGCTTCACCGCGCGGGGGAGCAGATTTCACCGCTAAGTAAGGCAGATCTGCGCCTCCGTCGCCGCGCGCGTTATCTGTCGCTCTGCTCACCGCGGCGGGACGCATCTTCAGTGGGTGGAGCGCCTTATCATCAAGATTGCTTTGAAAATGATGTTTAAGAAAAACGAGAAGCCATTTTTTATTAACAGGTTAACCGCCGCGTAGGTCACCGGTGACCTACGCTAGTGGAGGTTTGACCTTCAACAGTTTTGGCCCGGCGGTGAAAGTGTTAAGAACACGCTGCACGGTACTTGGAATTTCTTCTTAATCTGTTTCTGATGAAGATTTACCTTCGCCTTAATTGAGACGAGGAATTTTGTTTGTGATGATCTCGACTCTGTTATTGTTGACAATCATCACAAATCGTACGACTTGCTATATAACATCCAGTATCTCCATCATGTCTTCACTTCATCCCAACGTACCACGATGATTAGACCCCGTAACTGTTTTGTATTGGCTGCTGTTATTCAGGTAAGGAGTTAGAACTTTTTTTGATGTTATTTAACTCACTCAGTATTATGAAATCGATGCAAACTATTAATATGAGGTGATCATAAACCGTTATAATTTTCAAATTTTTTATTCGTTTATTAACAAAATGTTGTATTCGTTGCCATTAAATGCATGCTTGCTTGTTTTAAGTCGCCGACATAGCCCAGTGAATTAGCAGTTGGCACGCCACTGATGGCCGATGGGGCCGTAAAGTTCTCGAATGGAGCCACGCACCGGCAAGCGCAGCGTAGGACGTCCACCCACAAGGTGGGCAGACATTGGGAATTTATAGGGGAGGCATAGGCCTCCAGCAGTCAAGTGGACGTCCTACGGCTAATATGATGATGATGATGAAATGCTTCTGTAAAAATCTTTCTTGTTAAGTAAAGTAATCATTTACAGGTGATATTTGGCCAATTTCCACGTCCAATCCCTCGAGAACTTCGCCACGTTGGTATATATCATCCGTATCAACAGAGGATACCACCATATTGTTGGCAACCGCCACAAGATGTAGGTAGTTTTGTTTTATTCTGAAATGCTAAGTGGAAGATACAGAAGTGACAGTTATTATCCTATAAACACGGGATCCCTTTGTTCAGCAGTGGACTATAATAAACTGCAATGGTGAGAGCGAGCTATGTAATGAGAAAAAGAGTATGACTGGTCTAGCAGAATAAGGTGTGGTATGGAAGGGCATGTATGCAAAGAGTAACTGCATCCTACAATGAAATTGATTTCGGTGTTGTTGAACTAGCCTAATTATTTGCAGGTAGTAGAGCCATTCCCTTATTAGATCTTTGCATTTATCGATCGGTAGTGCGTAAATGTCAGTGACACGATTCGCTACATTGTATAAATTGTTACTTATAACATAATACTGTTGCCCAATAAGTGCCGTTCTGTGAGAAGTCCCATAGCAAACTCTTGTTTTGTCACGCTTTGAGATCAGGGTATAGACAATGTTTTTATGTTTACTGTAGTAAATTGTTGATAATATAAAAAGTTGTCTAATAGTTAATACAGAACACTCACTATGACAAAAGATTTCTGCAGTATCTTCGTGGTCATCTCTCAAGGGGAAGCAGTTAATATGAATGTGATGGCAAAAACAGGCGAAAACCTACAACAATTAAAACCCAAAAGAGGTCTTGACCAATCACTTCAAAAGGAAAATTTTCACACTATATTTATTACAGATAGACAGGCACAAATGTTGTCCAATGCCAAATTTCTATTCCGACGAAGTTTTGGATTTTTGTGGAATCGAGAAATCTTCAGGAATAGGCCGCAGTTATATTATAGACCCTAAAAAAGTAAGTAGGTACCTATTACTTGTCAATAGAATATGTTACTCATAAAACGTCAAGAACATCTTCTATTGCTTAGCAAATATTTAAATCATTGTTGCTTAGTATTGAGCACGCCGGGGTATTCCTAACCACTGCAACTTTTATCTAAATGAAGAAGAAGAAAAACATCGAAGCAATAAACAAAACATGTTTATCACTTCCCTCCATATCAAGCAGAAGACAGAACAGGGATAAGATCAGTATTTGGAATCTTCCATAAATATCAATATCATCTTAGGAACAGAGAAAACGAGTCCGAACAGACGATGCTCGGAACTTTCACAGACAAATTTTGACTTTATTTTCTTTCCATAGCTCCCCTGCCAGGACGGTTTATGTCTGATGGGGAAGGCCAACTTACTAGCGAAAAATTCAACCATTGATTACGAAAAGTTGGAGACTTACGTTTACAAATGGGCAGCAGCCAACCCCACATTTACTGAAGCTATATTGATCGCTAAACCATTATGTGTGAAAGAAAAAGGAAAGGAATGGTATAAGGGCGGCGCACCAAAAATTTGCGACCCAGATAGAATATTTATGTGCCTGCAAGCTCACATATTTTGGGTAAGATTTAGCATAGTGTAATCACATACAGATAATAGCTTCCAAATTTTACAAAATATTCGTCATGGGTGTCGTTTCCATGGTTTTCGGGGGGACTAATGCTGAAAATGAGGTCGAATAGCCGCCATCTTGGATTTAGAATTCAACTTCATTTTTGACACCAGCGCCCCCGAAACCCAAGGAAAATAATAACCAAACCCATGATAAATATAAGGTATAGTTTTGCATGCTTTTCAAACAGGAGGATGCCATAAAAGACATAAATAATACATTAAATTACACCTCACCTCAATCATTAATACACAGACAGACAGTACACACACAGTATTTTAGAATACACCTCCATCAAAGAACAGAATCGCCCCGTTAGATATGCGACACACAGTATCGCGCGGCAATATCATTGTGTGCGTGCGGGTTTATCGCCCCTCTTGCCTAAACCCAACGGCAAGGTGACTAGTTGGAAGTTAAAAATCACCGATAAAAAAAAAACAATTTTGTTTTTGTTCATATTGAGAATTGTTAGCCCGGTAACCTCCTTAAATTTTCTGAAAAGGCAAAACTACACCTTGTATTTCCAGACGCCATTTTGGATTAGACTTCGACACCCCGTCCTCGGAAAAGAAAACGTGTGAAACCGCATAATATAACTTGAATTAACTTTTTAAACTAGCCATTACGAATATTATCTACACTAAGGAAATGAATGTACAGTCTGTTATAGCTGTTATCTAACCCACCTAACTGGTTCAATAAAATTAGGCGAATTTGAACCTTCTGCAATTAAAAACAAACGAATTTGAACCCTCTGTCAATAACGTTAAGGTTTATTCAATTTATATAAGTTCATCACACTAGCGCTGCTTAATGAACGAATACAATAATATTATAGATACGCCAATTTGATCTTTAAATCGTTAGCAATAAGATACTTATAACTTGTTATGCAATTTTGATTTTTATGCCATATGATTTAAAGTTTATTAGAGTATTGTGATATAATTTAATGTCATTACTACTAATTGCTTATTTTAAATAAAAAGTTCAAGTAGATTTGGTCTCGTGGTCCGTGTATAAGGCTGAGACGAACGAGATGCGAGTTCAAATCCTGCATTGAGGAATATTGTTTTGCTTTCAATTTAGAATTGATTAAGTAAATATTTCTTGCATTATTGCAAAGAACCGGCCACATACTTCAAAAATATCTAAATTGTTAATATTTTCGCCTAACTTGTAATAAGTGGGTAGTTGAAAGACAATTTGCGTATTCATTATAAAACTGGTATTCAAATGTTAGTAAGGATGTGGGTAGGAAAATAAAAATGAACCGTGACAGTAAACCTCAAGCCAGTCTACGCGCAATTGCAGTGACTACGCGCAAAAATTTCTTACCTTGACTTGGTAAATTGCAAAAATCTTCTTTTTCCAATGTTTTTATATATTCTATTGTTTCATTATCATGTCTCAATGTCTCAATTGAGTGATTATTTGAAATACAAAAAAATTATCTATTTGCTGAAGGAGAATGTTGGCATCAGAGAGATTGCTTGGAGATTTTGCAGTAAGTGTGTTTGTCTAATTTTATACCTAAGTATTCCTTATGAATGATATGTAATTATTTTTTATATACTTAAACGTAAAGTGACATCCGTTTTTATTTATTTGTTTCAGAGAAATACAGTCAGATTGTGGTTAAGACGTTTTAAAGAAACAGGAAATGTTCAAAAGGGTCGTTCGTGAAATCGTGACCAAAACCTGTAATGTTTACTCCCGTATTAGAACGGATTGTTAGTAGACATATTCATGCATGCTGCTGGACTGAAACAATACAAGCCGGCACGTAAAATTCAATGAACCGCTGTTCATCGCCAAGCGAGAATTCGCTTTGCCCAAGAATATATAGATTTTAATTGGAAAGAACATGTTGCTCAAGAGATGGTGCAGGCAGCACCACCGTCAGCAGCCCACAATACTTAAGTGTCAGTGTGTGTTTTAAATAAACTGTTGTTATCATAAATTCTAAGGAAGTGTTTCATACATTGAATAAGCAGGTCCTTTTTACGATCATAACCATATTAAAAAAATCAAAAATACTTATAAAAATCTATGTAGTAGGTAAAACACCAAAGTATGTAATGCTATTTTCACTTTTATTTTATAAGTAGGTATGACAGTTAATGTGGTGATGTTATTGTTATGAAATAGAAATATTATATTTCTAAACATGGAACATGTTGATTCACTACATAATTTTTTACCTACTTTAAAAATAAAAATATAGGTATTTTATAGACAGCATTGAAACGAAGACACTGCTTTTTTTATCAAGTTCTAGCTCAAGTAGTTTATTTTATATATATTCTAACTTGTTTTATATGGTTTAGCTTTATAATATGACAAGTAATTATTTTTGTCAGTAATTATTTTACATTTAACCATATTGAATAAAATCGTAATAAAAATTATTACTGTTTTTCATTTCTGTTGTTATTTTTGTATTTAAATAGTCAATTTTTGTTAACTATTTTAATTTAATATAAATAAAATTTAGAACGCAAAAAATATAAATGAATATTGTAAACAAAAAGTGACAAAAATTCATACTTAGGTTTGATCTCACTACCATGTTGCTACCACTTGGTCAAATCGTCTTTACAAATGAAGTTGAAATTAACAACTCCATTATGTGACAAAACAGTATTCAAAAGATTATCTACCCTAACATAACGTATTAAAGATCAAATTGGCAACAATATTCTATAATATTTGCGTCCTTGAACAAGTCGTTCTAGCTCGTTAAGCTCGTACGTATCGAATTCATAATTATCTACCGCTAATTGCAGAAGGTTCAAATTCGCCTAACTTTATTGAGCCAGTTAGGTGGGTTAGGTAACAGCTATAATAGACTGTACTTTTATGGGAGTGCACTCATACTTTTACTCTAGAAATCTTGAAATCATAAAAAAAAACAGCTGCTCCATTCATTTTTATTCGCAATACTCGATAAAATGTGTGGAGCAGCCAATATATTTATTTTTGGACACTTTTATGTGCATAAAATCTGGTAATTTCGAAGAGTATAAAACGCAAGATTATTCTATACCTACCTAGTAGATAAGTTTAGATACTAATTAAGTATTTCAGTTTTAGTTGAATCGAAATAATAATGATTTTGTTTGGTAAATTGCTTAATTTTTTTTTAGAACTGTAATTTGACACTTTCCGAAGATTGTGAGCGTTTAAGAGAACACAGGGATGAATGCAAACCATATTATTTCGATCCACATGCAATCGACAAGAAATCAGAATAAACGCAAGTCCATACATTTATATGTATATAAAAAACCGAATTATAAACACAATACAATTTTTTTTTGTAATTAGTATCAATCAACTGTTTGATTTTATCCATCATAGATTTATTAAAAAAAAATCGAATTATAAACACAATGCAATATTTTTTGTAATTAGTATCAATAAACTGTTTGATTTTATTCATCAAATATTATGTGACTAAGTAACCATAGAGACTATACAGAGTATTTTATAATTTACCAGAAACCTGAAAAGGGGTCATTGTACTGTAAAAATCAGCTATTCCCTACAAAAATGCTTTACAACACGATTGTAATGTATAGAACAGCTGTTTTTTTTTCATGTTTTTAGGGTTGATAATGGTTTGTGGCAAATTTTCAAAGAGCCTGTATAGATACACCACATATTTATAAAACATTTGACTAGGTAGTACTTAATTAAATGTTGCGTTTTTTTATAAATTGTGGTATCTATGAAACAATTTGGTAACACTAACTGGTCAATAAAAATTGCAGTTAACACTGGATTTGAATAAAATTTTATTGTAACAAGGTTCCAGCTGTTTTCTTAAGTAAACTAACAGACGGTTCGAGAGCAGCGTCTCGAATTTTAATTAACCATCCCTCGTCATCTTCACCGTCATCATTTTATCCTTACATCCCCTTCCTATGTTCTTATCCAGTGGTCTGCGGACCCTGAAAACCTTAAAAGTGGTCCGCGACTTCAACATATCTTTTTTTTTTTTAATTGGGACAAGCCCGCCACACTGTTCCCACCCACTGCAACTCCTGAAAGCCAGAATCAACAGTGGAGGCCACCAGAAAAGCGCCGAGACAATGAAGCTCAACGAGTCCCAGAGAAACGATTAACTGTCTTGGGTCCCGCAACGAAATTCGTCATCATATCTGTAACCACTATTATGATTTGCAAGCCGGTAGAACATGGAGATATATATTTTTTTTGTAACGATTACATCTATCTAACTATACTACTGACCCATGTTTGCAAACGAATGTCATCTATTCCTATTTGGATATAATATTGTATGAATAAGTTTATCTTGGACATCCCTGACATTGGTGAAGGAAACCACCCATAGAGGTTCTAGTAGGCGCAGGCAAAGGGAGAAACTTCGTGGAGGCGTTTGCCCAGAAGAGGAACAGCATAGGCTAGAGAAAATGCTATGTGGCTGTACCCTAACAGGGTCCATAAGTGTACTTTAAGCCTTATGTATGGTAAGGTATGCAAATAAATATAAAAAAGGAGAAATATAATCGGAAAAGCAACATCTTACCCACTCCGTTACATCACTTAGATCTGGTAGATATAAACACTGTTTTGTAGCTCACTCTGCCAGGATTACGGATTTTGTTCGAATGAGTTACTACGACTCTGGAACGCAAAGGGCATTAGGAGGAACACGGAGTTACACAGTTACACGGGCTTAAGTCAGTAAGAGTCTGATACTACCTTCTAAGATGTTGTCCTATGCTTAAAAAAAAAGCGTAGAACCACTGCTTAACTACCTCACACAGTCACCTCTATTGGAAAGGCAGCAACTTATTCTGTAAATTATTTTCTATTGATAAATATTCCTTTTAATTAACGTCCAAAACTCGTCAGGTACTGTTTAAGAGTAACAATGCAAATAATAAAACGTTACGATGAGAAATGAGACGAAGAATTTTGTTTACGGTGAGTTTAAGTCTATATTAAACAATAACACACAGTCAAAATAATCGTAAACAAACAATGTCATCAGAAGCCGTAATCGCTCGCTATATAACAGCTAGTATCTCCGTCATGTCTTCACTTCACTGCACCAGCGTAATGATGAAAACCCGTAGCTGTTTAGTGTTAGCTGCTTTTATTCAGGTAAGAACGAAACAAAATAACATGCCTGAGTTTTTAATTTTCTGTCTAAACTCTGTAAGATGCCTAAGTCTCAATCTGTCAAAAAAGAACTCTTAATTTCTCATTTATTAGCATCGCGACTAAATAGATTATTCAACGTTATTTTATTTTATAGAACGGAAAACGTTCTATTATTGAATTTGCCTTTCTGATGACTGTACATATCTAATTATGATCTTACAGAGTTTTACCTGGTCAGAAATGAAATCTTTATTTTTGACCTGAGCTGATCTAAAACCTCTTCTTGTCTTAAAATTTATTATTTTTGTCTTCTACATTGCAATCCCTTGACAGATTATTGTTCCCGTTGCCCTTAAAATCTTGTACAGAAAATATTATTTACTAATCAAATTAATCTTCCACAGGTGATATTTTGCCGAAATTCTGGGAAAATGCAACGAAAAGGCCACCGTTCGTATCAAGGGAACATACCGCGATTCTGTTGGAACCTACCACGTGATGTATTATACTTTACTTTTTATACATTCAGAGATGTTAAGGGACTAACTACACTTATTCAGCTCAATTCAGCTTTTGTTCATAGAAAACGCTAATAATTAAGTATGAGACACGTACGCGTACGCTTTCTGCGTCTGAATGCATGCGATACAAAACTGGTGTTTTCTATGGGCAAAAGTCGAATTCTAATTCTAAAGAAAATATTCACACTACATTTATTACAGATAGACTTAGACAAATGTTGTCCAATACCAAATCTGTATTCCGATGAAGTTTTGGAAAGTTGTGGGTTTGATAAACCACTACCAAATGGCTCCGGAATTCCAGTTAGACCCAAAGGTCCTAAAACAGTAAGTAGTACCAGCAGGAGACGTTCTTCGCGATCGGTATAACTTTCTTAAAAAATTTTGCTTGACATATTTTTACTTATTTGTTCATAGTTGTTACCGTTTTGCCGGGACGGTTCATGCCTGATGAAGAATGCTAACTTACTGACGGATGATTCAAGGATTGACTACGATAAGTTGGATCATTACATAGACAAATGGGCATCCGCTAACCCTGAATATTCTGAAGCTATTATGGCCGCAAAACCTGTGTGTTTACAAGAATATGATGAGCCCAGTGGTGAACCGGAACGATTTTGTGCTCAAGATAGAATATATGTTTGCCTGAATTCGCGCTTATTATGGGTAAGATTAAAAAAAAAGCGACATTCGATATCCACAAAATTTTTGTGTATATTCAAACTACTCCGAAGCCCGCAAAACGCAGAATTGTTTAAATTGTTTAAGCTAACATTCTGATTTACTTACTTTAAAACAATATTGGTGAATGTGCTGAGTAGTCAAGGTTTTACATGACTGTACCATAATGCTTGAAAAGTTATTACGCACTCCTTAGAAATTAATATCGATAGCGTATTTGAAAGATGAATATTTTTGCTGTACCTATACAGTTACCGGCACGTAAGTTGGCAAGAGATTTTCGTAGTGGGGGAAGTTCGCGCATATAAAAATGTATGAAATTGTGCGTGCGCAAACTTCCCCCACTACAAAAACTCTTGCCAACTTACGTGCCGGTAACTGTACCAAATACTCGTAGCTTGTTCGATTGTACTATGATTTTAGTGTTAAGAATTTTCAATTGGCACGTACAAACTACAGTCTTTTTACTTTTACCTACATAGGTAAGCATAATATGCAGTACTTCTTTGCATGTGGTTCCCCTACACGTGAATTTTCATTTACCTCTTTAATCATTGCAGTTGAGAGAAAAGTGAAATGTAAGGAAAAGTAAAGCCTTAAATCTATATAAAAGTGTTTTCAGCATGTGTTTTAGGAAATTTATTATTTTCAGAACTGTGATCTAAAACCATACAAAGAATGCCTGCGTCTACAAGACCATATGGATAAGTGCAGACCATTTTATACGAAAATCTTGTAAAATGACGAAAAAGGAATACGGAGTTCAATTTTAATGATTACTTTGCGTTAGGGCTGATTTTTCAATAGCCAGATAACTTTTAAACAAAAAATAAATATGACAGTTCGACATAAATTTTCTATAGAAAAAATAAAAGCTTGTAAAAAGGAAACCGCCATATTTATCCCTCCGTTAAGAGTTATCAGCTTGAAAAATTAGCCCTTGGTGATATTAAATTATAAAATTATTGCACTTAGTATGTAACCACACGTCAGATTTATTAATTCAATCATTAAATTATAAGCATAATAACATGTAATCTTCGAACTCAATTGTTTGTGTTTATCCATTAAATAATTAAAAAATAAACTAACCATTTTATTTAAAAGTTATAACAATTTAAAAACCGCACAGTCATACCCGCCCATCACACTGTATCATAACATGACCGTGCTAGGAACGTGTCAGGCAAAAAAATATTATTTATATTGAAATGTATAAGATTATGCCCATTAGACCGTTTCGTCACACTAACACCGTGGCGTGCCATCCACAGAGCGTCAACAATTGTCGGTTCATACGTTCTAGTAGTCATAGTAGTCCGTGGCATGTTTCTTTCCGTGTGTGATACGTTCTTGGCAAGGTCATAGTATGTTACGGTGCAGGTGTAGTGAGCAAACTTCTCAAGCTGCTACTGACAAATTCTAAGTGGAAAAACTCGAATAAACTTTATCTCGACCTGAGAATCGAACCCACGCTCAACAGTCGAATTACTGCCTTACAGGTACAGTAGATACCTAGTTTTGTTTAATTTTATCTAATATTTCATGAAATCCTGAAGCGACTAAAAATAAAGTATTATAATTAAGTTATTAGCAGCTTGTCACTACACACTTTAGATTTATCACCACTTTATAAAATAAATCTTATTATCATAAGGTTTCATTTGCTTTATTTTCTAAACTAACAAATTATTTGATCGCGAAAGCAGCAGCTCGATAATTACAGATTTTTGTTCCTCAGGTTACAATTGCAACTATGTACAATTATAAAAAAAAGAGAAAGCCCATAGCGTAAAAGCAAAAGGCTGGCAGCAATGCCACGTTGCATGGCAATGCTGATTCTTTCACCAAAAAAAGGCCAGACCTTCAGTCACGTGATGAGTCGACCTGTCGCTTGACGACGCTATTTTATTAGTTGCCATAACGATTCACATTCGGTGAATATTTCAAATGACTATCTATTACGGTTCCAAAGATAAAGCCCTGTGATAGAGGGACAGACAGCCTATGGGACATATGAGTACAATAGGACTAAGTCTGGACCCATTGGGTACGGAACTCTGAAAAACTATGTAACTTCCTAAATATTATGATATGTGATCCAACGCGAAACTATGTCTATTGTAGTAATTTCATAACAACCTTCTCTTTTTACTCAAACACTACATTACAACCAACGTAATAAAAAGTAGTAATAATTTTCCCAGTAAATCATTGTGGCTGCTACCTCCAAAAAGGCATAACGTGTTCTTTAATAACAAAACTGTTTGCAACCATTTTCCTTTCAAAACTCGTCAACTTACAAAAAATCGTTTATTGGTTAAAAGTATTAGTGGAACTAATGAAAGCGCTGGCTTTAATACCGTTTATCATTTATGTAAGTATTGCGGAAAAGTTTCTTGTTATCTCTTCACCCCCACACACCACGCCTCCCGGTCGTGAACTGCAGTGGTCTGTCTGGAAGGCACTAAATCGACTGTGTACCCAAGTAGGCCGCTGTAAATATAATTTGGCGAAATGGGGTATCATAGACCCGTCCGACACCCAGTGCGAATGCGGAGCTCCAGTTCAAACTATGTCCCATATGCTGATGTGTCCTTATTGTTCGTTCACCTGCACCCTTGACCACCCGTGCAACGCCTCTGACGCGGCAGTAAATGTATCGACTTACTGGGCTCAAATATATTAATTTATTATAGACTAGCTTCTGCCCTTCTCCATACAAACTTTGGAACCCTGATTCATCCCCTTATGGGGTGAATTTTGGAAAATCCTTTCTTAGCGGATGCCTACGTCATAACATCTAACTGCATGCCAAGTTTCAGCCTGATCCGTCCAGTCGTTTGGGCTGTGCGTCGATAGATCGCTATGTCAGTCAGTCAGTCAGTCACCTTTGAGTTATATAAATTTAGATGTATCATCGATACCAAAAGAAGAAGACCACTTTTGGTTCTTTTTCTTTTCGAATTGATAGTTTAAATAAATCTCTTTTTTATTATAATTTATAGTACTTAGTGTCAGCAGCGTTTTTAATGTCCTCCGAAGTGCAAGTGTAGGGCACCTTGGGCACTGCTCAATACTCAATACTCAATATCTTTATTGCTTCTCCATAAGTATTCTTAGGTGGTACCTTCAATAATTGAGATCGTTATGGACCCTGTAGGGCACAGCAAAAAGGGTAGGAGAGAGGAAACCCCGTTTAAAGAGATCATATAATAGAAAATTAAATAAGTTCTAACTTAGGAATAAGTAAAATTTGGAAAATCATGAATATCTAACTTAACTATAACTTTGCTTACATCTATAATCTACTTATATATAATTTTATCTTATATAAGGTAAGTTTAAATTATTAATTTCAATTAATATAGGTTTTTTTTTATTATATTCCATTTGCTTATTTCCATCATATTCTTGTTATTATATTTGTTTATTTTTATGTTATTTATATTGTATTAATAAGTATTATATTATGTTATTAATGTATTAGTAACAATCTTTTACATTGCATTATTATTAATTATTTTTATCATTTAATTATTTATTAATATTGCTGCAAGTCGGCCATCGTCTGGTCAGGAGCACCGCACTCGCACTGTGTGTCGATGGAATCTATTATCCTTGATTTTAGGTTGACTGACAGAGAATGCCTATGACATTACGTCCACTTTTATAACTTTTGTTGCACAAAGCTTAAATAGATAAATAAATATAAGTCTCAAAGTATAAGAACTAACTAACTGCACAATATATTTTTCTTCAATAAAAGGTGTTACGGGAATGTTGTCAACCACAGTCACTCATTGCGCACAGGTGTATGGCAAACGCAGACCTCCTGGTAAGTTAGATACTTACTTACTATAAGATCTCTTTCATTCCTTCTATATAATCTTTTTTTTTTTTGTGGGGAAATCTTCTTGTATGCCCTCCGTCTGGGGAAAACGGATCTTCCGTTACACACAACGTACATATTCATATTAGATGTATGTCGGACTCTTACCGACTAAATTCCTAAGGTTCCTTCTACCACCATTAGTCGGGAGCCAAAAAATAAATAAACGACATGCAGCAAATAAACGACCAACAAATAAACGACATGCAGTACACTTATTTTGAACAACAAGATAAGAATAATACAAATTATATATAATTCAAAAGTATCCAAAATATTTTCTTAATATTCTTTAATTTACCGCCATCTAGATTAACCCAACGGAACTATCACGACGGCTACTAGACAGTGGCTGCTTAGCGTTTTAGTAAAGGCACTGGTTTCCATTTGATGAATTGAAATAAACTAGATTTCGCTTATTTTAGTTTTGTAATAACGAACAGAATTGACTAGTTTTCTTTCTTTACATAGTCGAGGTCAAAGAAGGTATTAGGCATTTCATCATCATCGTCATGACAACCGTAAGACGCCCACTGTTGGGCATAGGACTTTCCGGGACTTTTAATAGGTCATCGGTTCATCTTGTAGGGAGGGGAGCCTAACAACCCTGTGGCTTACGGTGTGTGGCCACCACTATAGGATCCATCTAGTTCATACTTGGGATGTCATCATCCCCTAGCCTTTTCCTAACTGTTTTGGGGTCGGCTTTGGGTCTAACCGGATGCAGCTGAATACCAGTATCTTACATGGAGCGACTGCCTATATACCCTTTGGTACGACTGGTTGTCCGACTTTCGGGCTTCTGACGACTGTCAAAGATCCACGTATGACAGCCATACTTGGGAATGGAATGTACTCTCATTAAAAAATCTCAAATAATTTGTTTGTTTTTTTAGGATCAAGCTTGTTGCGTGTTCCCCCCGTTTTTCACTCGAGAGGTTGCTAAGGAATGCGGGGCAATGGTAACTGCAAATTTTATTGATACAAAGAATAATGTATCCGGCTTTAGAAGAAGAACTCCTGATGTAAGTAATATAATAATAATACCAGCCCAACTGTAGGGTAAAGACCTCTTCTTACATTTAGGATTAGCACAGACCTATACATAACATCACGCCTTAATTCCCGAAGGGTTAGGCAGAGGTGTACCCATTACTACACCCACATTTCGCCAGTTATGTTTAAGTCCCGTGTAATAGGGGGCGAGCCTATTACCATCAACCGGGCACAAATCCAGACTCCGAGGCTGCTACTGAGAAATTCCTGATAGAAAAACCCAATAACACTTTGCCCGACCCGGGAATCGAACCCAAGACCTCATGCTCAGCAGTCGCGCTTTGCGACCACTAGAGCAACGAGGCAGTTAGTGTAAAATAAAATCAAAATTTATTTTTCAGTGTAACCATTGGCTTTGTGTCCTCTCGAAATACAACCTGTTGAATTTAACAGCCTACTTAGATCTCGATAAATACTTTGCTCATCTTGATGTATGGGTATCACTGAACCCGATGTTTGCCGAGCCCATGGTTGAAGCTAAGATTTTCTGCAAGGACGAATTCAGACCTACTTTACCATTGCATACTTGCGAAGTCTTCAATTTTCAATCATGTATAAGAAATTATATAAATGTGGTAAGTTTTTTTACACATACATAAACAGTCGGAACAATTATCTATAGGCAATACAAAATTAAATATTTGTTACGTTGCGGGAATTTAACCCACGACAGCGCAGCATCCAATCGATCAGCCACTGAGCCAACTGTGTCACCAAAAATTAATAATTATTATAAATTGAATCTCACTGAAAAATCTTCTTTCATATTTTCATACTACCTACTTACTTCTTATTCTCTCCCACAGAACACTCTAATGAAGAGTTATAATTGATTTTTTTATGATATCCGACCAATTATGAGTAGGTAGATCCGAACCAAAATCAATTTTTATCAAACCCAATTATGTGTTATCAATGACATTATTTTTTTTTTTTACAGGAATGTCCAATTTACATACAAACTCCTGAATGCATGGCGAAAAAGGAATTTTTAAGAGAATGTAAACAGTATTTTCATAAATAAATTGTAATACGAATAAACAAAAGTTTTAATTCCTTTGTTTTTAAAAATTGTTCTAAAAACTATCAGCCAGGGGATAACGCACAAGGAAATTAAATGGACACTTACTCAAAACATCTCATTTATTCTAATATTGAAACTAAAGACAGTGAAATGACAACATTTCACGCCAATACTTACACTACTTAATATTATTAACTATTACAATACAATTTATGCATACATTCAACAATAATTCATTAGCATTCTTTTATACATACATGATATGAGACAGAGTAAAAGTACGTCCAGCTGTACAATCCTTATTGTACCGTTCAACGAGCCTACTCCATACTGATACACTTATTAATACTGTCACGTAAATGCTCATAGAACAACTTTCGTTATCACACTCACCAGTATTCCCTTATCACTTTCCTTTTAGGAATGTTATTTAAACTAAGCTAACAGTCTTTGTAACGCCTTCAAGGGAGAAGCCGAGGGTTGTACCGCCCGAAGTACAATATCATACCGGATGGGTTGTGCCTCACAAAGTAGAGGAAGGGGCGATCGAACTTTAGTCGCGCTGGCAGCGCACTTCTGGCTGGCAGACGTGCCTGTCTCGGCCTGAGGTGCAGCGGCAGATGCATCGCATCACCAACGTCATGAGGATCGTGGAATGCTCTCTGGTAGTCTCTTGGCTCATCCCAATCGTTTAGCCATCTGGCACGTCGTCTCTGTGAAACACTTAAAGTCTCGGGATACTCCTCACTGTGATGCTGTTCTCCAATACCATCTTCAGCGCAAGTGGCAAATGTGTTTAGTTGAACCATGTCTGATAAGAAAAGATCCTTAGACGGTCCATTTAAGCCACCAAGATCAGCATGGTCACCATTGAATAAGTCTTTTAATCCCATTTTCTTTAAGCTCAATGAGACGTTGAAAGTTGATTTCTGAGCGAACCTAGGGATTTGAAGTTCCAAGCCAGTCCGAGGAAGCAGAGTGCGTAAGACACGGTTCCATGTAGGATTCGTTGGTAAAGTTTCCAATAGTCTTTGTTCAAGTTTTTCTAAATCATCAGCATGTACTACATTTCCTTGCTGACCAGGCATTAGAAACAGTGTGCTGACTATAGTGTTAGTATTTCCTAAGGCGGCTGCAGTGGCGTCTAGGACTGGATCGTAACCAGCCAAGAATCCGCTCTTGTAAACCACGGCTGGCACAGGCACGAGACGTCGTTGGCGTACGTTCGGAGATACCACGAAGTACATCTCACCATCTCTGCCTTCTACTGACGTTCCAGAGCAGTCAGTCTGAAACATAAAAAAACAAATCTAAGAATTGTCTTGTTTGTATGAATTGAATAGGTTTGTGCCTACAACAAGTATTTGCAAAACTTGTATAAATCAAGCTTACCAAAATATCAGGACAAGCATAAAATACGAGTAATATAATGTTTTGTTTATTTATTTATCACCAGCCCCTTAACTGGCAAAGAACAACCATAATTATGTCTGTGATGAAATTTTCACAGGATGATTTACCTTCCTATTTCATCTAGATTACAATATCACAATGCGACCGATGAGAACCTCTCCCATAAAAGACTGGCATATTATATCATGCGTTGAGATTTTCAGTATAATTATTATAATACAATACAAGCTGATCGTAACTTTGCCGGCCAAGATGCGCATGCTCTTTACAGATTGAATATGTGAAGGACAAAATAATACTAACCTCAAAAATATTTGCCGTAAACGCAGCTAAAGGTGGTTGCATAACAATATTATTGGTTTTCATGTATTCTGGAATCTTGCCCCAAGTATACCTCTTAACAAGTAAGTTAGTCCTTCTTCTTATTATATCACTAATTAATTTAAAGTTTATCTCTTCAACATGGCCATTGTAAAAATGCTGAGCCCTTTCCTTGTAGAATGTTAGGATTTTTCCCTTATTCCTGTCACTGTAAAGCTCTCTAATAAATGCAGAAACTGCTACTCCGGATGATGGAGTTGTTTCAATTGAATCAGAAATATTTTTTAACGTAAAGTGAGGATTAAATGTAACCATGTCGTCCAGTTTTAGGATCTCATTCATTTCTCCCGAGGTGGCACCTCTGGCCCCCATAAATATCATGGCTAACATCGAAAATATGGAATAGGGCGATAAAACAAAACTTCTTTTTTTATCGATATCGTCAATCATCACGTTCCAGAATCTAAAAGCTAGTTCATTGGAAAGATCAGAAAAGCGCGCAAGATCTTCACCCAAATCCCTTGTCGTCACTTCCAATCCTTGGTTTTCTTTAGAGAACTCTAAAACAATATCTTTGTCATCATTATCTGGAACATAATGGTTTTCAGACTTGACCTTATCCTTTGGAATTTCATTTGCTTTTGGTGGAGAAAGAGTCGGTATAAGCTTCCACGAATTATTTCTTTCGTTAACTAATTCCTCTTCGTCGATATTTACCTTTTGTATTTTTTTCTTGAAGTCGTCAACTTTAGGCAATGCTTCTGGAAGTTTATCTTTTTTATTATTGATCTTGTCAGGCAAATTAATTTTATTGAATTTTGACTGATTTACCATTTGTGGTGCGATAGTAGTTGTTGTAGTATCTAAATCTAATAATGCTGTAGTCGTTTCGGTGATAGAAACATTATCAGGATCAGTCTCGGTAGTTTTATTCCCGTTTTTGGTCAATTCATTCTCAGGTTTTCTCTCTGTACTCTCTTCTTTGACTTCTGTATTTTTTTCCACAGATTTGTCAATATTATTTGTATTTTCAGTAGATTTATCAATGTTATTCTTATTTCCAGTAGAAACCGGTTCTACTTTATTATTATTACTTGAAACTGAGATCTGCACAAAATGTTGACTATTGTCTTCAGGTTTTTCTTCTTTTTGGCTTACAACTTTCGTACTATCAAATAGTTTTGTTTCATTTTGTTTCTTTTCAACTTCAGTTATTATATTCTTGTTATTTTCGGAGGGCAATTTGATTTTGTTGCTGACATCATTTTCTTTTATTTGTACAATTTCTTTTGGTGGATTTACTGATTTTTCTGTGGTTGAACTTGTTTCTTTTTTAACTTTATTCGAAATTTCAGAAGTCGTTTCGGAAGTTTTCAAACTTTCTACTGTTGTAAGCTCTATAGTTTTCTCAGTAGACGTAACTTTTACTTCTTTTTTGGAATTTTCTTCCGAATCAACAATAGATTGTGGCGCTTCGTTCACTACTTGCGACAGCAAGTCACCCATAGATTCAGATAAAATTGGGTCAATAGTTGTTGCTTCAACAGCAGCAGTCGTGGTGAACAACTCTACTTTTTGAATGTTGTTAATAATAATATTTGGTTTTTTACTGTCATTAGTCGAAATCTGAGTTATTTCAGTTTCTTTTGTATCAATCTTATGAACTTCAGATTCCTGTGTCTCAGTTTTCTTTGATCCTGATTCTTTTAGTATGTTAGCGTTTTCTTTTTCACTATTTGGTGTATTGTCATTTTGGCCATGGGGATCTATTGTTGATATTTTAACAAAATTATCATTATTTTTGTCTGTAGTTTCGGGTGCTTTTACATCGGTCTCATTTCCAGCACCAGACGGAATATCCATATCTAAAACTTCTTTGCTTTCCAAATCTAGTCCATTAAGTTTCGTATCTAATAAATTGCTAGTTGTTGGAATTGGTTGATAACTTCCACCAAGATCAGAAGCTATTTGACTAATGCTTTGTGCCACATCAAACAAGGGAAGTAAAGGTTCACTATCTTTATCGTTTATGTCGTTATCATTGGCAGTTGGTTTACCTTCCATTGTATTTGAATTGTCAGCAGACACTATTTCTGTAGAAGACATGGTTGTCGATGGGGATACAGATTGTGTTGTTATAGTAGTTACATTAATTTTATCCATTTCTTCTTCTTTCAATGTGCTTGACAGGTAATTAGATGTACTGATAGCAGGTTTATTTGTTGTCGCAAAAGTTTGAACTTTAGGTGCATCAGTAGTTGGTGCTAAAGTTGTTGTAGTGACTGACCTTTTCGTAGTGCTTGTAATAGTAGGAGACTTAGAGGTTACAACTGGTTTTCGCGTTGTGCGATCTGTAATATAATTAATTGTTGACACTGGAATAAAAGTACTTATTTTTTCGAATTCAATTTCGTTCTTTTCAGTGGAAGAAATTTCGTTGGCAATAGGTTGGACTTGGACTTTAATACTTTCAGGTTCTGGTTCTGGTAAAATGGTTACGCTTTGTTTCTTTGTTGTGACGTCAGGCTCAGTTGTGGTTACCTTTACAGTTGTTCTAACCACTGGTTTAGGCGTTGTTGGTTTAATAGTAGTTGTAGTTAAGCGTGTGCTCGTAGTAACTTTAGTCGATGGTTCGCCAGCGGTTGAGCTTAGTTTAGTCGAAGAATTAGCAGTTGTCGGTTTTTTGGTTGTAGTTGTAGATGTTATTGGTTTTTTAGTAGTAGTAGTGGTGGTAGTGGTGGTGGTAGTTGGAGCAATTGTTGTAGTTGTTGTTGGTTTTTCAGTGGTAGTTGTTGGTTTCTCAGTTGTAGTCGTAGGTTTGCGCGTTGTAGTTGTAGGTTTACGAGAGGTCGTCGTTGGTTTACGTGTTGTTGTTGTTGGCCTGGGGGTGGTGGTAGTAGTTGTAGGTTTACGAGTGGTCGATGTTGGTTTACGTGTTGTTGTTGTTGGCCTGGGTGTGGTGGTAGTAGTTGTAGTGGTAGTCGTTGTTGTAGTTGTAGTACTTGTCGTTGATGGCACTTCTTTAGTTTCTGCGGTCGTAGGTAATTTATCTGTAACAACAACTTTTTGTTCTTCTAAGGTTGTAGAACTGCTAATAACTTGATTACTTCCTTCTTTGCTCAGGGAATTCTCTTCATCTTCGACATGTCCTTCTAATGTTTCCGTCTCTGGTGTTGTAACTGAGCCGGATGCTTTATCTAGAACTATATCAACACCCGTATTTCCAAAAATTGATGGCAAGATCAAGCTCCAGGAATCAGAAACGTCAGGTGTATCTAACGTGGGTTGGACATGGGGTTTGTTTTTGTGAGCTTCCATTTGCGCTTTGAGAACATTTTGTACGTTCGTCACAACGCTATGAACTTTTGCATAGGGAGGTTGATTGACGTTGAAAGAGACAGTCGGTTGGTTGTCATCGGCGAGAGTTATCAGGCCTTCAGCTTCTTCACCGGCCGCAACAATAGCTTGGATTTCTTCCAGAGTCATAAGCCTCTTTACAAGTTCTCCTGATTCGTCGAAAGTGTAAAACTCGTAGCGGTCTGGTGTAAGAAGATTGACAGGACTGCCGACAGTAGCTGGCACGTTGGATGGTGGAGGCAGCGTGTTTCCTACGGCATCGGCGACGAATGGCAGTTTGTTTCGCCTGGAATAGTAACAAAGAGTATACATAAATTAAACCAGAAATAAAATTGCTATTGTAATGCGTGTTTTTATGCAGCTATTCATTGTTATTTAATTTTATTGCAACATGTGTGATGTAGTTGAATAAATATTCAAGGAATCGGTTTATTATTTAAATATTTTACCTGTTATCATTTTTATCTGCCAACGCACAGCTGGCGGCGAGCAGCAAACAAAGTACAGCTCGCATTTTGACCTCAGCATGCACCTGAAACTGAGAATAAATTTTATTATTCATTGATATATTACTAGCTAATGTTGGATTTATTTCTAAATACATAAAGTCATTTCATACAGGTAGGTAGGTATGTTCCAGTAGCGATTAAAATATTTTAACATTAATATATTATGACATAATTTGTTACACAAACTGGATATTTTCCGTCAAAACTGGAAATATGAACCACATAATCGTGAAATATACAAGGAATGAAAAGCGGCCTTTGCCCAGGAGGATAGAACAGGCTCATAAAAAAAGGTGATTCTGATTTTGAATAATCAAATATTGAAATCCATCGTAATGTAAACTTGAGTGTTTCGTATAATTATCCTTTCAATGTGGTTCCCTGATTAGATAGTAGTATATTGATGTGCCTACAAATACAATATGTGCGGTAAGCATACCACCAGTATAAATCTCTTTAATTTCCATTTGGTTTATTGGTTATTCGCGTGCCTATAATACCAGCGTATGATATTGTCTCAATGCAAGGTAAAGGCATTAATCACCATACTTGCTGCGGCGAATTAAGAATTTCAGACATGTATAAATCCAGATAAAATTAGTCCAGAATTCCTAACGATATTTTCCTACACCGATATCAGTGATGTCCAAGACAATGTTATACTCATGCATAAAAGGTCTGTACCACAACTATCATGATACTAATCAACATAGACAAAAAAGGCCATAGAGTCCATAATCTTGCAGCTAAATACAGTAAACCATTTCGTATTGTTTGGGTCTTTGCCAAAATGACACAGAAAAGTTTGACCTACTGTGCATACTGAAACCGTGTTACAGAATCGCAAAAATCTTAATGTGAACTTCTTTTGTGAAATCATCCTTGAACACTTGCAAATGTTCTAAAGAGGACATCCACTAGTTTGAAATAGTTTTCTTATTCAGTAAGACATCATTATCATAATTTATCACCTAAATAATTATTTAGTTCCTCTAAACAAACATGTCTTAGTTCATCGTAATGGCCCAGTGGTTATGATGATCAGGGTTCGATATCGAGCGAATATCAATGTGACTTTTTCAATTCATGTGTACTTTTTGAGTTTATCTTTGACATCACTGACATCGGTGAAGGAAACCATCTTAAGGAAACCTAGACTAATTTATAAAATTTGAAATCGCAAATCTGCATTGAGCTGCCTTGAGTGATTAATGATCGTGTCTTCTCTGCAAGAGAAGAGGATTCTACCCTACAAGGAGACAATAATAGTCTGGTATTATCATTGTTATTACGTCTAAGTTATATGTTTTCGGACGTTCTGTTTTAAATGCTTAGTTTTGATTTGATTTTGATTTGAATAACTGTGATCCTAGACCCTTAAACTGTTAAATTAATGTACCCAGACTCTTAAACTGTTAAATTAATGTACCCTGTATTGTTATAGTCAATAGCAGTCAATGCAAGTGCAGTGCAATGAACTTTCGTTGAATTCCCGCATCGGTACAAATATTGGCAGCAAATATTGGCGTTAGGCAGCAGCTGCTGAATATGCCGCATTCGCTGTGTGGAGACGGTACTTTTAAAGCATTTGTTTTTGGTTATTGATAAAACAATGAAGAAAGAGAATACACGATTCTCTTGAAATAAAGAATTAGACAAAAAAATACAAACTAGGTAAAATTGTTTAACTGTTTACATAAATTGGAGACATAAGCTCAACTATATGAAATATCCCAATATATTACTTAGAACTCAATTGATTTGAAGTTCTAAATAGCTATAATAATGATAAGATGTGCCAAAGCTTCACATAATACCCATTTTCCATCATATTAAATTCACTACATTGGCTTGTTAGATCCGTTAATGAACATAAAAAGCTAAGAAACAATCAAGTTTTTCCAAAATAATAATCTCTTCATTCAACACTAACTTTTGCTCGCAACTTTGTCCGTCCAGATTCGTTCATCCGTTCTGGCGTGATTGAGTTACAAACATCCATCCATCCATTGATCAAGAACATTAGCTATTTAACCTAATTCAAACAACAGCAAAAAAAAAATACTTCATTAATAACCTTTCTAACGCCATTTAATTTTTATCTATCTATTAATAATATCACAAAAACCAATAAACGCTAACGTAAAAAGTATTTTATAACTCTCATAAACATAAGCTGTTAATAAAACGAACTGTAAAATTGTGAATAAACCTGTTAAACAAGTAAAGTTACGGTCATTGTCATTCCAAGTAGAACTACTAGTTTACTTCGATGACTTACTTATCTCTTCAATCCTATTGCTTGCTTTGTGAAAGATGGTTCTTTATGCCGCCTTGGAAACTCAGTGATGTATATTGTCTTTTGTTGAATGTTCGACTGTGTAAACGTCATTTCGTTGACGGTTGTTCCGTTGCATTTTGACAAGTTGTTTGCCGACTATAATTATGTGGGCCACCTGCCTCACGAGATGTGAGGTCACTCAACTTTAATGGTGACATATTTGTTATGTAAGGTAATGGAATGGCTTTTTAAATTCTCTTTTAATGTGGACCTTTGAACTTCAGAATTACAAGAAGGTTAAACACTTTTGTTGTTTTTTTTCGTCGGGGAAATAAGATTCGGTAAAAGATTTTTTGATTGATAATTCTTGGATGTAAATATTGATTTACTCAATAGTAATAGACTATACCTTCTAGTAACTAGACTTTTTTAAAAAGGCTCTCTTGGAACTCATATAGATCTAAGACGGTGGAAAGTAAACAAATACAAAAATAATTAATTAAAGCAACCGAAATGTACTTTATTTAATCTTGAAGTTACTTCTTTGGTTACTGCTCTGCCTCCATAGGTCATAGCGTGGTAGCTATTCCTTATGAATTCGGCTATAATTTTCAAAAATATATTTTTCAATCCAACTGACAGTTTCAGAGATTAGCAAATTATACAAACAAAATATCTCTTCACCTTAATTATATTAAATAAATAACGCTTTAATTAACAATACCCAGAAGTTATAAAACGCTTGATTTCACTTCTAGATAACATAACAATAAAATGGAGAGCAACGGTCAAGGTTCACATGTCTCCATAGTCTCCACATTCTCATAGAATATTGCAATATCAATTACAACATTTAATTTTGTTAATCGTAACAGTAACCATACGCAATTTCTCAGTAGCAGCCTCGGAGCTCGGAGCCGGGATTTGTGCCCGGTTGATGGCAATAGGCTCGCCCCCTATTACATGGGACTTAAACATAACTGGCGAAATGTGGGTGTACTAATGGGTACACCTCTGCCTAACCCTACGGGGATTACAGGCGTGATGTTATTTGTGTTATGTAACCATACGCAAACTTGTAGATGAAATTACTGAATGATGAAATGCCAACATAATAAAAAAAATACGCGCACGTTCTTCTAGCGTGGTGATCAATACTTATGCCATCTCTGTATGAAAAGAGATCCTCACCTTGCGTTGGGACAATAATTAAATAAATGAAATAAGTTTATTTCATATCATATTTGGCGTACCTACATTGTATATCGAAGAGTCTCCATTTAAGCATAGAAAATGCCTGTTTAATATTTATAAGGCTAGTACTGTATTTTTTTTCAGTGTGACATCTCTCAGGTAAACCTAGGAGGTTTTCGGCTACTTAGGCTGCCTTCCCTGTGGTGCCTTTAAAGTCAAAGTCAAAGTCAAAGTCAAATCATTTATTTAAATTAGGCCATTATAAGGCACTTTTGAACGTCAAGTACTAAAGAAAAAGGAATTGAATCTAGTTGCCCCTTCCAAAAGGTAGCTTTGTATGGAGAAGAATGGGCAAGAAACTCCATACGTACTCTTTTAAAATCAATATTTACAATATTTGCATACAGAATCATATATGTGGCACGTGAATGCTATGTACCTTATAATAGAAACTACTAAATCATAACACTTAAAAAGTATTAAAAAAAATCAAGAATTTAAGGTTAAAAATGTTCAAATATACATAGTGTTCACGTGTTTACAAATATTGGAACTATAGACGACCACTCTTAACAACTCAACCAACATGAAATAGTGTGTGAGCCCGCGCAATCTATGACATACTTTAAAATAAATAAAAAATAAATAAAATCAAGTAAAAATAAAAATAAAAACAAAATAAGTAGGTATTAAGAAAAATTTAAATTATTAATAACAATAATAAGTTTGATTTTGTCTAGAATGTCCTATGGAGCAGGACCAGCATGTTTCCAAGCATTCTTATCTTGATTATAATCCTCTAACTTGTAATATGCTTGTTTGCAAAGTGTACTTTTAATATATGCCTTGAATTTTCTTTCATTTAATGTTAATATATCATTAGGAATTTTATTGTAACATTTAACACAGTACCCCATAAAAGATGTTTTAACTTTAGACAATCTAAAATATGGTTGAGCTATTTTATCTTTATTTCTAGTATTAATATTATGTCTATCACTTATTTTCTTAAAGTGATTTATATTTTTCCTCACATACATAATATTTTCATAAATAAACTGGCAAGGCACTGTCATAATATTAATCTTTTTAAATAATTCCCTAAGCGACTCGCGACGAGGTAGATTATAAATGGCTCTGACAGCTCTCTTCTGTAAAATAAAAATGGATTCAATGTCAGCAGCTCGACCCCACAGTAGAATGCCATACGACATAATGCTATGAAAGTAGCTGAAGTAGACCAATCGCGCAGTTTCTATATCTGTCAACTGTCTTATCTTTCTAACAGCATAAGCTGCTGAGCTTAACCGTCCCGCAATTGATGTTATATGAGGTCCCCATTGTAACTTCTCGTCTAGCGTGATTCCTAGGAAAACCGTTTGATTAATAAATTCCAGTTTAGCTCCATTCAATATGATGTCACATTCGCTACTTCTAACGTTTGGTAAACTGAATCTAATACATTTAGTTTTTTTTTCATTTAATACCAAATTATTTACTGTAAACCAATTTTGGACCTGAATAATAGAGTTATTCACGTCGTCAAGAGTTTGTGACCGCCTGTCTATTTTAAAAATCAATGAGGTGTCATCTGCAAATAACACCATTCTCGGTTGATTTTGCAGTAATTGAGGTAAATCATTTATGTAGACTAGAAATAGAAATGGACCCAATATCGAACCTTGAGGAACGCCCATTGTCATCATTGTGTTAAAATTAAAGAGTCGATTGGCTGATATTGTCAATCATTGTACCTATTGATAATTTGATGTTAAGTGGCAGTAGGCTCTCCACCTTTTAGAAGACTTTAAAGTAATGTGCGAAAAAGATATTTTAGTATTTAAAGATTTCTTTAGGTACTTATTTAAATCTTAATTATAAAACATAATATTAAAAGAAAATACGGTATGCGTGTGAAAAGAAGATCAAATAAACTCTTAGCTATTATTTAAAATTCTTAATAACGGTGCATTTTAGGTAATTTATTTTATGCCTATTTAGATGATAATTATGTGAAGTCACTTTTATCGTTAGCCTTCCAAAACACTCTTATAAGAATACAGATCTGATGTTAAAATTTATAAAATCAGCGTATTATTGTCCCACTGAAGCAAGGACCTCTTTTTATACAGAGAAGGCACGAGCATTGATCAGCACGCTTGCTCGAGGCGGATTGACGATTTCAAACTTTTATTATCTACGAGTATAAATCCAGGTTTCCTCATGATATTTTTCTTCACCGATATCTGTGATGTCCAAGATAAACTTAGAAAATACATAGGAATTGCAAAAATCACATTGAGGGTCCTTAGCCATTAGACCGTCATGACATTCTATGGATTAACATAAAACTCAAAAATTCCGCCATTTTCCAACCATATCATCATCTGTTACTTCACTCAATTTTGACGAGCAAGTAGATGATGCATTAGACATGACGTTACGGCAATGCTCCACGGTTCGCTGGTCACCAACAATCGCGACGAGCCGTTACCAGCCGCCGATGCGACTCGTGAGACAGTTACTTTATATGGATTAAGTTACAGATGACAGCGTTTTTGGAGCGGAGAAGATTAAGTAATTAAATGTAATCGAGACGGAGTTATAGTTTTTTTTTTGTTGTAGCGGAACGTTTTTTTTATTTTTATTTAAAGATTATAAGCAATGCTAGTAACTTTAAGGAACCATCACAATGTAATCTCGGTCTCAATCTGACAAAAATTACTCTTATTTATTTACCTACCTACATTATTGACATTGATTGTCGCTAAGATGAGATTGCGGCTAGATTTTCAATGTTTTTATTTTATTTTTTTACAGGTGAAGTCGCAGGTATAATATCCAAACTAGTGTAGTTAAACCTATGAACCATTTAAAGAATTGTTTCGAAATAGGAAAATGTGTTTTTTTTCTGTGAATATTATAATTAATGTAAGTCTAAAACCGCCAGTCCACCTTAAGAAAGTGTGGCGATCAATGCTTATCGGAATGAGAAGGGAACTTTACCCAGCAGTAGGACAACAATAGGCTATTTATTTATCAATCATTAACTTCAGATAAAAATAAGAAATCAATAGAAGATGAACTCTTATCTATTACTAGAATTAATGCTGAATACATCATCATCGCCTTTTTTTCTATTATCCGCGAAATACCCCGCTTCGCCTATAACTTGTGCCATTTCACATGAGAACTCGACTGACATTGACACGACATGATGTAACCTGAAGTAGGTCGCACTCGTTACAGAACAATGCACTATTAATTAATAACAGCGGATCAGTTTATCAATCTATCGATACGGTATCGTTCTACGTAATTGTGAGGTAACTTTTTTCAGCGGCTAATTAGGTACGTTGTGCAGACGAGTAATGGTTCAATTTCGTACATCAATGAGTTCAGTGAGTTCAATTGCTGCTCAGATATAAAGGAGTCTGCCCACTTTACCGTATTGAACCGTGATTGTAAAGTATGACACTATGTGTCCTGGACTGTTCCGTCACGGATCAACACTGTCACGTGCCATGCACGTAACGTCAACAATTATTGTCTGTTGATACTTTTAAGTGGATTTCGTGTCATGTTTCTTTCCGTACCTGATACGTTCATGGAATGATACGGTGTAGTGGGTAGACTCCTTACGAGCTACACTTTTCTGTAAGTCATTCCTATTTGGAATTACTTTAGCCAGAACGAACCAACCCACATTTAATTTTCTCCCATTTTTCGAATTAATTGTAACTATTTTGATTTTTAACGCTGATTTATTTTAATCTAAGCATAAGTTTAGAACGTACATTGAACTCTTATTGCTGGATAATAACAGAACACATTTGGCACATTGAATAGTTTTGAATGATTTAAATTAATTATCGAAAGATTGTGGATTGCCTCCTTTTGATTTGATTAACGTAGTTGGAAAGCATGTATTCCTAAAAGTACCTACAACTACAAAGCTTCAAAAAAACTTTCAATTGTAGCAATAACCTCAAGCATGGAAAGATTCAATTGAACTTCACCCTCCATCGTGAAACCATAAAGATAAAATAAAACATCATACTCGTTCCACTTTATATCAATCGCAGAAAGTTATCTGGCACTTAACAGACTGAAGTTGAAACCATCCGCGTTGAATATTTAAGAGGAAGGCTGCTGTGAAATTAGTAATAATATATAACCACATCTCTATAGCTAAACCGCTAAACTTTTTGCCCGCCAGTCATGTATAGATGACAAACCATCATTGTGCTCAGCATGCCTCGATCACGACTACATGACAGAATTTAAATACATAAATAAAGCTCATATAAGTTGAACTTTTTTCTTTATATTGTATCTAAATTAACAAAAGATAATTAAAACTAATATCTATTATAAACTTTCGAATTCGTAGCTTGGCGCCGAAGGCACATTTTTGCTTTTTGACGTGGCGGTCATAAAATTAATTGAGTCGTCTCTTGCTGACATTGTTCACCGTTAACCACTGTGATATCACATATCTTAAGAACTGTCCCATGCACATTTCGCCTCTTGTGTATCACGCAACGAGCGCCTGCCTGTATTCCGCAGACGAGGATTCAGTTTAGCGATTTAGCTATAGATCGTATCGGGCAGAATGGCAGACGGCGAGCGGTAGCGTCTATCACAGCTACACTACTAAAATATACAACGAATCAGCCCTACGGTTTTCAAGCTGAATGAGATTTGTGTTGTGATCTTTTTAGGAGATCAATTGTCAAGCTTCGTGTTTTGAGTTTTGGATGATAGTATTTCTAAACATATTGGGTGGTTAGGCTTTCAAGTGTTGTGAACATAATCTATACGAATATACTTATACTTTGACTTTGAAAATAAATCTGAGGACTTTTTTCGTTCATTTTATAAAACGCGCTAATCTCTGGACCTACCAGTTGGATTGGAAAAAATAAGGTTTGTATGGCAGCCAGATTCATGAGGAATATATATAGGCTATATTATAACATCACGCTTCAAAACATGGGAGCAGAGCATTAACCAAAGACGTAACTTCACACCTGGTGTAAAAAACCATATGGGTCATCATCATTCTTTCAGGCGAAAGACGTCCACTGCTGGATATAGGCCTCCTCTTAAGATAGCCACAATGACCGGTCCTGCGCTGCCCGCATCCAGCGGTTTTCCGCGACTTTTACCAGATCTTCGGTCTACCTCGTGGACTTTTTCACACTGCGCCTTCCCTTACGTACAGTAGCGGTCAAAAGTGAAGTAGCAATCTATAACGCAAATTGATTGACACTTTGGTTAAACTTACGACGTCGTGTGCGAATTTTGAGGTATACGTAGGTACTGTGATATTACGTTCAAAAGTGCCTTATAATGGCCTAATTAAATAAATGATTTGACTTTGACTTTAACTTTGAATACATCACTTATACACACAGATGTAGGTATGGCCTGTACCCCGTGTTCACAGCAATTCAAACCTTAGCATGCTACTGCACTTATGACCGCTACTGTACGTACATATGCCTAGCACCACTGCACACGGTCCACATCTTCCTAATAGATGACGTGATGCGACCTAGCACTGCAGTATTTGACAGGTTCGATGTTAGCTATGCCGACCGGGCACACTTCCAAAAGATATGGGCAAAAAGTTTAGACTTGTTGGCACACAATTTTGAACTTAACATCCAGTGAATGCCAGTGTTACTGAGTACATGAATGTTGTTTCACTTTTCTCGTTTTATGGCTTTTTGTGAATTATTTACACTGAAATGCTTTTGGGGGTATAAAGCACCCATGTTTTAGAATGAGACTCGTGTTCTAGAATTTTTTTTTTTGTCAGTAATATTTGTCATTTGAAAAAAGAATTAAGTTTAGATTTGTATCCATGGTTCATTCGAAATTCAAAAATTCGACCAAACAAATAAAAGTGCTTGTCTTTTTTAATTTTTAAATATGTCTTTGTTGCTCAAAATTTATTGGTTCTTTCTTGACCTTTCTATTACATAAACTTTACTCAAGTTATAATAGTAAGTCAGGCCCTTAAGTTACTGCTTTAATATGAATTAATTTCTCCGAATTACATAGCCCTTATAATACCCAGTCGGAATAATGAGCTTATTTAGGCCGGTACTATACGCCTCCGGTTAGGGTCCGGTTTCCGTTCATTTTGAGTCTTCTCTTAAATGTGCCTCCTAAGAGCTTAACTGGGGTTATGTGTCTTCAGTTCTTAAGTTCGAAGCAACCAGAATGGCTTTGCAAGACCGTAGAAGGTCAAAATGGTATTATCTTAATAAAAATAGAAAGTTTCGTTTATTATCTGCGTAATCAGGTTAAACATAAATACTACCTTAAACTAAATTAAGTAATGCTTTTAGGTATTCAAATATTTTATAGTTGTTGTATTTTAGCATAGAAATTGCGGTCATTGCTCTTTCACTAAAATGTCTTCGTAAGAATCGGAAAAATTAACTGTTTTGTTTTTCATTATTGAAAAATGTTGACGTTTAAGATTGATTTCGATTCAGAACGCTTCCATAATAATTCCAGCCTCACTGTAGGGCAAAGGTCTGTTCCCATAGAGCGAAGGTACAATTAGCATTGCTCAAGGTGGATTGACGATTTCAGACTTAGGTATATTTAATTATAAGTCCAGACACGACACGACGTTTTCCAAGATTTTTTGTTTTTTCAGAAAGAATTCGTTTAGAAGGATTTTATTTACGTTTTTTAAATTAAGAATGCCAAAATATGTTGGTGGGTCAATGACCGTTATGTTTATGCCAAAATGCATCAACTATAGCCCTTTATACCTACATATATGGGCTTAACTTGGGCTTAAATATTGATCTTTAACTGTTTGTATTTCGATAGCTGAAATATGAAATATTAAAATACATTGGGATAGCCCACGTTCAAACCCAAGGGGAAAATGCTACCCATCCTGGTAATAATTAATCAATAATTGCCCCAAATTCATAACCAGCTACACGTCAAAAGCTTGTTTAATATGGTAGGTATTAATAAATACCTATTATGATGTTAGTAGATATCTAACTATTTAGTAAATTCCAAACATGATACCCAAATATTTACTTAATTAATAGAATATTGTTTACTTACGAGTAATTACAATTTACATACATGTATCCAAAACATGTTTCAACGTAAACATAATTTATAACTAGTTTATATGTAGACGAGTAAGTTTCAGAGTATCTGAGGTGAGTTTCAGGTCAATCGTATTCCTAAACTGATTTGCTTGTGAAATTACTGCTGAAGATAAAAAGCCTTGATAGAGTTCTATTTCAATTTGAGTAAATGACAAATATTTCAGTGAAAATAATATTAAAATGTCTTCATCCGTACCTACTAATGCGAAAGTAAGTCTGCCTGTCTTTCTGTTTGTTACCTTGTCACGGTAAAACCACTGAACCCTTTGTAATGAAATTTGACTAAGTTTTTAATCTGCAATTTTATCTACGCCTGTGATTATCAACAGACGAAATAGTGGTCTAAATTAAAAGCTAGTACATTTACATATGTGTTAGTTTGGTTGTTTGTAAGTAAGTATAAATTAAGACGCTTTAACGGCTGAACGGATTTCTTAGATGTAGTTAGACATACAGGAAGACTATATTCCAGATTAATGTATAGAATACTTTTTATCCAGGTACATGTAATATTTTTCATAAGAATCAAGTAAACCGTAGGGAACAGCTATGTTATAGATAGAACGTTAAGTTTGGGAGTCAGGGATACCTACTCTATCTATATGTACCTTTATTCACTAAAATTCATGTAACCTAGTTTTTAAGCAACGTATAAATAAAGATTTTTATTATTTATTATTATTATTATGTGTATCTATAATAAATATAGTACCTACCTACATTTAAATTCAGCATATAAAAACGTCAAGATTTAGGTACATATATTAAACCGGCGAAACTTCCAATAGCTCGTAGTTTAGCTGTTACCGCAGGCTACAGCTCGCCCATAGATCTGAACAGCGGGGAGTCACCGTAAATCTCAAATAATAACCTTACCATAAACTATGATTTGTTGCTTTTGAACTACTTTACAAATCACTCTTGTTACACCTAATGGGTGAGAAATTGCTGTAATAGTCTATGCTAGGGGATAAGGTCAAATGTCCAGTTAGAATGCAGGTAGAACAACGCTTTAGTATTCTTAGGATGTATATATAGATAGCCTAACCTAGGTACTCCAAAGAAAAGGCCTGTCTGATGCAACTGTGGGACACACAATAATAATATAAATTAATTAAATAATAATAAATACACACATCAAAAGTGTCTAGGGATCAATATATTATTATTACCAAATACATCTTGATCCCTAGACACTTTTGATGTGTATAATTTTATATTATTTGTGCGAGCATATGGTTTGTTTCAATATTTTTTTTTTTCTTTATTTTCCAAGTTTATATTTTAATTTTCTATGTTTAGTTTTATTTGCATTCTTCTTTCTTAAATATTCAAACTTTTAAGAACTTACATAAAATCGAAAGGTCATTAATTCTGTTGATCAGTAAGTGAACTAAGTAAACTATAGAGACGCGTAGACTTAAAAGCTGCTTGACTTATAAGGTAAGAGCGGATTTTGCGACAGGACCTAATTAAGAGGGTCTTTGACATCCACGTGTCAAGTCACGGGCAAAAACTAGTTTAATATTACTTACTTCATTAAAAATCAGGATTTATTAATTTCAAGTTCAATGTTCGCGTGGTAATAATTATAAGTTATATTAAACTGTGAACGTCGCTTACATGCGATATGAAACGGCATAGAATAGGTTCCTGCATTCCAGACTACATGGCGATTACTGCGATTGCACGAACGTTATATAATCTACATTACGTAGGAACCATATGCAATGTTTATGTTTACGTGTATTTTCTACTATCCTATATGTCCGCGACGTTGTTCACTTTTTGTGGGTTGCCAGAACCCTGATTTTTTTTCTAAAATAAAAATTACTTCTTATAGAATCAGTTATCTGCAAGTGAAAGTCCCCTCAAAATCGGTCGAGCTTTTTAAAAAAGATTAGCTGGAACAATAATATCCTACTTATTTTAGATAAACAATTAGGGCTCCGCGCAAAAAAAAAACAGCCGAAAATCGATATTTACGCGGACGAATTCGCGAGTAAATAAATAAATCTGAATCAATCGACCGCATACTCATTTCTTGAAGTAGTCCTAAAATCTTGATCACCAACAAAAATAAATTAAATTTCCTACTTCATCGCAAAGTTGGCAAGATCGCAGAGCAATGAAGTTTAATCTAGCTGAACAAAAGTTATGTTATTCTGAACTTCTAAGTAAATTTGCTGAACTTCGCAAAACGAACATGATTAAGTGTTACAGAAGTCTTGAAGTACCTAAAGGCGTGTACATACGAACGAACAAAACATAGTGAACGCGAACATCAAACACTGTTCGCATGAGCGTACCACTAACGAACACTGTGTTCGTGAAAAATGTTCGTAGCGATTTAATTTGGTAGTTCTGTGAGGTCTGAGTTCGGAGAAATCAGATGCAATATTGTTCGTACCGAACCCAAGAGCGTCTTTGAGTCTAAAATTAATGTATTTTGTTTATGCTTTTTGTACAAAACTGTTTTCCACCACCTAGAGTCCTCCCTCGGAAACAATATTTCGTGAATAACAATGAATAGCAAAAAATTTACCGACCAGTTCCAACTGTAAATCCATGGTCACTGATGGGTTGAGTGTGAACACAAGTAGAGCTGTGTTCACAAGCTGTTCCTGTTCGCTTTGCTAATTTACGTCCACGCACGAACCAAATGTTCCGTAATCGATGTTTGTGTTCGCAATGTTTTTGTTCGTTCGTGTGCACACGCCTTAAGAAGTTATGAGTAGACACTTTAAACTTTGATTGGCTATAAAACAAGTTACCTTCGTCGGTGGATGTTATTACTTTAATTAACGTCATATAATTAAATGATCATATCTGTCGTCTTATGAAAACGTGCATGATAGATCTTCACTCTTAAGTCAGGCAAAGTTATATTAAAAAAACCAGCTTTCGTCTGCGTCTTCGTTAGCGTAAATGTCGGTTATCGTGAACGCAGATGAAGTTGCGGATTAAAAAGTCGCCTATGTCCTTTTTTGGGGTTCAAGCTTTGTCTGTATCTAATTTCATCAAAACGGTTCAGTGAATTAGGCGTGAAAGCTTTTACAAACAGAGAATTCACGATCATCACCACACTTACACAAACCAGATTAACGACTTCAGACTTATCATAAGTCCAGGTTGCCTGACGATGTTTTTTTTACAGATGTCAGTGATATACAAGATAAACTTAAAAAATACATAGGAATTGTAAAAATCACACCGGTATCGAATCTGCAATCTCAGACATGAAAGCCGGCCTTAACCAGTAGGCCATCACTACAAAACTAATATTAACAAAACACTTAATACTTAAAGTTTGATTGTAATTGCAAGTACTGATCCAATTTTAATTTTTTTTTCACAGCTATAAAGCTGCCGTATTGTCAAGTGCCATAGGCTCTTTTTTATGATACACTTGATTTTCAAACGGACGAAATCGCGTGCAGAAGCTAGTTCCTCCGTAAACGTGGCACTAGGTCACTCAGCATGTCCTAAATACCGAACAACTATAAAGTTCGCTACTGCGAACAGAACAGAACAGTCTCAAACTTCCTCATATACCTCAATGAACACCTAAGTTCCCTTCAAGTTACATCGGTGAGTAATGACACTATTAAAGATATAAATGTAGGTTGTATTGTGTCAGATATATTTCTGCGCAGTGTGTGTTTCTTTCTTTTTTTTTCCGGTTATGGATGTTGCAGGGTTCCGTAATGGCCAGTTGTATTGGGAGGTGTTATTTCTTCTTTTATTATTACAGGCCTTATAAGTTTTGTATGTTATTGTTTATTAAGAACAATACCTATTTATTGTTATAGATATTTTGTTTGTCAAATTATACCTATACTTTAGGGTGACTATAGTGACCGATACTTAAACACAAATGATTGTACTCATGATAACAAACAACTTTCCCAAAGAAACGATGTTTTTTAATTTGCACAGCGCATGACCCCAATGAATGAAGAAATGATTAGAACATGTACTTAGTACTAGCTGGCCCAGCGGACTTAGTACCGCCATATTTTTATTTTCTTTCTTAAGAACCTTCTCCTTATAATAACAAACACAACAAAAAAAATTGTATGATTGTTGTTAAGTATATAGAATTTCATTACCAGCTTCATGATAATAGCTACTTAATTCAATAACTTGAAGTTAATCCGCCTCATGTTCGGATATTTCAAACACTCGAAACATCTAGAACACAACACCATACCACGCCGAAGTTCAAGCAAGTTCAACAATGTAACTGAACCTCCAGACACTGCATGCATTTCACATAAATATCACCTTCCAAATACAGTTACACCAACTGCCATGTTGTCTCAATACTCACAACTTCCGCATTGTAAATTACATAAACAAACGTCAAACAAATATAAGTGTTTTACAACGTTTTAGGAACCGTTACACCGGGACGCAGATATGAGACCTCGTTTGGAACTCATAAAAGCAAAATGTGTGTGAGCAAGCATTTGTCTAGCTAATTCGTACAAAGCATGAATTATTAATAATAACAGTCGCTGGAATACTTCGCGAATGTCCCAGAATGCGGTTAAAGACAACGAAAATGGTGACAAAGATGTGGAAGATAAAACATTTCTCGTCGATTGTGAAAGCAGAATAAAAGGATTTATAATAATGAGGATATTAAATGTACAAAGATGTATGTTGTTGAGAGGGATTAGACCTCATCCCTTCTCATCCCGCATTACCGTGGGTATGACTTAGCTGAATACGTAACATAAAAGGGCAACTGAAAGATTAATTACAACAATGTTTGGGTAATAACACACATAAGCATAAAATAGTACAACGTAATCTTGATTTCATTATTTTTCGCATCTAAGTAGAATTTACGAGTAACGAAACTGACGGACCAACACTGAATCTAATCAAAAGCTAAACATAATGAGGGAAGGAAACAAAACACTGTAGCAATCCCCATAAGGAAACACAAACCCAAAGGTACAAATAGATGGTAAACCAACTACTCCATTACCAACCACAAACCGTAAATTCAGTTCCACAACTAATCAATAAACCTACACCTCAGCGAACGAAGACAATTCCAATAATAACAAAGTTAATACAGTGTGAAAGTGAGGGGTTAGGAGCAGGTATTATGCAGAATTGCACACGATCTCGTAACATTGTGATGTATCGCATGGAAACACTCGGCGCATTCGTGCATAAACGTCGCGTGCTCGATGCTGATTGAAATTATACTAGCAATCTGCAATACACGTGGGAGTTCGGAGCAGTGAGAGTTTGATTCAAATACTGTAGCGTTGTTATAAATTGCAAATCTTCGAAGATTAAGTTGCTGAAACCTATCAAAGCATGTCGTAAGATGTTTTACAACTGCCGTTTACAGTTTCATTTAAAACGGACCAATCACGCGCGTTTAAAATTCGCGTTTGTCGAATTTTCAACGACGTTTTATGGCTCTTGTTTTAAATTCAAGTCACGCCTTGATAGACAACTGTTTTCTTTTAAACTGTTAGATTTTGCCAAGTTCTATAAAATCAAGTCTATAAAATGTCAACAGTAGCAAACACAAAGTTTGTCTGTAGGTATATTTATTGAAATCGTTAATGAAACTAAAAGTAGATTTTCAACATTTGAAACAAGATCATGTCATAGCCAACAAGAAATTAATTACATTTCCATTGATAGACTTACAACACACAGAAATCGAAATTAACAACAACTAACGCATTATCTGTTGAGAACAGAGTAGCAACAGCTGTTCTTTAAAAGGACCTATATCTAAATCTATTAATCTAATAGAAAGCCTAGGGTACAAGTGTAAAGTCTCCGACAAAGACTTTGAAGGAGACTTATCAGACAGGGATCACTAAAGTAATGATATGACTGAGCTTGAAATGAGCTCAGATCAATCAATCAAGCAAATTAAACATAATAGGTACCAATCCTTGTACACCTATAAATGAACATACATAATAGACCCGTAAGGGAAAGTAATTTGGAGTTAAAAGATATCCCTGGCCGGTGCTTACGGGCCTTAGGTAAAACAAAAATGCTTAGTTTAAGACATCCTAGTAATATAAATCTTAATTAATATATAAAAGCAAAAGGTCACATAGGTCAAGCAAAGGTCATATATAAAAATGAAATTTGGCTAGGAGGTAGATTATAGTTAGTAGACGTCCGTTAACGAACAGATTTATCAAAATTTACCCCTTATGGGGATGAAACGGGGGTCCAAAGTTTGTATATGGACAAATCAGCAGAAGCTAGTACTCTATAAATTAATCGACTAATTACAATAGAAAGTCAAACAAAACAGGTGAAACAGGTGTAAAATCCTAAACAAGGCCTTATTCTTATGTTATCAGATGAACACAGGCAGTTGACACTATTAAACAGAACTAGGCGACCAGTCTAGCTGAAAGTAAACTCAGATATAACGGTAAAATACTTGCCAAGGGTCAATGAACCAGTGCACCTAAGAACCTAGTATTTGTTTGTGGAAAAAACTCATAATTACGAATCGTTCTAAACTTTATAAGCTTCGCTTTGAGCATGACTTTAGTCACGATTGGCGAATTACTCGACCATTCCGTTACGGGAGATTATAAGATAGCTTTGGTAATTTTGGTCGAAGCGAATTGGGGCATCTAAGAGTTAAGTCATATTTTTTATTTCGGAAATATGAGCTTCTATGTCATTATATTGTTAAAATAAGCTTAAGTGCTCATCCTTTTTGCCTACATTTACTAATTTTTTCGTTTCTGCAGGCTTTACCGTATTCTGTTTGTGAATGAAATATATCTTTATTTGCATAAAATATAAAAAGGTTTTTGAATATATTCCACATATTTTGCTCTTACTTATTCCAGCTACTCAAAGCTTTTTATAATTAATTGATCATAAAATAATATATAAGTATAAAAGATATCCTATTTGTATTACTTTAAGCCCATTAAAACACTATCGTCACAAACAATGGTACAATACTCCCAAATAATTCAAGAGCAGATAATAATATATCGTGCCGCAAACTTTATTGGGTCGAAGTTTATCTGACCCAAATAAATAAAATAGTAACTAAAGCTGCAGTAACGATATAAATAATTTATTTTTATGGCCCAGGAACGTCGATAAGTAAATTACATTAGCGCTAACTTTAATTAAGTTTGCGTCAGTGAGGGCGCGTTTACATGGGGAAAGTAGTTAGTAGAAAGCCAGTCTATACAAATAAATAATTGATATAACTAATTGAAGTGTCTGTTTGTAATATCAAAAGACAGCGTTTTACAAAATAAACATAAATGTTTGCAAGATACACACACGAATGAAACAATTTTTTTTTGTCTGTCTGTCTGTTTGTTCCGGTTCTCTGAATCGGCTACACTGAATTTGACTAGACTTCTATTGAACGATAGCTAATGTTATGAGAAGTAAAATAAGCTACTTTTATTTCGTAAAAACAATATTAGGGTTCCACGCAAAATAAATTCACGCGGACGCCGACGCGGCAGAGTGTAGAGAACAAAATTAATAACAATATTGAAAGTCCTGTTTAAATACTAGTATAACTTTTTGCTTGCTTACTGCTAACAGCCCGGAGAGTATTTGCGTTAGCCTACAAATAGTATTTTCAGTACTACTACCAGTAATAATACTACTTGCTCCACAAATATTACGCACCCTAAAGTTTCAACAGTGTAACTAAGTAAGGCGAGCTTATTGTATTATTTAACAGTACAACCCTAAAACTCAAGGACTTTAAACTTACTTTGATAATTATTTAAATTTGCGTCTGCAGTAGCGTCGTGGAAATTGTTCTTATTTGCATTCAAAACTTGAACAATGGTTGTTTAATATAAGATTGTTGTTTTTCAAACAGAGTACTGTAACTAAGATTATGAAAAAAGTTTACGTAACTGCCGCATCTATACAACCTGAATTTTAATTCGTTGTAAATCTTTCAGGGGGTGAATGTACTCATAAATATGAACAACTTTTACTAAGGGACATAGTACTAAATGTGAAAAAAAAACAGATGATCCATACAATAATGTACTACATTACGATCAAATTGTATGGATCAGCTGTTTTCATTTTCACATTTCGTACTATGTCCCTTAGTAAAAGTTGTTCATATTCATGACAACTTTTACTAAGGGACATAGTACTAAATGTGAAAAAAAAAACAGATGATCCATACAATAATGTACTACATTACGATCAAATTGTATGGATCAGCTGTTTTTATTTTCACATTTCGTACTATGTCCCTTAGTAAAAGTTGTTCATATTCATGAGTACATTCACCCCCTGAAAGATTTACAACGAATTAAAATTCACGGTGTATACTGGTATCAAAATAAAATCAAAAATCAAAATAGAACAGTTTCGTCGGTCTAGTGGTTGCAAAGCGCGACTGCTGAGCATGAAGTTTCGATTCCCAGGTCGGACAAAGTGTTATTGGGTTACCATCAGGAATTTCTCAGGAGCAGCCTCGGAGTCTGGATTTGTGCCCGGTTGCATGGTGGCAATAGGCTCGCCTCCTATTACATGAGACATTGTCATAAAAACATAACTGGCGAAATGTGGGTGTAATAATGGTTACACCTCAGCCTAACCCTTCGGGAGTTACAAGCGCAAATATAAAATTCAAATATGACTAGACCACATTTATACCTATGGAGCGCAGTAGAGCGCTGTCGACAATATTCTCTTAATTGGTACTTTCACGTATTGGTCAGGACATAAATACATAAATCAATAAAAAAATGACAAGTAGGTAAAATACTTATTTATGGATAGCAATATCTTCTTTACTGTTACTATACAGTAAAATTTAAAGCTGTTGACTTTTATGAGTACATTGTGAGTAAATACCTATTAATTAGTTGTTCGTAATATTACTTAGAAAAGATCCGCTAACAATTTATGTTTACAACCATCATAAATATATGTTTGTTATTTGTTTCAAATTGGTTTGAGCTTAGGCTCTAGACAGACGGTCTGCATTTCAACTGCAATCCAACTGCAAATTTGCAGTTCGGATGCAGTTTGAATGCAGTTGACACGACTGCAATAGAACTGCAAACCAACCGTGCGGTCCAATTGCAGTCGGCGTGCAGTCGTGTGAACTGCACACCGACTGCAATCGAACTGCATCCGAACTGAGCGGGGGCGGAGCGTTAAAGTAGTGCGGACGGGTGGGTATGGTGCAGTTCGGATGCAGTTCGATTGCAGTCGGTGTGCAGTTCACACGACTGCACGCCGACTGCAATTGGACCGCACGGTTGGTTTGCAGTTCTATTGCAGTCGTATCAACTGCATTCAAACTGCATCCGAACTGCAAATTTGCAGTTGGATTGCAGTTGAAATGCAGTCCGTCTGTCTAGAGCCTTATTTGTTTCAAATTGGCTTGAGCTTACAATTTACCTGTCCATATTATGTTAAGATACTAGCTTCTGCCAGCGATTTCGTCCATGGCTTCTTTTCTCATTCACTTTATATTACGTCTTTACTGCTTCGCTCCCATGGGACTTAGCGTGATATTATACAAAGTGTTAGGTAGAAGGTGGGAAAAAAAAATCAGCTGTTCAGTAAAATTTATGTTTCCATAACTCAACCTAATGTAGGGAAGAGCTCTATTTTTTTGCGATTTCAACATTGGTTCCTTATTAAAAGTTGTTCATTTTCATAAGTACTACCCGATTCAATCGGGGGGCACGGAAGTGCCCCCGCCAAAGTTCCTTTTTCTTTTTGTAGGTAGGTATATGACGTTTAAAAGTGCCTTATAATTTGTGCCTTTAATTTTAACTTTGAAATAAATGATTTGCTTTGACTTTGACTTACTATACTACCTTTTTTTTTTTTTTTAGGTGGTAAAAATCATCAAATGACTCCTTCCGCCCTGGGTGGGGCGGAAGGGACTGTCAGACTTTTACTGACTAAAAAACCACCCTGTTCCTTCTGTTGCCCTTTATGTTCCGGGGCCACGGTATCCTGTTAAGACGTCCCGCAACCCCGGCAGGTACTATACTACCTTAAAGTACAGTCAGCAACAAAAGTCGAATAACATTTATGATTTTTAAATCCTAATTATTAAGTACAATATTAAAAGTAAAACGCAATGAATATAAAATTAAGATAAAATAAACCCTTAGTTATTGCCTGAAATTCTGAAAGCCAGTACATTATGTGTTTAGTGTCTGTTTAAATGATATAAAAAGTAACATTGTTAATCGAATTTTGTTGCTGACTGTACCTACGTCCCTCTATTTACCTAACACCTACCTAAACGAATCTGGCTATCACATACAAAAATATTTTTTCTAATCCAACTGATAATTCCAGAGATTAGCTCGTTTAAACAAAGAAAAATCTCTTCAGTTTTATTATAATATAGTAAATGTGCAAGGATTTATCTTCATGCAGTTACGTGACACGCAACGATAAACATTTTAATGTTTCTGTTATTAACCCGGAGGCACACTAAAGTCTTCTCCACACACGAGTGATATTTTACTAGGAAAACTTACAGCTAAAAACAAAAAACAAATAAACAGGATAATTATTATAGCAGAAGTAATATCCCAGTTTGCTTAGATCACAAGGGATGATGATGATGCCCAATAGACTTCCCCCCTCCCTCTTTATTTATAAACGGTACTGTATAATATTTTATAAATATAAATTTTTGTTGTAAATTAAATATCTCTGTGATAATATCTCACCTCTGTGGAAAGGTCTTTAGCCATCTTCTAGTTGGCAATGGCATCTAATTCCGGTTATAACGTAAGGAGGGGAATAGGTCGGTGTACCAAGTAACTGAGTTACTGTGACATCACGGCCATACACGACCATCTGTTTTGGGCCATTATCGACAACACACCGGCGATTTCACTGATGACTCATTCGGACATTTCCGATGCAAGAAAGTCCATTTACTCTTTAGAGCTCGGTGTGACAATGGGTTTATTGACCAGCGGTAATGTGATAGCCTTTTACTTTTCGAGTTCAATGTTTGGACCTAATGGAATCGAAAAGTATCGAACATTTTATTGGATACGTGATCGAAATAATTTGCATTAAATTTTAGAGGGTTTGCGTAACCCAAAACGAACATTTATAAGTTCAATAGAAGCATTATTAGGTACAATATGCCGTATAGTTATCTTAAATAGGTCTAGTTCAGCCAATCGAAACAAAGTTGTAATGAGTTTGGCTAGTTAACGCTCATTAATTTAAATCGATTCAGGATAAGTTTTGGACGTGAATTGAACTGTTGTTGCTGGATAGTAATACATTTGCTATTTTGAATAGTTTGTCATTATTTATTTTATAAATGAGAGATTGTGGGTTGGTTCATTTTAGCGGAACTAGGCCCAAATTATCTCACTATCATGGTTCTACTTTCATATTAGTTTCTCTTTACAGACCTCATACAAGTATTACTAAAATTAAACTTGGTAGCATAATTTTATTTTAATTGGTTTTTATTCCAATTTCCTTGTGTGCAAGCCATATTCAACCTTATTTTGTAATAATACAAAATAAGGTTGTTTATGGCTAAACCAGCCAGAGTCTCTACAGTACCTAGGTACCTCAAAGAATCCAATATAACTTTGTAAGAGTTACAGCGAAAGGGCGGGTTGCCACAAACTGCTGTCTCATAAAACTCCTTAAATTGTCGAACATTCCCTTCTTGCACATTTATTTGGAATTGCTTCTAAAAGTTTAATATGGAATGGTTTTATCCACTGTACATACAATGAGCTAAATTCTTCAATGGTAGGTACCTATTATTTAACATACATACATAAATTAAACTTACGCCTTTTTTCCATGAGTGTAAGCAGAAACCACAGAACCTGCTATGATCTTCACATACACCTTTCGCCTCATCCACGTTCATACATCTCGTCATACAAGCATGCCGGTTACGAGTACCTATCTTTGTCACTACATCCTCTTTTAATTTAAGTACCTACATACTTACTTATACACAATGAAAAGGACATCAAGAAGCAAATATTTCATATGAATTCAGTACATGATTTTAGAACCCGTAGAGATGAAATTTAAAGTCGCTTATTACAAAAATTGCTGTTTCATTCAAAAGTGAAATTTCTACCAAATGACAGGATACTCGTTGATTTCTCTTTCATCCTGTTTTTTTAACACGTATCTACATCGTAAAAAATTAAGTTTTAGATTTTACTAGCGGACACGACAGACCTGGTTCAATTGTGAATCTAAACTATCCAGGGACACACTGAAAAACATTTTATCAAAATCCGCCTAGCCGTTTAGGACGGGTTCAGTGACATACATACATATAGAAGATCTATGTTATCTCTTTACCACCTTTGGTTGACTGTTAGAGAATGCCTAAGGCATAAAGTACGCCTTTGTACTTGTTGTTGCATACATTTTAAATAAATAAATCATCATAATCAATTATATATATAACAAAGATGTATTTTCTTTTCTAATAGACACTAAATCCTCTTCCGAAAGCTTGATACTTTATCTAAGGCGTCTTATCACTGACAAAGATTCGAGATATGATGACGCCTACTCACAGACACAGACATCCACAATCAGAACAAAATATCTCTAGATCTCACACAAATATCTGCCCTTATTCGGGAATCGACACGCACTGCGATGAAGGCGGATAGTGTCATAACGGTAATAAATACACGATACTCGACAATAATAAATTCCGACGAAATTGTTGATATTTCAATGAAATACTTAAAATAAACGTTATTGACTACTGAGAGCCAGAGTGAAAGAGAGCGGATTAAAGGTAACGTAAATTCAATTGATTTTTAACCGACTTCAAAAAGGAGGAGGTTCTCAATTCGGCATTTTTTTTTTTATTTAAAATACCCGTTCCGTATATTTTTTTTTAAATTCACTTTGAAGGCTTTTTTGAATGGATTGCACTAATAATTGTGCCTGTCGTATAACATGAAACCAAAATTCTTTAATTTAATCCTCCATACAACTAGATTCCTTCCGGTTTCCCTTCGGAAGTACCGAACAATAGCTGTTATACCGGGTACAATCGATATTTAAATTTTATTTTGAACGTTAACGTTTTACCCGTAGGTATTTTAATGTTCGACATTCAAATATGTACCCATTCTACCGTCATTAAAAATGGCACCTACTAAAATTAAGTTTTTTTTTCTTCGGCTTTCCTCTTACTGGTAATGAGCCTTTTACTATTTAGACTTGTACTAATTCTTTTATTCAGTCCTATAATGTTGTCTGTACGTTCAGCATCGTCATACTTCAAAATGCTCTTTAGTGCCTCTCCAGCTTCGAGACGACAAGTAGACACAAACCGTGACGGCAGACATAAAGGCTTTCAGAGCGCCACACTAAAAGCTACTTTGGTAACGTGACGTTATAGTTACTAATACAATAGTCCCAAATCCCAGAGCCACTATACATACGTCATTTCAGCATGGTTCAAATTTTGAGGAAAATATATAGGAGTTTGTCAGGAACACATACATAACATCACGCTCGTAATCCCCGAAAGGTTGAGCAGACGTGTACCCATTAGTACACTCACATTTCGCCAGTTATGTTTAAGTCTGATGTAATAGCGAGCCTATTGCCATCAACCGGGCACAAATCCATACTCCGAGGCTGCTACTGAGAAATTCCTGATGGAAAAATCCAATAACACTTTGCCCGACCTGAGAATCGAATCCAAAACCTCATGCTCAGCAGTCGCGCTTTGCGACCACTAGACCAATGAGGCAGTCAAAAAATGTATGTAAATTGAAAGTATTCTTGACAGATTGAACTTAGATTGCGTTTCTAAAAGTTAGTAGAATTGACCTCATGATATCTGAAAAAGACTCAGTAGCAAGCATTAGGCTGCGTTTCCACCAGAGATGTGCGAGGATGCGTAACGAGGGATGTGTTTGTAAAGAACCAATAGAATCGCTTCATTAACCTCGCCTCGGTCAACACAGCTCTGGTGGAAACGGCTCAGCGGAGCTTGATTTTTGCGCATACAAAACAAGTGAGGGATGTGTGCGAGGGATGTGTTGCGAGGAATGTGTTGCGAGGAATGTGTTGCTAGGAATGTGTTGCGAGGGATGTGTTGCGAGGGATGTGTTGCGAGGAATGTGTGTTGAGAAGGATGACGCTCCCACTACACCGCACCCCCGTCAACACATTTCACAGCTTCGCAACGCATCCTCGCACCACATTTTCACATTTCACATTTTCACAGCTTCGCTACACATCCTCGTAGGCACATTTCCATCGCACAGCTTTGGTGGAAATGCCCACACATTTTAACAGCACAGCTAGACATCCTCGGACGACACATTTCCATCGCACATCTCTGGTGGAAACGCAGCCTTAGTATACAGTGTATCTTCTTAAACTATAGGCATGCTATCATAACGTAGGTCTAGCGAGTCTGGGATCTTAGACTACACGTCCATTGAGTGCCGCCATTATAACGTCATATTTTGGCGGGAATCCAAGCACTGCAAGGATTGAAATATTAGTACCTACTCGCTGCGAGGAGATCTAGTGCTGTCAGCCTGGTTATGCGATTTGTTAGATTAATGCAAGTTTTCGACTGGGATGTGGTACGAATTTTGGTTAAATTGTTTCCTTACATTTATATAATACGAGCCTAGATATTATTGTCTCACTATAGGGCAAATTCCTCTTTTTAAACAGAGAATGCAACAGTATTAATCACCACGTTTTCTATAGAAATTAGGGGGAATCTCTCACCCGATAACCCGGTGAAATTCAAAAGCAGTCTAAGTATGTTTATAAAAAATCACAGGAATCAGTTTAACAACAATATAGTTCTTGAAATACTATATTTTCTGGAAGCCGTCATAATTATTATTTTTGCGTAAAAGTTAGGTCTCGAATTATATTTGATAGACTTTATGCTGAATATTGAAAAAAATATTATAAGAAACCAAATCCAAATTAATCTTTTACACAATTCTAACATTACCTAAAGTAAAACAGAATTGTCGAAACCACTTTCGTCAGAAACGAATATTAGAAACGACACGATAAATCTCGATTATCGGATTACAAGTGGGAATAGACTTCTACCATTATTTAATGCTTCATTTTGCGTGTCAATTGACTTCAATTGAAGTTTCTAGGTCACAGTTGTCAGGCTTTTCTTTCAGGAGCATTTGCGGTGCCATTGAGAAGGGAAACTTTTGTTCAGCGTTCGACGTTTTTAGATTGACATGACAGAGCTGTGTTCTGCGGCCTTCTCGATAAGCTTCGATAGATTGAAGCTCAGTTTCCAACCACTTATTTATGTAGTACCTCCGGCTGCTAATTAGATAAGTAATGTGGCTTCTCAATTAACCAATAGATTGACGTTGTGGATTGAACACAGTTTTAGTATAAAAAGATTTCTAATAAAGCTCGTTTGTTAGTTTTCCGACTCCGAATCAAAGTTAAAACCATAGGAGGTATATTCTAATAATTAAAAACGTTAAAAATGTAGTCGCAATCTCATCTCAGCGGCAATCAATGTCAAAAAATCTTTGTAAGTTAGAGACTTTATTGACAGATTAAGACTAAGTTTAGCATGCAAACGTTCCTAAAAGTACGAAAATTGCATCCGTGATAACACCATACTTAGATCTTAACATTTATTTTCTAAATGTTAGGTATTTAGAGATAATTCTTCTCCATAAGTATAACTAGATTAATTCTTTATTTTCACTTATAATTTTTACGTTCTTAAAGTGTCTTTTAATGGTCTTATTGAAATAAATGATTTGACTTAACTTAGAATAGCAATATAAATGTTACGTAACAAATAATTTTATACAAATGGCTATACATTTGCATTGATTGCAACAACATGCTGGTACTTACAACACTGATGCTAATGTTCGATGCAATATATTTTCAGATATCGAATAGTTCCATTTGCCTTCTCGATTCAATGTTTCTAGGACAACGGATGATTTCGAATTTCTTCATACAATGCGTTTATTAGTTACAGATTGTAATATTATTTAGAGTTTAACTATTTTGGTGGTTGAACGAAGTAACAACCAATTAAATATGTATCTGATAACTAAGAAATTAAGCACTTTTCATTCATATCTTTACCAAAAATAATCAACGCTCAGCGCCTAGAGTTGAAAATCTAACAACAGAAATTACGAAGTAATATTTAAACGGTAGGTACTGTTTTAAGAGATGGCGGTAGGCTCCTAGATTTCCTGTCAACGTTTTCTTTCACTGACGTCAGTGATGTAAAACTAACTTAGAAAGTACAAAATTATAGAAAAAGTTACATTGGCAGGTACTTACATTACAAAACACAATAGCAAAAACATAACATAGCTTCGACGTAGCTTCGAGCAACGTATTTACCCTTCCCAGAGCTTTTCTCTTAAAAAGACACTTTGTATTCAAAAAACTTTGATAGCTTTTAAAACACTATTTGAATAAAATTTTAGTACAACGGTTTTTCAACACTGCCCCTATACTAGGTTATTGTTTGCAAAAACCGTAACAAAATAAAAAATGTATTCTCTTCAGCTGTAGGTGACTAGAGTACTTTTCTATATAGGTAAAATGCATTTATTTTGAAAAAACCTTGTAACGTCCAAGTAGCATCAGTATGAAGTACCTACGTACTTATAATTATACCTATCCCATTCTTATAACAAAACATAACATCACGACTCTAATCTCGATAGGTAAGGCAGAGGTGTACTCATTAGTACATCTACATTTCACCAATTTTGTTTAAGTCCCATATTATAGGGGGCGAGCCTATTGCCATAAACCGGGCACAAATGACACTCCGAGGCTGCTACTGAGAAATTCCTGAAGGAAAAACCCAATAACACTTTGCCCGACCTGGGAATCGAACCCAAGTTCCATGCTCAGCAGTCTCGCTTTGCGACCACTTCGGGGATTACAGGCATGATGTTATAAGGTTTTGTTATTCTCACGGACGAAGTCAATGGCTTGAGCTAGTAATAACATAAACATTGAAATTCATTACGTTAAAGGAAGCTACAAACTAAGGTAACATTTATAGGATCACACTACACATTGTTGTGCACATAATATTAGTTTCTAAGCCAAATCACTAAGCACTTAAATCCACATAGTTAAGTTTGTACGTACGTGTATTAGGGGCTATCGGTGTGTCGATTAGCCCTCAGGGATAACGGTGGCTATAAGATATAATAAGAGTTAATTACACTCAAGGTTCATTAGGTACGAAACTCCTGGTCAATAGTAAATATGGAGGAGGGTGTGGGTTCCGGGTTTTTTGAACAGGGAGGGATTTGGGAATCGGGTTTGTAATGTCTAATATGAAACGGTTAACCATTTCGTACTTTAACTACCTTTAGCTTGACTAGTCTATTTTTTTTAATAATAGTTAATTGTATCGTAGTATCGTAGCTTCTTATTCAGAATCAGACCTGTAGTTCCATAGAATTAGAGCGATCAAAAAAAAAAAACAAACTTACTTTTCAACTTTATAAAAATAATATTTTTTTTATTTAATCTTTATGCACATGTAAAAGAAATACACTGTACAAAGGCGGACTCAATGCCTAATATGATTAATGAGTACACCCCTGTCAATCCTCCTGGGATAACAGGCGTAATGTTACGTTATGTATGTTAAGTTAAATATAACGATCATTTATCAAAATAAATTATCGATCTAACTTAATTTTCGAATCCTACATTTTACAAGCTATGTTTAAAACTAGGAAGCAATACATCTATTCTAAAATCACCGTACAATCTGCATTCAGAATCATAAACGTCGTGCGTTCGTTCCACGATCCTGACGGTTACTGATAACTATCTATCATCTGACGTCCAGTTATAAAACCAGTTGACGTTAGTTAACGTGTAGTTATGCGTTTAACTGAGTTCTAGCCTTCAGGGGTTATTGGCACAGGAATAGTTTATTCCGATATTGATATTTATTAACTGAGACAGGTACGTCTCTATTAAGTTAATTTAGTAAGGAAAATGTTTTGCAAATGGCGATGTATTTCTATGGAATTAACAGTAATACCAGCTTACTATTGTCCCACTACAAGGCAAAGGCTCTTCTCATACCTGAAAGGCACGAGCATTGATCATCACGCTTGCTCAAGGCGGATTGATAACCTCTAACTTAGGTATATTTGTTATTGCGGGACGTCTTAACAGGATACCGTGGCCCCGGAACGTAAAGGGCAACAGAAGGAACAGGGTGGTTTTTTAGTCAGTAAAAGTCTGACAGTCCCTTCCGTCCCACCCAGGGCGGAAGGAGTCATTTGATGATTTTTACCACCTAAAAAAAAAACAAAGGTATATTTAATGTTATAGGTAAAGGTAGGTAAAGTACATAATTATATTAATTGAAAAATTTAGATTGATTTTGACCCCATAGCTTTAAAGCACCAGAACTAAAAATTAATTGCAATGAAAAACTATATTTTTACATCCGTTATGTAGGTAAGTACTAAAGAACTATTGCAACAAATTGACAAGTTAACGAGTTTAATTTGACAAAGCCCAAAAGTGATCACCGTTTTCATAGATATCAGCCATTAGCCCAAAACGTTCACTATCAAATTAAGCAAATTATCCGTTTACCGGCAAATAACAAATGGCACAAAAGCATCACTTCTCGTGGCCGATTCAACCATTGATCGATTTTCAATCTCTTTGACTTCAAATATCAAAGACAATATACCTTAAGGCAAAACAAACAAAAATATAATACAAATCTAGAATCGACATGAAAGTAAAAAACAGGTAGGTATATCTTGTACATTTGTGAGAGTTAACAGATTCATTCAGCCGTATAATCTCGCTGAAACATTTCTCATTTCCTGCCAATTCTTTTCTTTCATTCATGAAAAAATCAACTCAATCCTGTAGCAGGAAGTGGGCCGGAATCGACTGGCTACATTTTATTGCGGATGATTGGACTGGTGGGGTTAAAATCGAAGATTCTATACAGGTTGATTGTTAATTGACCAAAAACCTGAAAAGAAATAACTGTATTCATCATTATGAACAACTTTTACTATTGGACCAACCCGGAAATCATGAAAAAAAAATCAGCTATTCCGTACATTATGATTGTGTTTAAAAGCATTTTAGTAGGGAACTTGATTATTTTTTTTAAAAATGATTTTGGGATTAGCCTCATAGTAAAAGTTTTTCATAATGATGAGTACAAAAACCCATTTTCAGGTTTTTGGTCAATTAACAATCACCCTCTATAGTTTAAAGCACTGGAAACTTTGTTTAGGTATTTGCTGAAATAGATTCAAATCCGGAAATACTGCAGCAACTGCCAATCTTGATTACTTTGAGCTACTCGGATAGAATAAATTCTTTGAAATTTTATCGCGGATAGGATAGAATTAGATAAGCCAATCTTGAGCATTGTCTCACTGAGCAAGAGATTTTCGAGAATAGATTTAAAAGAGATTTTAGTATGACTAAAACTGATGGAGTTGACTGCCATTATGCATGATTGAAAGGAGATTTTACTTTGATTTCATACTACTTGTATATATTCAGATCAATATCAGTGTTTAATTTCGATAGAAAATACTACTCAAAAACAATCCGTGAATTTAAAAATGCCCCACAGACCATATTTTTTCTACCTGTTTTAATAGGTAATCTCGAAGAGTGTTTATTATATAAATATTAATCAATGGCGTCTATAATTTACAAAACAATTCGAGACACCACTCCGGTTATAAACATTTGGTTGAAATTATTTTAAAAATGGTGTGAATAATACGTATTTGTTTTTGTTTATTGTGTGTTGTTTTTTGTTTTTATTTTGTCCATCTATATAATTATCTACACACATAAACATAAGTACGTGAGAAATGAGACCTAGCAGGAAGTTGACAGCGATCTCTTTAATCCGCAAATTCAAAAGTGCTATTTGTGGTAACTTTTTTGATTTCTTTTTATAATCTGTACTGTAGTTTACCTTCTTACTGTCGTCTATTTTTTGTTACTCAACAATGTTTATAAGTAAAAACTTGTAATTGGCCATATAATCTTTTTAAACTGTTTATTTATATTCCGAATAAAATTAAATCAATCTACCTAACCTTTTCTCAAGTATACTGGGGTTAGTTTCCAGTCTAACCGGATGCAACTAAATACCAGTATTTTACATGTAGCGACTACCTAATTATCTGACCTTCACAACCCAGTAACTGGATAAAACGATACTCCTTTCTAAGACTGGTTGTCAAACTTTCGGGCTTCTGACGACCCGTAATGAATGTCAAAGATTCACGTACGACAGCCGGGACCACCGGCGTAACGTGCTTTCTGAGGCACGCAGGAGTCTGGGTGTGTAAAGATGGTCACCCATCTAAGGAACAACCGCGGCAAGCGTAGATCGACCCGTGCTGCTATTATTAGGTACCACAAACACCTCTCGATTAAAATATAATAAATCGCTGTGAATATTTTCCCCAATCAATCCACACAGATACATCTTGTACATAGTTGTCTAAACTACGTCATGCTATGGCAGTTATTCGCTAACGAACGCGCGACGACGCGACGAAGCAATCTCCGGTGCCTTGCGACTTCCAGCTAACTATACTGTATTGATAAAATGTTGGCTTGGGAAAAGCCGGGCTTTATTCAGGTTACACTGTATACAACGTGAGGATGTTTGGTATCACTGCGGATGGTTATTATTATAAACAATGGATACAAAAAACGACAAGAAACAGCACTTGTACGAAATTATATTCAAAAGATGAAAAAACTTCCTTTCAGAAAGTTTTTTCATTCAAGCCTCTTACAGAATAATTGCTTTTCTATTTATTAAAAATTTCAAAAACTTCTCTGAATAAAAACACGACTTAAATACAAATCTGCCGCAGCGTAAACAATACACAATATACAGCCAGACAATTTAATTAAAACTCACAAGGTTCCAGACCTACATAACTACTACATAACAATTTAATACCTACGTATTTATTTAATTTTATTATTGTAGTAAATATTTCAATAAACGTCGACATACTGTCATACATATCAGCGGTAAGGTTGGGTTCCATAACGCAACGCGCCGCCGAGCATTGCGTTGCGATGCCGCTTGCCATGATTTTTTTAATAATGCCTCGTTGGTCTAGTGATCGGCAATCCCAGCTCGGGCAATCTGTCATTGGGTTTTTCCATCAGAAATTTTTCAGTAGCAGTCTCGGAGTCTGGATTTGTGCCCGGCTGATGGTAATAGGCTCGCCCCCTATTACATGGGACTTAACATAACTGGCGAAATGTGGGTGTACTAATGGGTACACCACTGCTTAACCCTTCGGGTATTATAGGCGTGATGTTATGTTTATGACCAACTCACATATCAGCGCAGCGGTGAGGCTGGTTTCCACAACGCAACGCGCCGCTGAACGTTTTGTTGCGGTGCCGCGTTGCAAAGCGTCCTACTACCAATAGCGAGGTGACCATTTTTCCTACGATCGTGATTTCGTGAATGTTGTTGGACGTGCATGACGATGTGCCGCAAATGTTTGCGTTACAGAGAGCGGCGAGGCGAATGTTGGCAGTGCGCCACGTCATCGCTTTTCCATATTTCGAGCCTAAGTACACCATTAAACGTTATATTGACAGACTGTCTCGACCTATACAATATATATATATATATCCTGTCTGCGCGCCGACCCAACGTAATCAGATTTCGGCTAGATTTAACCAAGTCTGGGATATTTGGTAGCGTCCCACGAAATAGGCACTTTAGCTAATAAATAGGATTAGTCTATGTTATCGTACCCATCTATTTATTTGGTGGTTCGCACTCATTTATAAGAATTGGAATAAGATTATTTAATCACTTAGATAGTCTCGTCAGTGCGTTTATTGGTTCTAGTGTTTTGTTTATGTAAGAACTTAACAGAAGCTCATTTGCACCAAAAACTTTTTTTTACTTGGTGTTATTTGATAGCACGAGCTTTAATTTATTACGAAATGTCATAAAAATTATTACGTAATTAAAACTGGGGAGCATTCCTGCTATCTTTTAGGAACGATCGCTACCTCTAATTTACCTTAATTTTTTTACATTGACACTCGCTGATATGAGATTGCGACTACTTTGAACGTTTAATTGATAGAATTGGTCTTTTGGTGTTAACTGACTCTAAGTTTTTAGTGCAATTGAGTCCAACCTTAAAACTAAGTATAGGTTACGAGTTTTGCTCCAAATAAGTTTACGATAAAATGTATAATGTATGTGTGTATATGTATACCATAAAGCTCCATCGATAACTAAAACTATCGTTAACCTGCCAAGTAAACCCTACTTTATTATACATGAGAATTTCTTTCAAAAAATATATCCGAACACATTTCTCAGAGGAACACCCTTTTAATAATTGATCACGATACGTAAGTACTTAGGTACGTGCGAAAGGTATAGTACGGAACAATATCTTCGCAAATTATAGTAAATTGTTGTGAGAAGTTTGTCTGACAACTAATACATTGCCGACACAAAACTGTCGGTCATTAATCATCGTAGAACAAAACAGACGATGGATGTAATTGCAATAAAATAAGTGACCATCATAGTAATTGAGGTAGTCATTTGTTTTATTATTTATCTATTAGGCGAGAATGTAGCAAAAAAAAATGGGACGGTGATGAATTTGTGTCCTACATGTTACTTTTTAGAACAAAAGATCGGTTTAAATGCGCTTAAAGAAGTTTAAGTGCCAAAGGTTTATAGCGTTCCTGTAGCGTAGCGTTGTTAGCGTTTCGTGCGACTGCCTCGTTGGTCTAGTGGTTGCAAAGCGCAATTGCTGAGCATGAGGTCTTGGGTTCGATTCCCGGGTCGGGCAAATTGTTATTGGGTTTTTCCATCAGGAATTTCTTAGTAGCAGCCTCGAAGTCTGGATTTGTGCCCGGTTGATGGCAATAGGCTCGCCCCCTGTTACATGGGACTTAAACATAACTGGCGAAATGTGGGTGTACTAATGGGTACACCTCTGCCTAGCCCTTCGGGGATAACAGGCGTGATGTTATGTGTTATGTTCTCCAAAAATCTCCACAAGGCTGTGTTTATACACCTAGTGATTTCTGGAAAAAAAACAGTCCCCACTGGTGGGGAATTGTCGGTGGGGATTTCTGGAATAAACCGGAGTAAAATTTTAGTCCTGAAAGATTATTATTTGAAACACCTGAATCCAAACATAACTAGTACAATATAGTAGGTAAGACTTCATTTATTGATTTTTGAAAACCCTATCGAGTATTCACATTGTACCTATCTACAGATTGTACGAGACGAGCCTTAATGAGACCTGACAGACAGCTTCGAGTTGTCTATAGATAGAAGTAGATCATTATTTATGTATCCAGCAGTTATCTGGCAATGCTACCTACCAGTCGTAGAAAAAAATTAAAACTAACTTGGATTGTTTGTATTAAATAGCTTTAGTTCTTTCAAAACGAATCAACCTACGTCTTCTCACTCACTTTTTGAAGTAATTGTTTTATTTTGGCTATAACTCTGAATAATTTAAATCACTTCTAAGTCCCTACTAATGGGTAGGTACACCTGTGCCTAACCTTTTGGGGATTACAGGCGTGATGTTATGATGTTATGGTCACTTCTAAGTATGCCTTTTGGATGTAAGTACATTGAACTGTTGACATTGAATTGATGATTTTTGGATGACTTATTTCGATTAAAATCAAGTCATAAGGTATGTCTGCCCGTCTGACTGACAGACAGTCAAAGCACACTTGACAAAAGGCCCTTAAACTTTTTGAGAAATATAGTTTTTTTTTATAAACAACAACTGAACTGACCTGCATCATCACTGGTTTAAATATAATTTATATGCAACGTTAATCAGAGGTGTTACTTTCCACGTACCTACACAGACATATTTACACAATAATAAATTCTCTTTCACAGTAAAACCTGTCAAATGAACGTAATTGCTTTTTTAACATGTTTTCATTCATGTAACACCCAATGAGAGTACTGACAACATTGCAACCGCGTGATGAATACAAAATGAATGAAAAATAATTAAACTTTCTGTTATTTAAAATAATAATTTACTGTTAATTGCAATGTATATGAATTCATTGGTCCTTTTATTCTTGTGTTCTTGTTGTTTTTCTTTTGTTCTTGTCATGTTGAGAGGATGAGTGAAAGACGATTAACAAATGGTATATGGCAGAGGTGAGTGGCAACGCAGGGAGGGGACGCCCTAGAAAGACCTACACTGACCTTATTGGTGAGGTTCTTCAGAAAGGTCAGGTGCGGAGTACTTGTAACCGGCGTGCTTGTATGATGAGATGTATGAACGTGGATGAGGCGAAAGGATCGTAGTCGGTTGCATTCTGTGGATTCTGCCTACGCCCATGGGAAAAATGCGTGAGTTTATGTATATATGTATAGGATTCTTATTTTGAGGGGCTCTTTATTTTCTTCAGGTATAAATTGATGGTTATTTTTTACCTAGGTATATAAGTATGTTACTATGCATATTGTATAGCTGCTCGTATTAACCTAATCTTAGTGAGGATGCAATTTATTGCTTTACGATATGGCTCTAGGCTTTAGGCCAATAAACGATAATCATAACTTGTCATTTGCATGTCGATTCTGTAAACTAGTTTTACGATCATTGCTACACGGACATACTTACAATAATGATTACCTACAATATAAAATCAATGACACACTTCTCACTCTTTTTTTTTCTTTTTTTTACTTTTTTTTCTGAATCGTGGATGCGTTTACAAACATGTAATCTCACATACATAAACAGCCAGATCTTCTGTAGCCCATACAAATATTTGTTCCGTGCGAGAATTGAGACAAGTAAAATTGAGACAACTTTAAAGAAAAAATCTTCCAATCCTATAACTTAGGCATAACTTACCTACCTACTGTATAACTTGACACAGTAATAATAATTTCCCCGGACAGTCTTATGAAGGTCAGCACTAAAGAGTTGAAGACCCAAGTGGTTCAGTTGATCAATGCATAAATTCAAATCTTTATTCATAACTGTCCGAGAAAATGACTGACAGGTTTTCATGAATAAGAAGGCTAGTGTTACACCGTTTATTGCTCTTTTCACTATATAAGGCTGTGTTCACATGTATAGATGGCTTACTTATCTTTCAAAGCTTAGAATTCTCGAGCTTGTACCGCAGCATGCCACCTTACTAATGAGGAACGGAGTGCGCGGTGAATTCTAGAATTTTCTTTTTTAATGAATAGGCGACAGATTTTTCTATAGGCGCCAAGTACTTAGAGGTACCTTTACATGTAAGCGTAGCATAAATATAGCAGGTCAATTATAAACCTAGCTAGACTAGAAAACTGTTTTTTTTTTCTTTTCATTTTGCCTGACCTGCTACGGCCGTGTCTCCTAAAAGAAACTACAAATAACCGCAATTGTTTTAATTTGATAAGTTTTTATGGAGTTGCAAATCTATCTGTTGTCTCATGTTTTTCTTAATTAAAACGTCTAATGTAAATACTACCAAAACTAGCAATTCAAAATACGATAGCTATATGTAGATAAGATAAGCTATATTATAAGCACAAATACAGGACCGAAGTCGGTAGGTAAATGACTTTTTGAAGTTAGTTCTTCAAAAACTCATCCTCAGTCGATTACTGCATTTGAGCTTAGTTTTACCTAAATAATCAATCCACAATATCAAAATAATTAAATTATCTACGTCAAACTAATTAAATATATCTAATGTGTTACATTACTTCCTATCTAGCAATAGTAGTATATACAACATTATTTTTAGTATATGCGAAACCTGAATATAGTTTGTTCAGAATCAGTAACTGATTCGATTCCAAAAATTTTTACACCATGTTATTTTTTTTTCAAAAATATTTTAATTAAAATTTATTACCAGTTAATTACAATACAATCACCGTACGGTTAGGTACCTAATTGCCAAACTATTATCACGAGTGTATAACACAGGAGACGCGGTTTACGCGGGTGTACCGCGAAATGAGCATGTTTTTGAACGGCAACCAGGTAATATACAAGTTTATAACTTTGTGATTTTTTATGATACGGTTTTAAAATTTTGTACATAGATTCTTTAGACAAAAATAGTAGACAGGTGTATCGGGTTTCGCATAAACAAAAAATAATGTTGTATGTAGGTATGTAGGTATATCCAAAACTTAAAATCAAATCAAAATTACTTTGAAAACTGGGAAAAAGTTTTTCATTCTGGCAGAACTATACCCGTTTGTCTTCATAAACCCTTTCTTTATGTAATTTTTCTTTCTTTCTTTGTCTGGAATCAGGGTAGTAGTAAATAATTCCACATTTAACACTTCGTCGCTCGGTCACCGCTATCAACGAACAAGTCATTGTGGTCCGTCTCACGTCTAACCCGATTTCTCCTCCTTTTCATCTGATTCAAAGGGAGCTACCACTGAGAATCGGCCTACATTTCATTAATAATGAATACATTATGGTATTGTGATAGCACAATAGTGTCTCTATGTTAATTCTGTAGGACATGGCGTGTTGCTAGAATGTTTAAGTTATCGTTAATGGATGTCGGTATGTGGTTCTCCGGTTTTCTCTTAGAATGTAGAAACTGTATGTATTTTCAGCTGCCATATATGGCCATATATGGCCTGCCAAATAACATTAGTATATGCCACTGAGGAATCGATCATAATCTTTTGTCATCTTGTTTTGCAGTTTTGTTTCGTTTTACAGAACACGGAACACGTAAAATTTAAACCTAACATAACATCACGCCTCTTATCCCCAAGGGTTTGGCAGAGGTGTACCCATTAGTACACCCACATTTCGCCAGATATTTTTAAGTCCCATGTAGTAGGGGCGAGCCTATTGCCATCAACCGGGCACAAATCCAATCTCCAAGGCTGCTAGTGAGAAATTCCTGATTGAAAAACCCAATAACACTTTGCCCAACCTGGTATTCGAACCCAAGATCTCATGCTTAGCAGTCGCGCTTTGCGACCACTAGATTGACGAGGCGGTCTTGTAATTAAATAAGTAGTTACTTATCCCTTTTTAGAAACAATTTTTTTCGATATTTTTGGTAAAGTAACCGAAAAGTATGTCAGTTCTCCGCAAAAGTAAATACATACATACATACATAAACTCACGCCTTTTTCCCATGGGGGTAGGCAGAAACCACAGAACGCCACCTGCTACGATCCTTACATACTCCTTTCGCCTCATCTACGTTCATACATCTCGTCATACAAGCACGCCGGTTACGAGTACTCCGCACCTGACCTCAAATACAAAAGTAAATATCAAGTCAATAAATACTATAAAAGGTAGTACAAAGATAATAAATACAAAAAATCAATGTCATTGCGTAGGCCGTATTTACTGCTCAAACACATAGTATTGACAACCCAAAAGCGAAGAAAGAAAATTAGAGGATGATAAATTAAGATTGAATGTACAAGCAGAATCTTTCGCTAAGGTCAATTACCTGTGACCTACACAATTTCGAGAGCCTAATATTTTATCATTTCGATATTTTAGGTTTCAGCCGAAAAATGGAAAGTCTTCGATACCTACATAAGTGCCTTATAAAAATATGAGTGTTTTTATAACAAAATCATATCTACTAAATTGAAATCGTTTAAAAAATGTTTTGATGTTGTTAATAGGTCGTTATCTATCGTTATCTATCGTTATCTAACTAAAAATATTTTTCAATAATCAATGACATTTTTTAACCCTGTATTAACCACTAGATTCCGCCCGTGACGTAGTCCCCGTCAAAATTAAGTTATATTATCCTACGAGAACCGTATATTTTTCCAGGTTAAAAAGTAGCCTAGTGCTATTCGAGTCTATAATCTATCTCTGTGCGAAACATCCAGACCCTTGCAGCCGTTCTGGAGTAATTGTGATTGAATAACAAACATCTATTCGTATTTTGGCATTTATTATAGTAGTATGATACTGCAGCATTTTCATTCGCTTGTAAACAAATTGCTTTAAAACGAAGGCATTTTATCGCGTCAATATAAAAAACATATTGTGACATGATACGGGTGTCACCATACGGGGTGATATGTAATACTGACGCGAACATGTTTATTATCACTGCATGATGATTCCTTTATTTACAACTGTGAAAGTATAATATTATTGTAAGGTAATTTAAATTACTGTATATTTGAAACCAACGGTTTGTCGGTTTATTCTGTGTATCACGCGGTGTAGGTGAAGTGAGCTTAAGATAAAGATGCTAGAGATTGACATCAGCTGTCCTTAAGCTAACTTTACCATAATTCACTGAGGGAGATTTTTTGGACAACTATTAGGTATAAAACTTGACCCGAGGGCCTAACACGAACGTGACCTAAATTCGTTCGATTTTAAAATTAGAAATTCCTATTTCGCATATATTGATTATTAAGATTAAGATAGAAGGCTTTATCCATATCAATGGTTGATAGATACTAATTCTTTGGTTGTTGTATACGTTCAAAAGTGCCTTTTAATTTTCTAATTGAAATCAATGTTTTGACTTTGACTCTGACATCCGTATTTCCTCCACCAGAAACCATCCATTAATCTTGGGTAAATAGTACAAAGTGCGCTGTATTTAGCTTTTAATGACATACTTACTTTAACATTAAAAAATAATTAGATAATATTAAAAATTATTACATAGCATGTGCAATTTTAATAAGAAAAAAAAAACAATCTAAAAATCATTCAATTCTCAAATCGAATACTTTTAGGGCCTCTGACCTAATTAGCAATAATGATGATTTTGTTTAAATAGCATCCATAAAACAAGAACAATAGATATTCATTGAATTCGCTAATAATTATGTCTTTAAATAATACCTACGTGTAATCTAAACATTAAAACAAGAAAAATTGAACACGAAACTAAGAGAAAAACGAATACTTCTCAACCATTAACATTTCAAGAGCCTTAAAAAGTCTAGTGTAGTGCTCTATACACATTACACTAACTTAGTGTCGAATAATTCGATTTACGTTCCATTTATGTGATTGTACTATTCTAGCAAAATATAGGTACTAAGAGTGAAGTAGAATAAGTACACTTTCCGAATAATTGCTTCGGAGGACAGATCGTGTTTGCACTGTTGTTATTCAGGTTAAGATGCTGAAAAGTTCTAGAAAGTTATGCTCTTGTTTTATGGTAATTGTTTGTGAATGTGAAGGATTTATTTGAATGTTTCTTAGCCCTTGTGCAGTGTGGTTTTAATGGTATTGTAGGAAGATGCAACTGTTGTGAGCTGTGACGGAAATTATTTGCTTATTTTCCGGTTTTGCGTCAACCCACATGGTCCACATACGCAACCTTGCTTATAGTTTAAAGCTTCCAAACTCCGGGCTGATAATGAGAAATACCAATTGGAAAAACCCAATACCTATCACTTTTCTCGACCTGGGAATCGAACTCAAGTCCCTACGCTCAACAGTCATGCTTGCGATCACGAGACCAACACAGCAATCAAAAACATATTTAATAAATAATCAAAAGCAATGTTTTCTAATAAGTAACAATCAACAAGTTGACAAGATTGACTGCAAACAAAAACGCTTCAACAAAAAAAAACTGCGGCTTCAAGAGTCTCAAGCAACCAGCCTATAGATCGATTCTGCACACCCAACGTAAGAGCGTACCTATAAATACTCCAGTACCAACATTCATGGGCCACTGTTTATTTTAACCCAGTTCCCACTAAAGGCCACGTTTACCCACATTAAGGCGAAGCAATCTAGCTACTCATACAGTCCCCTGTGATGTCTCATTTCACGCACGGTCACAGTCATAACTTGGCGTAAAGTAACGGAAAATTGCTTCTCAGGCATCTCACACTCCGTCGTCGGGTCGTCGACGACTCGGTGTCAAAATGATAAGTGTATGAACACACTTGCGCCACTTGGCCCACGCTGTAAGACTTTTTTGGGTTTTGTAACTGTTCTTTTTGGGGAAATGTTGTTTTAGGATGTAATAAATGTTATCAATACCTAAATGGTCGTGTAAACTCAAAAAAGTATTTTTCTGGTTAAAACATTAAATGAAACGGCTTTTAATAAATCTACAATCACTATCATAATTTAAGCTTGAACCTTTACCAGTAAAACAAATCATGAATATTACTGTTATTATTTGGTCAAACTTTTCTATTTCGTGTTTATATCGAGGGACCCTGAAAAGACATTTTAATACTTATTTTCCTATATTTAAATATACAGAAGCAAAAGGTTATACACTCACTCATCACGACGATGTTTGGCAGGGAGGTAGATTATAGATAATAGACGTCCGCTAAGAACAGATTATTCTAAAATGCACCCCCTAAGGGGATGAAACAGAGGTCCGACATTTACGCGGACACAATCGCGGGCAAAAGCTATAAATAAATAAAAGCAAAATAAATTCTCTTTACAAAAATTCTAAAACCCCATAATTGCAGCCGCATAAACCACAACATCACCATTCGAACTGACCCTAAATCGCGACAGGACGGCCCATCACGACTAATGACGACATTTTGCGGTCGCACATCCGTTGCTACGCGTCGCTAGCGTGCACCCAACCTAATGGGGTAATGAAAACTTCGGAAAATTGCCTCGACGCGATCTTATCGAAGATATATAGAATTTTTATTGGTCATATCCGTTCGCCATCGCTAGTTAACTTCGTTTTAGCACAGATTAACCGGTAATTAAATAGAAGCCCGGCTTTATTTATTTTTAGATCGACGTTCTTGCTCCAGTAGTAAAGTGGATTAAGTGTGGATTAAGGGAATAAGGTATGCTTACGATTAAACGGCGCAGAGGAGTAATATTCTATAGTTAATAAAGATTAATGGAAAACGACAAAGATTTATTGGACTTTTATGGCGTTTTTTTTTTTGCTTTCATAATTTTCATCTGTTTAGGTTTCATTGCTGTTTAATAAACTGATCTTAAAAACAGTGTATCAAGTGGCAAATCATCGATTAATTCACAATTTATTGTTATCCAGTTTCGAAAAAGACATAAAAAATAAGGCCATGTTAAGAACTGTTGTCATAGACAATTTAAAATTCATCACGTGAGTAAAGTCGCGGTCTGAGCTAGTTATCTCATAAAATGAAGTAATGAATGTATTATTCAACACTGCCAACACCGGCTTCCGGGAGACAGTGAAATAGTGTTGTCTCATGATGCAGCGCCATCCTTAATAATACATGGTAGGTAGGTTGTAGTAGGTAGATATTTCACTCAGTTTATTAATTTAAAACTTTATGCACATGTTAAAAAATACATTGCACAAAGGCGGATTTAATGCCTTGGGCATTTTCTACCAGTCTACCTTAGGGTGATGCAGAGACAAAACATAGTAGGTGCACAGGTACAGAATATTCCCAAGAATAAAATATAATAATAGATACATATATGTATACACACATACAAACAAAATATACAAAGTAGAGAAAGGTAAAAATACATAGTTTAATACGAAATTACTTAGTTTATATACGTAGATGTTTTTTATTTAGAATTTCAGACTTTTCAAGAGCATCTTCAGAACCGTACCGGCATTCGTACGGGCTGGTTGTGTTTGTTATCGCGATTTTAATTATTATTTCTACTGTGCCTAGTGTTGTTTACACACTTTCACGTGCTATCGGCGTGAGCCGTGCGCTTGCCTTACTCGATCGCGCCATGGTTGATAACGCAAGCGCTTCACCGCGATGTGTAACACCCGCATTTAGAAATGACATTAAGAGCTTATTGAATGATTCTTCGGACATGGATGCTGTAGAGGATGATGATGATAGAAACAAAGAGGAGCTGGTAAGAGCGGAAAAAAGGGAAAGAGAGGATAGTACCGAAGAAGAAGAGGGTTGGACAGAAATTAAGGGGAGTAAAAAGAAAACATGTTATGGCAGTAAAAACTCTGTACAAGATGAAAAGTATGAAGTCTATGCTTCTTCTAAGGAACGTCTTCCGAAACAGTTTGCAATGGCTCGTATCTTGAAAGAGAATAAAATAGATAAAATTCGCCATGTTAAATATTTAAGTAAGTCCTTTTAAAATACGCTTTGAATTTGAATGCGAATCGGCTGCCCAGAATCTTTTAATGTGCGAAAAACTTTTAGAGAAGGGATGGAGGTTTCAGAAGGCCATGCAGTTGTCTGTTTGTTATGGCCTAATCAAGGATGTAGACCTAGACTTTACAGATGACGAGATCCTCAGCAATATTACATGTCCACCCCCCGCTAAACTTTTATCGTTCAAGAGGCTAGACCGTCGCAACAGAAGCGAAGGTGGTTGGTGTCCCAGTGAAACCCTCCGGCTTTGTTTTGACGGTGATCACCTGCCTGCGACTGTGCGTGTGTGTGACATTAACGTTAAAGTATTGCCATTCATTCACCAAGTGTCCCAGTGTTCCCGATGTTGGAGGTTAGGCCACAGTAGGAAAATGTGCCCTTCCAAATATGTAATCTGTCCAAAGTGTAGTGAGCGCCATGAAAACTGCGACACCTCATTTTTTTCATGTGTCAACTGTGGGGGTAATCACATATCGCTGAGCAGGTCTTGCCCTACCTATAAGAAGGAGAGGAGACTCAGGGAGATAATGGCTGAGTTTGGATGCACATACAGGAAAGCCTTAGAGTGTTATGTCCCTCCCGAAACTGATGTCCTCCCTCAAGCTCCTATTACAGCCACAGAAGATCGTCCTACTACGACTCCCCTTTTTTTTGGTGATCCTTCACAAGCTAGGGAAACGAATCTGGAAACCCCTATTCGTTCCACTTATGCTGACGTAACCCGTACGAAGGTAATCATTCACAAGGAACAGTCACCTGTCACGGCTAGAAAAGAAAACCACCTTCCTAAGCCGAAGTCAGTAAAGTCTCCGAAAGTCAAGGATAACCCACACAAAGAGGACTGGATGTTTTGGAATTCAGATGTACAACCTACATCTGATCAAACATCCGATGATGGAGAAGATAACGATGAATGTCCATCCTTCAATGAGCTGTGGTCGAGAATTAAGGAAATTATCTATTTAAAAAAGACTAGCCTAATTTTTAAGATAAGGTGTATCTTCCAATTGTGCCTAAAATGGTTAACTATAGTGTCTGCAAGTTTTATTTCAGAGTTGCCGTGGATAAAAGCTGTGTTTAACTGTTTTTTTAGTTCTGATGGCTAACAAATATACAAAATTAAATATCCTGCAGTGGAATGCCCAAAGTATTAGGCCTAAGTTAGCATCGTTCCATCAAGTTTTATACCAGGAAAAAGTCCATATTGCAGCCCTTAGTGAAACATGGCTCGAACCAGAAAGTCATTTTAAAATTAATGATTATGTTGTTTATCGCGCGGACCGGGATGATTCATACGGCGGTGTAGCTATCATTGTACACAAATCGATCAAAGCGCAGCTGCGACGCGTTCATGTAAATAATACCGGTATTGAGGTAGTGTGCGTGCAGTTATTTAATTGTGATCCGTTTGAAAATATTGTGTCTGTGTATTGCCCGTCTAGAATCGTTATCACTCAGCAAAATTGGGATAGTCTGTTATCAATATGGTCTTCCAAGACTTTAATCCTAGGTGACTTTAATGCCCATCACGTCAGTTGGTCTTATAAAACTGATCACAGGGGGAATCTTATTCACGATTCGCTTATAGACAGCAATTTTTTTTCTTTAAACGATGGTACACACACACGCGTGCGTCTCGTTGACAATCTTTTACAACAGTCCTCCCCTGATATATCTTTGGTGTCGACTGATATTGCGTTGAACCTCAATTGGACCGTTTTAAATGAAAATCTAGGCAGCGACCACCTAATAATTAAAATTTCAACAACATGTACATCCTATCTCCCTACGATCTTTAAACGCAACTTTGGCAAAGCAGACTGGATCTCATTTACAAATCACCTAGAACAAAATTTTTGTAATTTATGTTTACCGAATGACCTTCAAAAAGCTTACGATTTATTTTTAAGTATTTTGAATGAAGCTGCAGACAAATTTATCCCATTTTTTAAAATTAACCAAAACCCCACTTCAAATTTTATTCCGAAGCCGTATTGGAATGCAAACATATCACACGCTGTAGCTAAGCGTAGACTTGCATTATCCAAATTTAGGCGTAACCCTTCTCCCCAGAACCTTGATACTCTTAACAGACACATTAGTTTAACGCAAAGGCTTATCCGGCAGGCTAAGGGAGACAACTGGCAAAACTTTTGTTCATCTGTTGATCACACTACAACGACTAGTGATATGTGGCGTAAAATGAGATGGCTGAAAGGTTACCGTTCGCCTAGACATTTTGTAGACGCTCAAAGTGCTACAAATCTTTTAAATACTCTTGCCCCAGATTATGTGTCCCCCTCGACTCCTACGGTCCACCATAGTAACCTTTTATTAGATAGTGAGATCTCAATACAGGAGCTAGATAAATGTATCAAATCTAAGGATACATCTCCTGGATTAGATGATATATCATATTCTATGATTAAGAATTTACCTGATGTAGGGAAATCCTTATTACTTACGTTATTTAATAACTTTTTTGAACACAGTTTTATCCCTTCTCAGTGGCGCGATATTTGTATTTTACCTATTCCAAAACCTGGTCGCGACCCAAGTAACGTTTCTTCACTCCGACCTATATCCCTGCTGTCATGTATTTGCAAAATTTTTCACTATGTTTTGTTTAGAAGATTGGAATGGTTTTTGGAAAAAAGTAACACTTTCTCTGTGAACACAGTTGGCTTCCGTAGGGGTAGGTCGTGTCTTGACGGCCTCAGTTGCTTAATCTCCACAGTACAATCAGGCTTTTCGGAGGGTTGTTCTACTATGGCTTGTTTCTTAGATATAAATAATGCTTATAACAACGTAAATAATACTGTTTTAATCAATGTTTTGGATAATCTTAAAGTAGGTGCACGCATTTGTAAATATTTATGGAATTTTCTTCACAGAAGAGTACTCAAAATAAGATCTGGGAACAGCTGCATTAGTAGACATTCAGGATGTGGTTTGGCTCAGGGTGATCCTTTATCTCCACTTTTATTTAATATAATAACGTTGGATATTTGCAAACAATTGCAGAACAACATTTGTATATCCCAGTACGCGGATGATTTCGCCATTTATGTACAGTGTTCCTCTGTTAGTGAAGGACAATGCAAGATCCAATCTAGTCTTGATTTAATCAATAACTTGTTAAGGCACGTAGGTTTAGACATTTCTCCTACTAAAAGTAAGATCTGTTGGTTTACTAGAGGTTATCGTAGGCCCACTATAGAAGTGCGTTTAAACGGGACATTTTTAGAAATAGTAGACCATGTAAAGTACTTGGGAATGTGGCTTGACAAGGGTCTCCGTTGGAGTAAACATATTAATGAGGTTCGTGAACGAGTACTGAAACTGATTAATATCTTTAAGGTTCTGGTGGGTGTCGGATGGGGAGTACATCCCAACCATTTAAGACGATTGTACATTTCACTCATTCGTAGTCGTATAGACTTTGGTAGCTTTCTACTGGACAATAGCGCAGATACACATTTAATAAAACTGGACAGACTACAAAATATTTGCATGCGGTTAGTAGGTGGATTTATCAAAAGTACGCCTATTCATGTGATGGAATCTGAATTAATGTTATCTCCCCTTTTTATTCGACGCCGATACTTAGCTGGTAAATTCTATTTAAAATCGAAATGTTTTGACTTTCCTATAATAGGCATACTGGATAAGCTACATGGTCTTTGCTACAATACTGCTTATTGGAGAAATAAAAAAAAACCTCTTTTAGTTCTGTCTCTGGACTTTCTTAAGCAAGAACATATGTACTGCAGCAATAAAATGGGCATGTACTCCATGGCTACTTGGGTTAGCAATTTGGACTTATCAGGTATTATAAAACCTAATTTAGATTCAGTAGTTAAACCTATAAACTGTTATAATGTATATAATTTAAGATCAATATGTTGTAAGTCCGTAAATGCACTTTATTCTGGCTTTTACTGTATATATACGGACGGTTCTAAAGGGAAGAATTTCTGTGGCGCAGCCTTTTATGATCCGTATGTAGATACTTTTTTCAAATTTAAAATTTCATCAAAATTGTCAATAATGCACTTAGAGCTAATAGCTATTGCTGAAGCCTTGGCCTACATTGAGTCATTGGACGCTGATCGATTTGTTATTTTCACTGACTCGAAAAGTGCCCTTCTTCATCTGATGAGATGCACAAGTTCATCTGTTAGGGGGCTTCCACTTGCATATTCTATATTAAGTGCCATTACTGTTTTTGTTGCCAAACATAAAACAATTGTATTGCAATGGATTCCTTCCCACGTTGGATTGGAGGGTAATGAGGTGGTTGACCGTTTAGCAAACGAAGCCGGATCAGATGGAGAAATTTATTCGTGTTCCCCTTGGTATACCGAGCTCTTACCCTTAGTTCGAGACAGATGTTTTCAATCATGGTCAGAATATTTTGATAAAAGATCGTTAACGAAAGGTATTTGGTACAGGACGATTCAACCATCTCTTCCACGGACCCTGTGGTTTGGCGAGGAAGGGATGACTAGACGGGAGGTGGTGACGGCCTTAAGGCTCCGATCTGGCCACATACCGCTCAATAGTTTCGGATTCATGATGCGCAAAGTTAATTCTCCCAATTGCGATGTTTGTGGAGTTATAGAAGACGTGCATCATATCTTGGCGGAGTGTGTACGAGTTGGAGTCCTAAGGCGTCAAGCTTTTGTCAATACCTTAAATGTAGGCTTCTATAATAGCGTTCTAGCCTCACCATTATCGGATGAGGCTAGAACACTTTATCATATTATTATTTTGGGTATAAGGTTGCGGGTAGACTAGTTTATATACCACTATTAGTATTATGTATCATACAGTCAATTTAAAAAAAAAAAAAAATATATTTGTATTCAATAATCGGGGTGACATATTCTGTATAGAAAAAACCCTGTAAATAAATAAAGATTAAAAAAAAAGAGCATCTTCAAAAAAATATATTTTATATAACCTTGTCCGGGAAATTACGATCACAACAAAAAAATAATCAGCCAAATATAACAATGTTACCACATTAACAGTAATACATAAAAGCTCATAAAAACACCACCGGAGACTATTTTTACCAAAAACTAAACACCAAAAAGTTTCAAACATTTAAATGTCATTAATTCCTGGCAACACTATATGCTAGGATGTTTCTACACGTGCCAAATAATTAGACCTGAGGGTGTCATTAGTAGGCCAAGGCTGGATCCCTTACTTTACTTAAAAGATAACTTTAAAACTTACTGCGAAAGCCTAAAGTAGTCATATGAGTACGTATAATGGCATACATAAAAATATACACTTTTAAGCACACATAAACATAAACATTACCTAAAATGGCGCTTCTAAAGGCGTCTTTAGGGGTTATGCTTTTATGCAATGGGGAAACATGAGACGGACATACGATATACCTATCTACCGTGAAAAACTTTGAGTTTCAAAAATACACCTTTAAGTAACAAAATGTTTGTTACTGCAGCTCTCCCATGAATCTGGCTATCACATACAAACAACATTTTTCCTATATCTCTCTACCTATATTCCTATAGCTATCATAAACAACCAAAAAAGCTCTTCAGATTTATTATATTTGCATACATAGATATTATTACAAAAGTACTTCAGCTAATGTGAATAATACAGAATAGTCGTCAATGTTCATTATTTCTGAAACTTTTTTCATGTTACGTCATTCATAAAACGAGATTTATTTTGAGCCAGATGAACTGTAATTAGGGCTTGCAAATATTCGACAATTTTGCAATTCGAATATTCGATTTTTTTTTGGGATATATTCGAATAATTCGAATATTGTTCGAATATTAAATAAAAAAATTAAGTTTTATAGAAGTCATGTTCTTTAATTCCTAAATAGTCTTTATTCTCTGTTTAGTCAGTGTTACAAAAAAAATTAAAATATTTTTTTTTCTGTTAGAAGAACACGAAGATTTAGAATAGCTAACATTAAACTGCAAATAATCAACTAGTTTCATCAAATAAGTAACATAGCTAACACAATAATCAACGTATTTTTTTGGAAGAATTTTAATGGTCAACTTAATTGTACTGATGATATTAATACACCACAATGTTATTCTAATATAATATTCGCAAAAAATAGAAACAAATGCTTAAAATGTTTTAAAATAAACCATAGAATATCAAAATAAACTAATCTTGTTTTGTTTTTCAACCTTGGACACAAACACAACAGTCTTATAAAATCGGTTATGAATATTGTAATAATAATTATAATAATAATTTTTTATATTTTTAAATGTTTTTATTGTTTTATATTAATATTTAAAAATGTAATTAAAATAAATAAATATGAATAATAAATTATAATAAAATAAAATCAAACAAAACAATAACAAGTAAGTAACGCAATTAAACCTTCGATGCAAATCGTTTTCTTAATGTTAAATTATCAATGTCACACTAAAAATGTGTGATATTGATAATTTAACATTAAATCTTAGGGATAACAAAAATAATAAATCACGAGATCAGATCAGATCTAAGTAGCACGCTACATTTAGTACAAAAAACTACAGTACTTTTTAATCTTATCATATTATACCTTTGTCGTGTCCCTCAACGTTTTCCCTGGAAGTGGGACCTAAGAAAACTTAAGCATCCATTAAATCATCGTTTAAGGCACATCTTAGATGATTGCAAATATATTTGCTAGAAGAAAACACCCTGCAGAAAGTTGTACGCTTGGCTCAAATTTGCTTGTATATGACCTCTTCTATCAAATAGCGCCATTTGTTTGTTTTGTTTTCTAGAAATTGGTCGAATGTTCGAATATCGTAAAATTTCTATTCGAATATTTGAAACAGTTGATTATTCGAATAATTCGAATATTCGAGTATTCAAATGCAAGCCCTAACTGTAATGATAAACGATATTTTTTTTTCCCCACTGTGCGACGGCAAAATCTCATAATATCCCTATATCTATGTGTTAATGTATGTAGCTTTGGATGTGGGTTTATTTATAACCCTCGAAATATATTTTGACCAATTAAATGTGTAGGGCACGCGCTGGTTGTAGCAGGCGGTATTGTTTTCATCATCACCATCATTTCAGCCGAACGATGTCTAGGTACTGCTGGACAAAGACCTACCTAAATGTTCTATGCTGCAGGCATCCAGTGGTTTCCCGCGACCTTCACTTTTTGGGGGCCTTCCCACGTTAACCCTTTTGGTACGTGGTCGCTACTCAAGAGCCTTACGACCCCAGCGGCCATCTGTTCTACGAACTATGTGCCCTACCCATTGTCACTTGAGTTTCGCAATACTGAGAGCTATGTCGGTTACCTTAGTTCTTCTGCAAATCTGTTCGTTTGTTTTGTTTTATGAAATCAAACTGGTGGAATACGAAATGGTATCAAAATAAAAGTCAAATATTTATTTTAATTACAATTCTTCGTATTAAACAGTTAAATATCTGCGAAAATGAAGAGAACGAATTAATACGCGATGCAAACAAATTGTTACAACATTAAGCAAAAGTAAACAAATGAATTGTGTTGATACAGTGTAACATCGCACGACAGTATTGTTTATTTGTTGTTTATACGTAAATAAAACATTTACACTGCTCACAGTGAAACTAACGGCAAATGAATTTTCATGTTACACTAGATAGAAGTAAATTAACTTGTATTGTTACATTCATACTTATGAGAAAATTGTACAAAACAAACACATATAGATATAAGGAGCAAGAATTATTAACCAAAATTTTGTGAAAACTTGATTGAAATTGGTGTCCGTGGAGATTCTTGCTGTTCTTCTCTATAGAGACATATTTACGCTTTGGAATGAGCGGCTTTCTGACTAACTCCCTGATTCCTTGACAATTTAAAAAGGCCTGTACCTAAATGATTTAATTTATATAAATTCTTTGATTTTGACTTTGACTATTTGAAATCGAAGTGTAATTTAAGTTTATGTCGAAATAACAGTATTTTACAAAATATATATATAGGTAAATTATTAAACGGATATTTATTTAATATTTGTTTCTCTGTGCCTTTGTTCCAGCTACACTCCGAAACAGCTGAACCGACTTTTACTGGCAGATAGCAAGTTAGAAGGAGTAACTTAGGCTATTTTGATTTATAAAAATGAATAAGGGCTCATGCAAAACTAACATTTACTCGAACGAGGTCGTGTGCATACATAAATGCAATGATAAAAATTGTTTATTCATAATATTTGCCATATTTACAAAATATTCACGAGCGCTCATTAATAAATGACATTTCCCAACAACGTGCTTCATATTTATGAAAACTGCACCGGTTCGTTAGTAACTGAAATTAATTTTAATTCATTGATTGCGCTGTTATGCTTGTAGGTAGTGTAGGTACTATGTACTGTACTGTATTATATTATGAAACAAATATTTTAACTTTTGTTTGGTCTTTTGTAAATGCTCTGGGTGGTCGTTATTACTATTATAAACGTGAAAGTTTGTGAGGATGGATGAATGGATTTTTGTTCATCTTAATACGCAAAATTGCTGCACGGATTTTTTATTAAAACTTTACGGTAATATAGCTTTTACATCACAATAACTTATCCAAACTAATATTATAAATGCGAAAATAACGCAAAAGTGGTCGTAAAGCGCGACTGCTGAGGTCTAGGGTTCGATTCCCAGGTTGGGCAAAGTGTTATTGAGATTTTCCATCAGGAATTTCTCAGTAGCAGCCTCGTAGCTGGATTTGTGTCCAGTTGATGGGAATAGGTTCGCCGCCTATTACACGGGACTTAAACATAACTAGCGAAATGTGGGTGTACTAATGGGTACACCTCTGCTTAACCCTTCGGGAATTTCAGGCGTGATGTTTTTATGTTAAAGTACAGAGAGTACTTTTTATGTTATGTACATAAAAAGTACTCTCTCTACTATCGAGTTATTTTCGCATTTATGAAAAGACGATTAGTATTACAAAGAAAAAGATAACGCAATATCAAAATTGTTATAAAACAAGTGTCAAGAATAATAAAAGTCTCTATCTTTTCTTTTATCTTTTATTTCAAAACGTATTTTAATTATCTTTTCTTCTAGTTTTACTTTATGAAAACGTTCAGCAAGTTACTGTTTAATTTCTAGGCAGTTTATGAGTATAATATTGAAACTGTTTGTCCAATTGACGTTCGTTTGATTAGGGTCTTAGGTACTTATTTATTTAGCTTAGAAACGATACCTGAAAATTAAATCAATGGTTATCAATTTCTCTATTAATTATTAGACAATATTGATAAAATAAATGAAGCTTCTGACAGAGCTACCAACATTTAGACTAATATGATCATCGTTCATTAAAAAGTAAAGTACTTCGATACAGTAACGGCTCGCTTCAAAAAATCCCAACTGTTAGTAGTCAGCACGCCGCCCGCAAGCCGTCACCTTTTTTCCTTCATTGGAAAATACTTTAAAGCACACATTACACATTATTCGTTACGAGGTCCCTTGCACCCCGTATGTAACCAGCCGTTCTGCGGAAAGGAAATCTTCCTAATCCTATCTATTCCTGTGGGTATCGTTAGAGGTAACTAAACAAATATATCCATGGTATTGACAGGTAACATCCACCTCACACCTGCGCACAGATTAAGAACATAGGTACATATACGTACATCGTAAGTACACAATGTATAGGTTATTCTATGCTTACCCCATATAATTTATGTACGTGTATCTGTGCGTGGGTTTTTCCGACTTGACTTTTATCATTTCTTAACACCCGACGCAAAAACGACGGGGTGTTATAAATTTGACGTGTCTATGTGTGTGTCTGACTGCGGCATCGTAGCTCCTGAACGGATAAACCGATTTTAATTAACCGACTTCAAAAAAAGGAGGAGGTTATCAATTCGTCTGTATTTTTTTTTTTTATGTTTGTTAGCTAATAACTTGCGACTGGGTGAACTGATTTTCATGATTCTTGTTTTATTTGAAAGCTGGTGCTTCCCGTGTGGTCCCATTGTCACCATTTCAATATCTGATGATGGGATCTTGTAGAAATCGGAGGAACTCTTCAAAAAATGACAGCAGATTAACCGCGATTGTTGCTATAGCATATCTAAGCTAGACGTGAGGCATAAATATTAGAATAGGTTAGTGGATTAGGTATTTTTCGATCCGAATCCGTACCTAATGAAAAGCGTCGAGGATTAGGTATGGTACAAAATATTCGTATACAGAAGGGATTCCGTTCCTGGACTAGTTACTGTTCTAGTAGCGATGCGTGACGTTACTCGTAACGAATGCACGTCGTAGTTAGGAATCAAATTATTACTATTTGGATTAAAATTGAAAAATACGATATGTTTCACTAAACTAAAATAAAGAAATAGTTTTTAGAAGCTGCAGACTTTTTAGAATCTTCTCATGCCAAAAAAAGTGTTACCGAGCTCTCGTGAGAAATATCTGTGTGACGTATTCTGCCGTTCCCCCTATTTTTTTGTTTTGTTCCTTGGCTGTTGTGTGTCAATATCAAATTACATATTGGATTTAATTAAAATAATTATTTAAAAATTAATATTCATTCTTATCTACTTACAACTACTTTTAAATATTAAAAAAATATATTGGTATGCATCTTTTCCTATAAAAAGATAATAATAATTTAAACATAATTAGGTCGAAGAAAATAACAAAACTTTCATATTAAACTATAGTTAACAGGAACGATCATGCTAAATATTTCCTACGTAATCCACATACGATACATAATATTGGTAACAGGCCAGCGGCTATATTGAATAAATATTAGGATTAGGTAAATGGAATAGGTATTTTTTAATATTGGGATTAGGTGGATTAGGTATCATTTTTACCTAATCCAACCCATCTCTAATCTAAGCATTGTTTATGCCATCACACAACATAATATCATGCCTGTACTCACTACAAAGGTTATAAAAACTTTTTCGAAAAAAAAATATGTTTAAGCCCTTAGGCCTCTTGTCCACGACACGGTTTCTTAGCCGTACGGCGCGCTAGCCGTACGGTTGAAAAAACGTGCTAGCTTGTACATGACACGGCAAAATCACCGGGCGAGACATTGGCTAAGTACGGGCTAGTAGCGCTTTTTACGCGGGCTGTGTAGGACGTGCTGCGTCATAAATTTTCTTACGAAAAAAAAGATTATCGTTGCTTATTACATATATGGGAAACGGAAAATAGAAAAAAAAGGGAAAGAAGGTTTTGGATACATCCGATTTTAGAAAAAAGGGAGGAATATGGCGCGTTTCATACACTTGTCAAGAATCAATTGAGAGAAGATGAAGACAAGTTTTAAAATTATTTTAGAATGCAGAAAACTACATTCGACAACTTGCTCCAAAAATTATCCCATATTACAGGCCTTTCTTAAATTAATGTAATTAATAATTCTTGATTTATGCTCATTTTATTAAAAAATCTGGAATCAGCGTATGTAAACCGTCACGAAACCGTGCTTACGTCCGGCGCCGTCGACACACCCCGATAGACTGCCATACAACATTGGTGAATATCACGCCTTGAGAAGACGCGGCGCGCCGAGGGGGACGCACGGTGCATACGGCGGCGTAACCGTGCCGTGGCGCCACCGTGCACGTCTACAAGCTTTCATAGTGATCCATACAACACTGACGACCGTGCCTACACGCGGCGAATTAACCGTAGATTTTCACGGCGATAAACCGTGTCGTGGACAAGAGGCCTAATTGGTGTAATTGACATAAATGTTTTGACTTTGACATTAAACCAGGGGTCTCAATCTTTTTCTAGCCATGGACACTTTCCGAAAAGGAGTAAAGAGTATTTAGTTTGTACGAGCTTTTATTGTTTACGATTATCTAAACTTTACAGCTTTTATTGTTTGCAGTATAAGCAGCAGCAATCGTCATACTATCACATTATGACGATTGCTGCTGCTTATATTGGATTATGAAATGCAAGACGCATGTCATCTTTCATTTCTAGGCAGGTAAGCTCGTCATGGACCCCCGGCGCTCATTACACGTACCCCATGAGGTCCATGGACCCTGTAATAAACCGAAGCACAGACAACTGTGTCCGAATTTCTGAGAATAGTATCGTACCTACTGTATAAGGTTGGACACACCATGTTTCTATCACGCTATTTAGAACGGTATTCGTGGCGGTATTCAATTTATGTATACACACCGATTACTCCGAGGTTTCTAGTCCGATTAGTGTGATTCTTTTTTTCAGTATACTTGCCATTTGGTCCCATAAAAATTTCATCTAATTTGGTTAAGTGCTTTTTATTTTGTGAGCATTTTTCTAAATTAAATATATCGTGTGAGGTATTGTTTGAAAGAGCTTTTATTAAGGATTTCAAACATTAACACACAAGCACTAAAAAGTGAAAAATAAAAAGCTTTTTTACAAAAAAAGACAACCGCCTTCAAAAACGACCAAATAAAAAATAACTTTAGTTTGGAAGTCGGTGGCAATACCTACATAACAAAAAACAAAACCAAAGCCGCCGACTTCCAAACTAAAGTTATTTTTTATTTGGTCGTTTTTGAAGGCGGTTGTCTTTTTTTGTAAAAAAGCTTTTTTTTTGTTTGAAAGGTGAATTAGACGGGAATGTTCTTAGCTATGTTTGATGAAAATAGGTTTAAGATGGATGCCATCGGGGTTTTTTTTTATTTTTTATTTAATTTTTCTCTGTTGAGGTATTGTTGTCAAATATTTGACAACGATGTGTGTATGAGTGGTGATGACAGATGAATCGGATTTGTTGGTATCGATTTAAAATATTTATATTACTGACACAAAACAAAGAGATAAAAACAAAAAGTTGCAGGTTCTAACTTGTATGATAAGGCATCACTTCATTGCTTAATTAAGTAAACAGATCAAATACGAGCAAGTCAACCTAACTCGAAAACTAGATTCGAGTCAGTTGGACTCTCATAATAGAATTAGAGTCAGCGGATAAAAAATCTATTGACTCGAGTCGGCGAGTCCAAAGCAGAAATCGATCGAGTCTGACTCGAATCAAGCCGTACTCGGTACATCGCAAATTTTTTTTTTATAGAGTTTGCCTACGATTTTCTCCACGTGTAAGAAAAATCAAAATAGAGTTTCAAGTTGAATAATAGATACCTAGCTAGAGCTTTTGAAGGTTAAAGGTCGGTTTTACGCATAGTGGCGGTAAAAACTTATTTCATAAAGGGTAACGTTGGTATCTTAACACATATTTGTTTGCTATAGTAGTATTATGTAGGTACTGATAAAGTCTGCCTATATCGTTACCACATCTAAGCAAAAGTTGCTTTAATAATTTCCAGAATTCACCTGATGGAAATTTATCTAAATATGTACCTAATATCTGTTTTATACCTGGATGATAATAGAAAGCTCTGGACATGATATTTACATATTTTGTCTATATTTCTCTATTAAGCTTGGAAAGTTAGTTACAGGGCAGCTTTTATTTAAATTTAAACGGAAAGCCAGTGTAATAAAAGTTGACGCATACAAATAGTAGTATTTTCACATTATGGCGTACAATTTTCAATATTGTGAAGTGTAAATAATGTTTGAAAGTTATAATAAGTACCTACCTGAGTAACAAAATGTGAATGAATTGGGCTACAACGAGTTTAAGTTAGTTTTGCTCTTGGTACGATTTCACTCTTAAAATATTCTGAATAACCCATAAACTTTAGCATAGAGGTAGGTATGTGACTGAATTTAAACAAATTATAAATAAACACCTAAAAGTATAAAAATGTCAATAAGTACAGGATATCTAAAAAAAAAAAACCACACGCGTACCGTGCTAGTCAAACTTTCTTTTTAGATCACAATTTTTTTTTTATTAATGCGGTATATTAAGACGTCCGCTTCTCATGCATAAGATTGTGGTTTCGATACCAGGCAAGCACCCATGGGACATTTTCAATTCATATGTATTTTCTAAAGTTTATCTTGGACATCACTGACATCAGTGAAGAAAAACCATACCAGTATTTTAGCTGAAACTTTCTCAGTTTGCTATAAGTAAGTAAGCTGACGGGGTCGAGTGGCCCACATTTAGCACAAAGGCGGCTCAGATGACGATGACGACCAATTTACCTCTCATACAAACACTGCGAGCTAACGGGGCTGTTCGTGTTTTAATTTAGTCATTTTAGTTTGGAGATTGTTATGTCGAAGGCAAAATCAAATCATTTTATTTTATTTAAGCCATTAGCATTTATTAAGAGAAAAGTATGATTGAATAATTATAGCTGTCCTTTAAAAAAATAGTTACATATAGAAAAGAATGTCCAAGGAACTCGATAAGTACTTTTTAAAAATAATTTAGTATTTCAATAGTTTGTACATATAAATTAATAAAAATGAATGACAAAATGTGTTGCTAAGCGCAAAACTAGAGAACGGCTGGAGCGATTTGGTTGATTATATTTTTGTTGTGTTCGTAATTATTACCTGGACGTGGTTTTTAAGATTTTTTCGGAATACCTACCGGTTTCAGAAAATGGCTCCCGAGTGAAGCCGGGACGGTCCACTAGTAATTATATACGTAAATGTGAAGACAATGTTCCAAAAATAAAGAATAAACTTTTTCAGAACTTTCCAAATATATTCCAAATATTTCGCCTACCATTACAACTAGCAAGTTACAATACAATCTGTGTAATGTTAGACTGTTACAATAAAATGAAAGCACCCTCTAAGGGACGTCTGATTATAATAAAACGAATTGTACTGTCTATGTCGTCATTACAGAAACGCAATCATCCCTTCTATGTACTTTGTTCTCTAACTATTGAGATTTCAGACAAATGAAAAGCTGGAATAGACCGTTTTTATAATTAAAACTGAAATTGAAATACTCTATTTCTGACGAAGGTACGTCTGTTCAGAAATGAACTGCCTAGATATAAAAGCTATTAAGTTTAAAAGTTGGACAAAATGTACGGACCCGCTGATATTTTTTTCGCGATTTCAGGATTGGTCCTATTGTTAAAAGTTTTTTATAATTATAAGTACAATGACCCGTTTTCGGGTTATCTAATGGTTAACTATAACTATAAGTTGGTATTATGGAACTATGAAAAGTAAATCATTTTGGCGAAAAAATATTGTGAAAATAAACTCTTGAAATTATGGATGACAACTTTCCTAAAAAGAGTAGATATTTACTTTTAATGACTATGAATACTAATAATAGGTACTCACAGGTTGTTGCTGTTCTTATCTCGATATCGATCTGAAAGTAAATAAAATGAAATTAGTGCTAAGTTAACAACTAGTTGAAGTTCTACTTCTTTCTCCTTATAGCTCATTCGATAGGAGATTAATATAAAAGTAAATTAAATAAAACCGACCAAGTTGGACTCTTACACAAAGAGTTCCAATCACCGTACAATATGTAACACTACATACAAAAAAATATATATTTTGTAGGGAGCCCCGTCAATTTTCAACTTTATTTAATTTTTATTATTTTTGTTATAGCGGCCAACATACATACATACATAAACTCACGCCTTTTTCCCATGGGGGTAGGCAGAAACCACAGAACGCCACCTGCTACGATCCTTACATACTCCTTTCGCCTCATCTCAGCGGCCAAAGTAATAAATATTCTGTAAAAATTTCAAGCGTCTCCCTATTCCGGTTCAAAAGATTATAACCCTATGACAGACAGACGGACGGGCAACGGAGTGTTAGTAAAACAGTTTTGTTTCGCACCCTTTGGGTACGAAAACAGCATAGCACACAGAACACCACACAGAACACAATACATCACTTAAAACAAAAAAACATCTTACATCATTTAAAACTCGCGAACCATTTAATCCGGTGTAACAAATTGTAATAAAAACGTAAAACTAAACGATCGGCTGCACGGATGCATGCTGGCTGCTAATAAATAACGGTTATTAAATAGCTGTTTCGCACGTCACCTCTCTATGAGATAAACGTAACACGAGACTTCCTAGTGTGGGCAGTAAGCTCTGAGTGGGTGTTAGAGATGAGCTGGAGCGTCCCGGGATATACGGACCGGGATTTTTATGTTATACAGAATATATCTTATTCTGTCTTTTCTTGAGGTGACTCTAACTGTCTTGTGTTGTTCTTTATTTTCTATTTTAAAAAAAGGTTGCCCCACATTAGGTTTTTTTCCTGTACCGTGGGGGCGTTTACAAACATATAAACTCACATACACAAACAACCAGACCCATACAAATATTTGTTCCGTTTGGGAATCTAACTCGCGATATGCACCGCATCTGCTAATCGCTTAGCTACTGAGCCAGCAGTACCACCACATGAAAAGGATAAAGGATTTTAGGATCCAATGTACGAAAAACTATACTATGACTGCTTAGCTTAAACGGCTACATAGAAGCATCTCCTTAAAATTACTTATATTCTTAAGTAATCTTAAAGTAATCAATATTAAAGCGTGAAAATATTATGATGATGCTAAACCACGCTTTCCTACCTCTATCAACCTTAAATAATATTCTCCTGACCAAATTTCAACCACAACTGCTAAACTCAATGAAAACTAGCCACGTATGCAGTATTAAAGTGCAGAGGTGCGTGCGCAAATCACAGATACACTCCGTCTTCTTTCACTCCCATAGTCCGATGGGATAGCAATCCTACAAGACGGGGAGAGTTTTACAAGCCAAAGGGCTTTTAATGCTTTTGTAGCCACGGGAATGTGAAACTACTAACTTCCAAACTCTGGGCTACAATAAGGTTACAAGGTTGCGTTCAAATCTCGTTTGCAGCACGTATACGCGCGTCACCTGCGCGTCGTCTGCGCGTTTAAAATACGCCGTGTGCTAGGGGCCTTACTGAGAAATTCTTAATGAAAAAACCCAATAACACTTTGCTTGACCTGAGAATGGAACCAAATCCTCCACGCTTAGCAGTCGCGCTTGCAACCACGAGACCAACGAAGCAGTTAAATCTATATCTAATATCTATACATAATTATCGGTCTTCAATCGCTATCGGAGTCTCGGCACGCCGGGAATGTTAGCGCGATAATGTATCGTTACATCACTAGCAACATAGCAGAATATCTACTTAGAATCGTGATAAAATGCCCACGTAATATTTGCAGCGGCTGACGCGATTTAACGCTTTATTTACACTTTTTAGCTTCAGCATTATTAATCTTATTTTTCACTTTTTAATAAAATTGAAATTTAAAAATGTATGATGAAACTCAAGTTAATATTGGTCTAACTTTTCTTGGGAATTATTAATGGGACTGATTAAGTTTAAGTTAGTGATGCTTATTAACTTTTACGGTATGCTCGTCGTCTGAATAATTATGTTCTAAAAGATTGATGTTTTTTAAGGGACTTGTAGTCCAGATATTATGTGTGTGCTTTACAAGCAGTAAAGACATAATCATCACCAACAAAATAAAGATGGATCTCCAAACACATACTTCTGGCCATTATTTAAGGCCATTGTGCGCGCGCCTAATTCCCTTTTGCCTCTGAAAGAGTATATATGGAGATTCTAGACCATTCTTCTTCATACAAAACTACCTTTTGGAAGGGACAACTAGAGTAAATTTTTTTCTTGACTTTTAACGTGCCATTTAATGGCCTAATTAAAATAAATAATTTGACTTTGACTTTGACCTACGCTTAATAAATTTGACCCAAAATAGCAACAATTTCGTCAAATCACACCTTTTGACATCACTGGGTATAGTTTGGTCACCCAACATTGCACAAAGTGGATTCTCTGCTCTCAATTTAGTAATACGTACTGAAATATGCAGTAACGAAGCGTAAGCACGTTGAAGCTCGTTTAATGGCATACCTACTCTTGTAACCCTCATTGTTCGCGCTTATGTAATTCAAGATCATTGTGCCGATATTACATGCATGCTGTAACAATATCAAACCTCTTTGTGGTGTTTAATGTGATGTAAAGTTTGAGCAAGTTCTGTGGCAGGTAATTAATTAATTGTTTTTTTTTTTCTATGTTCGTTTTTTTTATTGCCTCGTTGGTCTAGTGGTCGCAAAGCGCGACTGCTGAGCATGAGGTCTTGGGTTCGATTCCCGGGTCGGGCAAAGTGTTATTGGGTTTTTCCATCAGGAATTTCTCAGTAGCAGCCTCGGAGTCTGGATTTGTGCCCGTTGATGGCAATAGGCTCGCCCCCTATTACATGGGACTTAAACATAACTGGCGAAATGTGGGTGTACTAATGGGTACACCTCTGCCTAACCCTTCGGGGATAACAGGCGTGATGTTATGTTATGTTTTTTTTATTATTTTATCTATTCGATATTAATAAAATAAAGTTAAAGAGGTTTTTGTTTGTTTGTTTTTTAGGCTTTAAAAAAAAAATACGCTACCACCCCATTAGAGCGGAGCGTTATTAAAGACGTAGCTTAACACGAAAGAAAAAAACCACGGGAATGAAGTCGCAGGCAAAAGCTAGTCTAAAGCTTAGAATTTCACTCACTGATACTCACTATTTTTGTGAAAGGTTGTTTAAGCGAAAAATATTTATTTTTATAATCAAATGCGAGTTTACACAGAAGCGGTGTCAGTAGCTTGTCAGTTTGATATTGTACTAATCTGACAAGCGAAAGCGTATAAAACTTAAAAATCATAATCAGTTTGAACTGATAAATGACATGCGCCTTGCATTATCAAAAACGGCTGCTCAGTTTGACATTCTAATCCAATAAGCAACAGCTACCGTCACAGGAACTACTCATATGTAAAGTTTAATTGTAAACAATAAAAGCTGGTAAAAGCAAAACATTTTTATTTATTTTATCGTCAAGGGTCCGTTAGCTCTTTGAAATTTTGAGAGGGGTCCACGGCTAGAAAAAGGTTAAGAACCTCTGGCTTAAAGGTTTAAGTACTTAAATATTTTATAAGTAGTTTTGTTTTATACTACTCTGATAAATTAAGTAGTACGTGACGTGTACTTTCTTAGAATTCCAGTCAAGCACTACATTTTATTTTAACCACTTTGCAAACAATTTAAAACTTATCTTTTGTAAACAACCCAAGTTGGATCTCTTTTAATTTAGATTGTCAAAACTTTGCTTAATTTTATTCATGAGACTTTAAAAGCCTCAAAATTTTAATATTTTATTGTTAGTTTAAAAACTTGGCGAATTTATCTTTAAAAGCGATTGTGAAGTAACTCTGTTTTTATTGATATCATTTTATATGACTGTTTTTTTTTAAATGAAAAGCAAAGATAAAAATTTCAATTTTCATATTTTTTAATATCAGTATTCCCGAACGCATGGCAAATTCAATTTTCTGTACCACTGCAGGCTTCGCTTAAAATATGGTTTTACATGAATTTAATGGTATACATTCAATTTGCTCCACCATAAACAAATTACGTTGCAAAATTCCTACAAACAATTATATCACTGTAATTGTCGACCTTGCATGTTTAAAACACCTCCCCTCTGTCACGGAAAAGATTCCTTAATTAATTCCGTTTAGACACGTTTTTCATTAAAAATGGTATGAAGATTAAAGTTCAGGATTATCACCCTCCAGTCTGTAAATAATAAAGAAAGAAAGAAAAAATGTTTAATTGACACAGCCCATGTGCACACAAAAATAATAATAAAAAGTTTATTCGATGATTCATTTTGGTGGTTTTGGTGGTTTTGGTGGTTTTGGTGGTACAGGTTTTAATTACCTACCACAGGCACCAGCGATTCACTAATTATTTGTAACTTGTTTATGCCAATAAAATATTATTATTATTTTTTATACATATAAATTACATTTTTAAATATTAATATAAAAAACATAAAAACATTTAAAAATATTAAAAAAAAAATATATTATTATTATTATGTATACTTTATGTATCTCGGGACCCAGAAGTCCCGCGCCTTTGTAAGGCGTACGAGGAGCCGAAGCCAACTCGCAGAGGCCCCTTTAGGTAGCTTTATATGATTATTATTCAGGATTTGTTCCCGGTTGAAATACCATCATTCTCATACCAGCCTATGACTGCCTCACTGCAGGGCAAATGCCTCTTCTCATACAGAAAAGGCACGATACGCTTGCTCAAGGTATATTGGCGATTTCGGACTTCTATCTGTCCATATTATAAAACAAAGTCACTTCCTGCTGTACGCTCAGATCTTTAATACTACGCAACGCATTTTAATGTGGTTTTCAAAGATAGAGCGATTTAAGAGGAAGGTTTATGTGAGTATCTACATTGGACCCGTGCGAAGCCGAGGCGAGTCGCTAGTTCATTATAATTCTTAAGTCCAGGTTTCCTCACGACCTTTTCCTTCACCAATGAATCTTCAGAATAAACTCACACTTTGCACTTTTTTTACACTCACATAAATTCGACTAAACCAGCATTTCTCTCGTCACTGCACAACAGAAACTCAATGAAGCTGACAATTTTATAGGCTCCGAACTACTCTATCGTTTGCTATGCGGAACGGTTTGTACAGTACTCCGGAGACCAACAAATTGGATCACGGAAACCGCAAACCAATTTTGGTCAGTTCGCTCACGTAATACCCTCATTGATTCATACGATAAACATACCTAGTGCTTTGCGGGAAGAATTGCGAGGACCTGTAATGGGCTGGTGCCAAGTGTTCGTTATGTATTGTCTCTTAAGAATGGGATTTTCGAACGATTATCTTGTATCAGTTACATAATTTATGTTAAATTGAATGTCCAATTGATCTTGGGTCCCAAGCGCGATTGTTGAGCGTGGTGTCCTGGGTTCAATTTTCAGATAAGGCAAAAGTGTCATTGAATTTTTCCGTTAGGAAATTCTCAATAGGTATTCCGGATTTGGAAGCTGGTAGTGTGACACACCTGACCGAAATTTGGTCGGTAGGATATTATAATATTTTTGAAATATTTTAAACATCGTTATCGTGTTTTTCTAACCTAAACAAACCTGGTAAGGGCTATTATTAATCAACAAAGCCATTCAATTAACAAAGCTTATGGTGAAACTAGATACCTACCTGTAATCAAAATATATCAGTAGGAAGATTGTTCTAACTAAAGTTAAAACCAATTATTCCAATGAATCGATTAAAAAACATGAAATATAACCTTCGCAGTTATCAAACAATACTGGAACCATAATATAATTAATTTAATCAAATTCCGATCTTCAAAATAAAGACAAAACAAAACAATTCACTGTCTTGAACTTTAAAAGCGTAAATAAACCAAGTCCGACGAAACAAAATCTTTGAAAGAGCTTTGGAAGACTTTCGAGGTTCCAAAGTCTTCCAAAATGTTGTTTCAGTGTTAGTGCAATCTCTTGGGTGTTGTTTGTTCACAGTGGTCTGAATAATAAACGATATTGCAGTACTGCGTTTGCATGAACGTTCACCGCAGGGATTGTCAGAACCAGGCTTATACTGACCCGATGCGGTCGCTTGAAGAAATTGCATCTTTGTATTTTGATTGTACGTTAGTAAGGTTGATTTGAAAATGAATTGGATATTAGAAAAGAAATTTTTAATGTCAGTTTTGAACTCCTCTGCGGTCAGTGTTAAAATGCAATTTTGTTTAAAAGGCAAATATGTTTTATTTTTAGAATGTTTTAGACCTTTTTGAAATCGTTCAAAATGTAGTCGCAATCTCTTCTCAGCGATAATAATTGATCAAGACTGCACAAAATTTTGCAGTGGAATATGCACTATAATGTGATTTGGTGCGGCAGATTACAATAGTATAAAACCTAGTAAATAAATATTTATAATATTTTATTATTTTTATCTAAAACACTTCCTACGTATTAAATCTAAGTTTCCAGCACTAGTAACGTATATTAGACAAACAAATATACGGGGCAAAGTAGAACTACTCATCGTTCCTACAATGTCTCCCTTGAACACCATTCCACCCCCCCCCCCCCCTCCCGTACATTGTTACTAAGTGTGCAACGTTGAGGTGTTTCGATTTTAGAAGCGTCGATAACACTGTTTTATGACCATTTCCTACGATGAGGAAATCTCAAGCGATCTTTATTTTACGAGAGAATGTTGGCATTTACTTCACATCTCAATCTTAAGTGGCCATACGAGACTGATCTGGAATATCAATAACATAAAGACTACTGTACACAAGACATAAAAAGACGCTTAAAGTAGTCGAAAGTTACATTTTCGGGAAGAATATGAAACTTTTGACTACGTCAAGCATTTTTTGCGATCATTGCGATATATTTTTTTTTGTTCTAGATCGTACTTGAGAACATTTTAGTTCCGGATATATTGAAAATCAAAGTTCCAACATTTTGACATGTTTTTTTTACCAAAAGCTATTTTTAAATGATATAAATAAGCTTTTAACACAACCATGACCACTAAACTTAACTCGAAAATATAATGTTTTGCGTGCGTTATATTGCGCATTACCAACGAACGATTTTTCAAAGCAAAAAAAAAGCTGTTTCCCAGCAAAAATTTTTGTTTATTGTTACTCAGTTTCATGAGCAGTATCTGTAGTTACCAGCTTTGTAATGTGTATCTTTACACCCTGTATATAATAGTTACAAATTGATGACCTAACAATTTCAAAACACACAATCGTGATCCAAAAATGATAAGCAAGGTTCACCAAAAGTCACCCTGTGGCCACAATCATATTGTCATAGAAATATAACGTAACATACAATGCAATTATCCATCATCAAATGAAATTACGAAACAGAATAGTAGACATTAGATTCAGTTCACTTGTGCAATAATGAAGACATTCACATATCATTTTAGGTCTTAATTATAATCATTGTCTGATATGCCAGACAATACCGACCTTGTTGTTTCGACATACTTGCTGACGGGTCATAAAATAGAATCAAATTAATTTTGCACAATGATATTTTGACATAGATTTTAAATGAACCGTATATGCCTCATATAATGAGGGGTCGTAAGAGAAAGGATAGTTAATTACTACATTCGAAAACGATATATCAATAATTATAATTATTCACTTTCGTTTAATAAAGGACTTAATTATATACGACACCTTATATGCGTAGGCAGATACATAATTATATGAACAATAACTGAAGAAAGTACCGAATGATTGTCTTTATAACATTTAAACAATTGAAGTGATAATTCATTGAAATGATAAAATTCTTTATAACTAAACAGGAGCTTTTTAGCCCTTGACGAAAATAGACGGGTGTTTTAAGTTTAACGCGTGTGTCTGTGTCATCGTACGTCCCAAACGGCTGATCTGATTTTGATTTATTTATAAATTGTTTAAAAGACTATTTGATTGAGAGCGTTCTTAGCAATGTTTTAAGAAATTTTTCAATGTGAGCACCTTCCACATATATAATTGAGTTTTATTTGTGTCGGTGGTTTTTTAAATTTTAAAATAATTACATCAGCCAAGACATACATTACAGGTCAATAAAAAAAACAAACAATAGACGCAATCACGCTAACCTAACTATCCTCTTATAACTATGGAAATAGTATATACCATGTCTATAGCTAATAGCTCACTTATCTACCCTGTTCCCACAGTGTCAAATGTCAGTGTCAAAAAGTCTATTCCCACAACGAAGTAAATTCGACGGAGAAAATTCACAGAATACCGCTGCAGTTGTTTTAGCATAAATGTACATTTTCCTAAGTGCCCTTTGCGAATACGTCATATCACCAATATGGTGACCAACACAATGTTGGCTATATAAGTCGTGTTGGTCTTGTTGGCTGTGCTGGTGCCACACACAGAGTGTTTGCCATGTCGCATGGCATTGCTAGAGCAAATACTAAAATGAGAACCGTACTCGAAGCTTGAATAAAATAAGGTGGTGTTTAAAAAGCTAAATACATAGTGTAGTATTTTAATTGAATTTGTGTTTTGTTTGTGTGCGTCGAGCTATTAGTGTAGCTAGGAACTTGTAGGAAGCTTTTGAATAAAACAGGTCGTTGGGAAATCGAATTTAAATAAGTAATTACGACTGTAAATGGTTCGTTTTATCGCCTGAAATCACTTATGCACGTTGGAAGGAGAAATTCGGTATTCTTTTTATGAACGCCTATCCTCTCTCTGGTCGTGTCGAGGGAAGAGGAAGTGCACCTATATTTGGGCTCACACTTCTACACTATAGAGTCTCCTGTGTACCTGGCTAGTCTCCTATGAGAATGGCCACCATGACCGAAATTCAGTCGAGAAAATATTATAATTTAGATAAGAAGTCCATGGAAATGATGCTTCACAAGAATTATTATTATAGATCTTAATAACTACCATGCTTTTGGTTTGAAGTTCCTTTAGCAAGCTTATGTTTGTTTACAGTAACCTACACATACCTACCATTAGTGCTTTTACTCAAGTTCCAAGCTAACTAGGTACCAAGCTAGCTTCAGAACTAAAAGCCTTCTTTAGAAATAATCCAAGGAATAAGTAAAGATTGAAGTCGGCTTACGCTGAGCATCGCTTTGAACTTAATTATAGCTAACAGGTATAATTTGTTCTCCTTTAAAGTCGTTTAATAAGTTTATAAGACGGTTCTAAGTTGTGTCTTCATTTCCTTCAGTAAATTGAGATCGGAGCGGCTTTTTGATTAATAGTGGTTATTAGGGTTGGGGTTAATTATTCTATTAGATATTCAATATTTAATGCCGTCATAATTACTCTGGTTTATCCGGAACAAGGATATATTCGTGATTTTATGCTTCATTTTTATGTTCTATTTTTGGTAATGACTATAAAATTATATAATGGTCAGCTCATACCGAGACATGAGACGCATCGCAAGGTTGCTTAGGCGATTAACACACGGCACCGCGCACCGCTGCGGTAGGCGGTGAAGCAGCGATTATCACACGGTACACCGCACGACCGCGCGGTGCCGTGTGTTAATCGCCTTAAAGACGCCAGATGTTTTGCGACGCGCAGCACTTCGCGTCACTGCGAAGCAAATCGTGAAGCCACGTATAATTAGCTTGGCTACGCGGCTTTTCGAAGCGCGTGCACTGCCGTCTACTGATGAAGCGTAATCGTAATCGAATTCTCTCGCTTAAATGTGTATCTTTTTGTGTAGTAAATAAAGTTCAATATTGTATCTTAAAAAGTGCGCGCCTCGTCAACCGTGTCGTATCTCGATACGAACTGATCGTAAGCGTTTATAGGAATTGCTTCTAGATAGACTTTCATTAACTTTTGTTTCAATTTCGAAAAATATTTGTGCGAGGAATGCCATTTAAAAAAATTGTTTTATATCTTTCAAAGACTTTCAAGAACCGTCCTTCGGTTTATAAAAAAATATCGACAAGGAGCTCACAACTTTCAACATCAGTATTATATTTCAATCATCAAGATTGGCTCACTCATTGAAACTATTAAGTTAAGTTTGATGATATAATGTATCCTATTATCTTACGTACCATACAGTCAAGATAATATTAAGATACATGTCCACATGTATCGTACAGGTGTGACATAATCTAACAATTTTATGACTACCGCAAGGATTTTGTAATAATTTTAGTTGCAGTTTCAATGGCCGTTCCGTATAATAAATACATTAGTGAAAAACGGAAGAGAGAATTACAAAAAAATTAAAAGCTTCGGTCAGGTTTGTAGTGTCGGAAATGTGTTTTTGTTGGCAAATTGTAACTGTAATATTTATGAAATGAAATATGAATGTGCCTACCTTTTATAAAATTTCAGTTCGAAAATGAATAATCGTTTTATCAGTTATCTTCTATTACTCTTTAGTTGTCTCTTTTTAAAATACTAGCTTCTGCCTACAACTTCGTCCGCCAGCTAAGCAACTATACCATAACACTGCCTTAAGCACTTGGCTATAGCTTTCTATCAGTGAAAGAATTTTCATAATCGGACCAGTACTTTCAGAGATTACAAAAACAAACAAACTTTACCTCTTTATAATATTAGCTAGCGACCCACCCCTGTTATCATGTATTTACATTGCACCCAAACGGGTGCAATGTAAATACAACCTTCCTCTTGATCCTATGCGTAGTTTAAAAGCACTAAGCGTACAAACGGAGGAAAATGACTTTGTTTTATACTGTGTAGAGAGAGAAAAAAACCTAACTTACACGACAGTGTACAATAAACAAATAAAAAAGAAAAGAAAAACGATGTAAATGCATTGTCAATATAGAAAATATAAGGCAGTGAATATTAGACGGTACCCTAATTCCATTGCAACTAAACAATAACATAAAAGTGGCCCATCTATACCCAACTTTACGCCATAAATGTGTGCTTACCGCACTCGTAACGGTCCCCATTCAATTAACCAAGCATGAACTGTCGCCAATTAAATCCATAGAACAAGAAATTTAACAATTCGTCGTATATGCCGCGTTTACGAGCAATTATCGAGACAGTTCAGATGTATTATATTCCAATACGGGACATGGAGCTTTACCAAATACAGTCTTCACAATCATTTCCGCGACTGTTGAATAGCGGATAAGAATACAATACTTGTCAGTTACAATAGAGAAAATTGAAGCCGAGAAAGTCAATTTGAAAAGGATAAAATTATCGTATCTTCAAAGTCAAAGTCAAACATTTATTACAATTAAACCAATTACAGGCATTTTTGAATTGTCAAGAAGTCAGTCAGAAAGTTGAAGCTAGTTGCCTGTTCCAAAACGGAGGTAGGCCTCTATGGAGAAGAACGAGCAAGAAACTCTACAGACACTCTTTTCAACTAGATTTTTACAAAATCCTAGTTACTTGCTTCTACATTTGACAACGAATCACGCAGAATACTATGCTTATGAGTGCATGCAACAGTACAAAGGTCGTATGGTGTGTTCGTTGTTTAATTATAGTATTTAAAACTTAATTTCGTAAAAAAATAATATGTTGACACCATTCCAATATGGCCCAGAACAAAAAAAAAATACAGCAATGATGGTAAAAACATGTAACTCTCGGCTTAATAAAGGTGCATAAACTTGTAACTTTCGGCATCGAAAAGTGGCTTTTTATACCCAATATTCAACGAATCACAGAATTAATGAAAATATTGACTAAGTATAGTTTCAAATATAAGACATAAATAAGCACAAGGTCACATCAACCGGCGACATACAACCAAACAATAAGTGTTCCATCAAAACACAGCCTTAGTAGTACACGATGTGGCTTACCGCAGTCATAACGGTGCTTGAAGACAATTAGCTGAGCGTGAACGATGCCAATTAAGTTGATAGTACCATCATATAACATATCTAGTGTTGTCACAAGAAATAATATGGAATTATTGGAGACGTGAGAAGAGAAATTAAAGGTATATCTGAAAATAGGTTGGTATCTATTTAATAATCGTGTGACACCATTTTAAATAATCCAATTTTAATATTATTCTGTTAAATATATACCTACCTATTTATGTGAATCTAGAACGAATCTGAAACGAAAACGAAACATGAACGAAATGTGGATGTACTAAAGGGTACACTCTGCCTAACCCTTCGAGGATTACACGTGTTATGTTATGTTATTCTAGAACGAATCTACGAGTATTTACTTTACTTTAATTGGAACGGGTACGGTTGAAATCAATTACATACACAATACTTACTATATCTATAGAGAGAGAAAAGTAATACACAAATACTCATAACTTCCATAAACCTATGCACATACCTATGTAAATAAGTACGCTACCTTTTTATACCTGAAAAAGGCCCAAAAATCAACTATGCCAGTCGCGTACCTTCTTAATTACATCATATTATTATAATAAATGGTAAATTATTACTCAAGTGGCTTAGCGGTCTATGTATTCGTCGTAGTACTAAAACTGACTTTGCAGTCGTGTGTTTGAGTCCGTGGACCGGACCGTGGATCGGCATTAAGGCGCGCACTAGATGGCCACGACTATGACCAGTGGTGGCCGCAACGACCAGATTAACTACGGCGGTCGTGGCCGTCTAGTGCGCGAGGTGCCTAAGTGTAAACCATGTCTCTAATTCATGGTGGTAGAAGGAACCGTGGGCTTTATGTCAGTAAGAGTACGACTTATCCCTCTTTTTACCAATATTTTTAAAAGACATTGTCAAATGATATAGGTCTGGCAACTCTGGAATCTCCATCTAAAAGAGATTAGGTGCTTTAGTACCTACCTCTTCTCAGGTGACAGGTGTATTGAGTAAATAGCCTCTATTAAAAACCACTTACAGGTAAGATAAAAGAATAATGAACCAGAATAATGACTTTAGATAAAAATAAAGCTAAAAACAAAATTATAAAAAGTGATTTCGAGTAGATTTTTGACAGCCCATGAAAAAGTAAGTAAATTGTGAATCTTTACTACTCCTATGATATTCTAAAGCTAAAAAGTTTGTTTGTTTGTATACCCTAATCTCCGAAACTACTGGACCGATTCTGAAAATTATTTCACTAAGATGCTAAGCTACGTTAGGTACGTTATCCTCGAGTGATGGCTTTATTGTATTATCAGAAAAAATAAGAGAGTTGAATAAAAATTTATGCAGACAGAGTCGCAGGAAAAAGCTAGTAAGTACACAGTAATTGAGATTCACCGAATAGTATTTCAACTTATAATTTTATTAAAATTATTCAACGAAATGGGTAATATATTTTTTTGATTCTACTAAAACATTAATTATTAAGATTTTTCAAGTGTTAAATAATAAGGATAACATTTCTGTACAACTTTGAAAGGAAGCTAAAGTGCCTCGCTTTTTGCTCATCTCTCTTGAGACACTTACTATGCAAATAATATTGTAATAAAAATTCTTTTAAAGGTGAAAAATTCTTATATAGAATATGTAGGTAAGTGATAGAATTCCTAGAAGATACTTGATGTTAGAAAATAATAAGATTATGACATACATTTCTAATTTCTTGCTTATTATTAACGTTATTAAAACAGACTTTCATGGTACACCATATACAGGGTAATTGAAAATATACCCGAAACCTTAAAAGGGGTCATTGTACTCATCATTATGAACAACTTTTACTATTGAACCAACCATGAAATCATGAAAAAAAAATCAGCTGTTCCCTACAAAAATGCTACGATCGTAATGTATGAAACAGTTGATTTTTTTTCATGATTTCAAGTTTGGTCTCTTATTAAAAGTTGTTCATAATGATGAGTACAATGACCCCTTTTGAGGTTTTGGGTATATTTTCAAAAACCCTGTATACTGATACAACATGATACTTAATAATAATATCAGCCTATTAATGTCATTCTGCAGGGCAAAGCCCTCTTTTCTTAAAGAAAAGGAGCATGAGCATTGATCACCACGCTTGCTCAAGATGGATTGGCGATTCCAGACTTATATTAATTACAAGTCCTGGGCGCCTACCGCCGCCATCTCTTATAACAATATTATTTTAATATTACTTTGTAATTTCTGTTGTTGCATTTTCAACTCTCGGCCCTGATCCGAGCGTTGAAATTCCAACAGTGAAGGCAAAGTAATATTAAAATAATATTGTTTTAAGAGGTTGTAGTAGGCCCTGACTGTGGTCTCCTGACGATGTTTTGTATAATAAATATTAAAGTTTGTGAAAATGTTTGGATGTTTGTTACTCCATCACCCGTTGAACAGATTTGGATGAAAATTGGCACACAGATAGACCATTTCCTGGATTAACACATAGGAATTTTTTATCCCGGTAATATGTTTACTTGAAATAATAGTTCAATTAATTTTACTTTTGATGCGAACAAAGCCGCGGGTAGAAGTTAGTATAAAATAAATACCAAGAAATTCCACTCTTAGTAGGTACCAACTCGCTCAAAGTACTTCACATATACTATTTCATAGAAATAGTAAAACATTTTCATTCATTGGTACCTACAATTTCTAGGAATGTGTGTCAACCCTGCATTTTAACTGCCGCAGCACTAATGACTACTCGCGTTACATTACAAGAACTTACTGCAACTTACTGGCTTCTAATTGACTTCCTTGCTCACCGTTTCTAGGATCGCTATATTTTTGATAGTAATTAGGGAAAGGTAGGTAGAAAGTTCAGTAGCATGTACAGTTGAACTAGCTAGTTAGTATACAGGGTAAATTGCAATTTTTAAGCTATGTTGAGTTGTCAATTCTTTTACGTAACTCTCATAATTTATACACAGTCATAATAAAAGTTGAAGATAAATGTTTTGCTCTGTATTCCAAATGGTTTGTGCGACAGTACCAACGTTTATAGATATCTACCACAATTTAAATCTTATCCTACAACAATTATAAACGCAAAAGTGTGTAAGGATGTTTGGATGGATGTAAGTTAGGTACTCTTTCACGCTTAACGGCTGAACGGAATTAGCCAAAATTTTACACACATATAAATATTAATCTAGCTTAAGACATACAGACATTTTACCCCGTTTTTGTATTCAATCATTTGTTAGAAGCTAGTAACATTTATAAAAATACCTGCACTAAAAAATAAGCCTTAAAAACAAAACCTCAACTTTTACTAAACGAATTATTATAACAAAACTATCGCGATAAACTCGTATAATACGATCTAGGTTAGGTTACAAAACAATAATAGGAGTACTAAACACTATCTCATTTCGTTTAGTCACGAAGTCCTAATCTAATTTCTAGAACTCAGCTTTCTCTGTTAATCTAAAATAATATCTTTACGCAGAAATTTACGAAATATGGACCATAAGACTTTGTCTTGGACTGACGAAATTTCAAGATGGTTTAAGAGGTTATTAAAGTTCTAACTTGTACTTGGTTATCTTCCCTTTGGTGTCATTAGCACGACGTCTTCTCACTTTATTCTGAGATAAAAGTTTATTAAAACAAAACGTTGTCTTAGAACTGTAAAACTGAATTTAAAGAACTAAATAAGGCTGTACGCAACAGAGGTTACTAAAATATACATCTTATTAAATAAAAACGAAAAATCACTCCTCAATCACTCACTCAGTCACTCATCACGAAATATCGAAAACCGCTTAACGTATAAAGATGAAATTTGGCAGGGATGTAGTTAAAAGACGTCCGCTAAAAAAGATAAAATATCCAAAGTTAAGAAATAACCCAATAACACTGCCTGAACTGGCAATCCAACCCAGGACCACGACACTAACGTGGCAGTATTTATAACGGGGGGGGAAGGTTTAATGGGTTGAAGAGTTCGTTTATTTTTTTTCAATTTAAATGCATTTAACCACCAGAAATTATGGTTTACTTCACTAAAAGGAAACTACGTTATCCTTACCTGCTATGAATCATATTGAGTTACTTATCAAAAATTTTAGGGATCCGTAAAAATAATCAAGCAAATGAAGTCGTGAGCAAAAGCTAGTTAAAATAATGTTTGCTTTGTTAGGTAGGTACCCTTGTGTGAAAACTACGGCCACTAATATGGACAACACGGTCGAAAAGTTTTGAGCTGAAATGGGATTTAACGAACTACTGCGGTTTCACTAACAGGTGAATTTTATCTAATTTACAAACTTCATTCGAAAGCTATCTAGTAGCGTCGATTTATATCTTTTCAAGGATCCAATGCGTTATCATTATACGAAATTATTTATCTGCTGGCTTAAAACGGTATAAGTACTGTTTTGTTTTTTTTTAAGTGAATCTCCTGCTCACAATCGGAAGAGGTCATTTCCGCTAAGATTTTGCTTACTTGGCTAATGAAATAAAAATAATATAAATCAACATATATAGCTATTATTCGTACCGATATTAAGAAACATGCTGAATGCTTTATTACTCATAAATCTAAAAAAAAAAAACTTTATAATTATAAAGAAATTTACAAAAAAATTACCTATTTCAGCCAGCCCTCATTTACCAACACTGTAGGTAAGCACCTAAGTCGGATACTAGCAAGAAAAAACCTCGTCGTTCATGGCGTGACGTCACTAAGTCTTTACCCCTGGCTGGAGGAAATGAAAAGGTAAAAAAAAACAGGTGGCAACGTCGGAGACTTGATAACTGAATCAACGGCTGTACAAATGCAACGGACTGGGAAACGGTAATGACGACAAACTACATTGGATACTGAATGGGGAATAGAGATGTTTCTTTTTTTAAAATTCGTGTTTGTTTTTATGTACACATACTTTATTTTAACATATTATTTTTACAAACATAAGTACTTAGAAAAAATACAAATAATATAATTAAAAAATAAATGTATAAAAATAGTACCTACACATATTATTATGTATGAGTGAAATTATAAATAGGTACAAAATTAAACCCAGGCTGTAGATTAATCCGAAATACTTGTGCTGTAATAATATTAACTAATATTACTGTTAATAATATTACTGCTCCGCTCCCGTGGGTTCTAGCGTGATATTAAATAGCCTATACTATTTCTCATGTGTCTGGCTATTATATACGTACAAAAAAAAAACAAATTCGACTGGTAGAATCAGAGATTAGCACGTTTAAGCAAACAAACAAAAATCTCTCTCTAGCTTTATTGTAATTACTTAAAACAATTATATTTTACTATTAAAAATATCATTTATTTTTCCATTACATGATATACGATAAACTTGAATGTTTCTGAAGTTTTTAAATTTTTTATAAACAGACAAAGTTTTAGACAAAAGCTATATTAATTTTCTTATTTGTGTCATTACAGCAGATAATAATTATACCAATAGGTAATTAGAGAGAGAGTTAGGGCAAGTGGCAGTAACATCGTTGACTTTTTAACAAGGTAGGTAAGTCGGGCTTGAAGTGACCGTAGAAAAGCAACGGACTAAAAAACGGTAGCGACAACTCAGAATTTGGAACTAAATGAGACACAAAAAATGCCTTTTTGATGTAGCTTTCGTTAGAAATCCTTCTATTCAATCTGTGAACAACATAATACAGTATGATATAATTTAATAACCGTATTGAAACTACAATTTTAATAAATAAGGTTTTTTGCGGGCTTTTTGAAAAAAGAGACCATTATTAAAAACTGGATCAGCACGACTGGATTGTCTCGTTGGTCTAGTGTTTACAAAGCGCGACTGCTGAGCATTAGGTCTTTGGTTCGATATCCAGGTCGGGAAAAGTGATACCCAGGAATTTCTCAATAGCAGCCTTGGAGGTTGTTCTGTGCTTGGAGTCTGGACTTGTGCCCGGTTGATGGCAATAGTTTCGCCTCCTACACATGGGACTCAAACATAACTGGCAAAATTTACTAATGGGTACACCTCTACCCAACCCTTCAAGGAATACAGCCGTGATGTCATGTGGATCAGCACGAATTTCAGAGAGGTTTGGAAATACATATAGGTACTCATATGAATGAAAATAAAACCAATTCTTTCTCTAGAAAAGGTTAAAACTCAATAAACACAAAAAGTCAATAAACAGTTCTAAACAAATAACTCAATTTATCAACACTTCATGAGCAGAATTGAATGAACACACTTATAATTTATTTTTGCCTTCACATTTCTAGAGATTTCCGCTTTATTTCTTGGTATTAAATCATAAATGTTGTTGTTATTTCTTCAGAATTTTATAAACGGTGCACAACTACCTAAAGCGATTACTTTTTTGTGAGAAAAGACACATCTGTTAGTAAACACTTAAGTCTGTTGACAAAAAAAATACACGACAATAAGTTTTCTATCAGTAACAAAAACATGGAAAAGTAAAATACAAGAAATGGTACTCTAATAATATTATAGAAACCATAATCATATCATAAGAAGGAATAACATACATCTTGTTATTGAACACGAACCCTATCAATCTTTTCCCCCATCTTGTTATATTGAAGTCCTATATTATCTCCTGAAAGATATCTTCTGTAATGAAAGTGTGGATACAATGACACTCGACACACAAAACTCGATCCCCACTCGATAGCTCGATACACACGATAACCTAACATCGATACCGATAGTAATTGGCAACAACAATATCGATATGAAAAATCGATTCGAAAAATGGAAGCGAGCTAACGGTAATAACAGCGATTGTTTACAAACATAACTAGATGCTAAATACTAAGAAAAAAGTCGTAAAGTCTCGTTAGCTATTGAATGTAGATGAGGGTGTGAGTGTGCCGGTTAATTAATAATTAACAGTTATTGTTTCTCAACGGATAACTGTGTGGCAGAAAGGTAATGACCGGGCGGAGTCATTCCCACGCCAAGTCCGCAATTTAGATAGCGTGCATCCGAAAATGCTCGATATGCTCCGATGACTACGCACAAATACTTTTTTTTTATTTCTCTCTCACTCATTGTCTGGGAAAGAAACGAGGGATTTTTTCTCCGCAGCGGCAAGTGTCTTCTGTGACGGAGTGTGCCGTTCGTTTGACAAGTGACAACAGCTAGACCGTTCCGACAAAAGTCAATGGTACTCGTAAAATAGAACGTAAACCTGTTGAACTTTTGTGCAAGAATGCAAAGAAAAAAGAGGAATTGAATATAGGTTTTACAATAATGATCTAGTAGCTTCTGCCCACGACTTCGTTTGCGTTTAAGTTGATATATGTATTATGCAACAGAGACCGTACAACGTACCTCCCAATTTATTTTTTCTTCTGAAATTATTAAAAATGGTAACTGTTCCTGTTCTGTGTGTTTATATGGCAGAGGTGAGTGGCAACGCAGGGAGGGGTCGTCCTACGAAGATCTACACTGACCTTATTGGTGAGGTTCTTCAGAAAGGTCAGGTGCGGAGTACTCGTAACCGGCGTGCTTGTATGACGTGATGTATGAACGTAGATGAGGCGAAAGGAGTATGTAAGGATCGTAGCAGGTGGCGTTCTGTGGTTTCTGCCTACCCCCATGGGAAAAAGGCGTGAGTTTATGTATGTATGGAGACCGTACATTTTTCGGGGATAAAAAGTCTATGCGCTATTCCAGACCATAGTCTATCTCTGTACCTTTCAACCAGATCCATTCAGCCATTCTAGCGTGATTAAGTAACATAAACTTCTATCCATTCAAACTTTTCTATTTATAAAAGTTATAATTATTTATAGTAAGATGGGAAATAATTAAACTAAGCTATTGATCCAGTAAGTGTTTCCACCACACCGCACCAAGCAATATACAAATGTTTCCCGACTACCGTTCGTGGAATGTAATTAACGTTGTTTGATCCCTAAACAGTCCCAGTTTGGCAATTTACACCACTACATCCACTGATTAAGTTGCATACTACACACGTGCAGATCGATCACCCATGTCAAACTATGCGCCAAAATATGTACACTAATTTTAATGTATCGAAGCATAATAACATACTTTTGCTAGACTAAACGGGGTGTAAGAGGCATCGCTCCGAATTTTTTTACCATGGATTCATACATCATGATCCCCAGTGTTAACAATTTCATACATACATAAACTCTAGCTCTTTTCTCATGGAGGTAGGCAGAAAACACAGAACGCAGCCTGCTACGTTTCTTACATACTCAACAAAATTAACAAAAGCAACAATTTCATTATTATAAAAAAATACAATGCTCTTTCTACCCGATATTTATTTGCAATTAAACAAAGCAAAAAACACGGTTTTTGTAAACATTGAGAATATTTTTCTTGGTTTTACAAAAGGTTCTTTGAAACATTACATAACTCAATACTTCCGCGGTTTACCAACATCATACTATTCCCACACGCCAACATTTTCCCTATGTAATCTCTTCCTTAGAAGAAAATCTTCTACTTCGAAGGATTATTTACTTAAAGCTCGGCTCATATACCATAGATTATGAGCGGGAATGTTTTCACGCCGCGGTTTACGATGGCATGAGCTTAGAGATTACCTTCCATAAAAATATGTATCAAAATACGTGAAATATTCATAAATTGATCAAGATCTTTATGTCGGCGTACAAAACATAGACCATTTTCCTCGTTTTTATTTTACCAAAATAACATAACAAAAAGGTACTGAGGATTTCGTTAGTTATAAATTAAATATTTATTAAATTACACTACGTAAGTAGGTATTATAATTTAAGTGAATCGGGCCCAAGGTATAAAAGTAAAAACAAATATAAATATTACTGAACTTCGTACATAACATCATATTCTTATTTAAATGAATTCCAGAGAAAATTACCTAAGAATTTTTTTGTTACAAAAGTACATTTACAAAGAGCATAATAAATGCGAGTTGTTAGTTCCCAACTAGAAGAGTGCTGTGAAAAAAAAAATATATATCTAGTATAATGACGTCGTCTTCAGCGCTATTGAGAATTAAAGCTCGGACACATAGGCGCGATTAAAATTCCGATCGGAATTGGTATTTGCACAACAATTCGAATAAACAAAATTGTTTTCGAAGTGAGGTGAATTCCACTGATTTATTGCTAGCCACGTCGTGCATCATTACAGAACACGGAACACGAAATTTCGCTAATCAATTCCGACCACTCTCCTCTCAGCATTTCCCTTTGAAAATGGAACGATTTCAACAGAATTCGAAACTGGAACGTTTTAGATTGCACGATATATCGCGGGTGTATGTCGGTGCCCTTATACCGACCGCAAAGCAGTGCCCGAGGGTTCGCGCCATAAACACGCCTCGCCAGGACTTTTTGCTCACTCCAGAAAGTCATTACAGGCTAGTACGTGTTTTCATTATAACCCCCCATGCGCTATAAGCCGTTTGTAATAGTTGCATTGACTGTGAATTGTTCTCAGATATTTGCGAGTTGTCGCCCTATTTTTATCCTAGTTTATTTATTGTGGACATTAAAATTTCACGGACCACAAAAATTAAATGACCGAAGATATAAATGGCTCCATATTTAGTTTACGCAGCTTTAAGCACTACCTAAAAAAATAAATGTTCCGTAAGAAATAAAAGATGTCTGACCTAACATAATAAATTGTTGTGAACGAATAGAATGAATCACTAATAGAGAAGTAGAGGGAGTTGAGCAGAGTAGCCCAGGTACACCTGCCATCCGGGTGTGATCTGCACTGGCCTAAATAGAAAGCGCTCAATAGACTGCGTTCCCAAGTAGGTCGCTACAAACATCACCTAGCATAAATAGGGGTTTATAGATCCCTTCAAAACTCAGAGCGAGTGCGGTGCTCTTGATCAGACGAGGGCCCATTTACTACAGTGCATAAAGTGTCCTTACCTAACCTGCAATTTAAAAGATGCAAAACGTAGCCAACTAGTGAGTGCAACTACTTAAAAAAAGGATTAAATTGCATCAATAAGAAAAGAAGACGACGAAATTACTACGACAAACAACAATCTACAACTGGATTTGTAAAACTGAATGAAGTTTTTAAATCCACTGCACTGTATATTTTTCACACTCGCCCGCTCTCGTTAGAGGGCCGGACATCTCTAATCAAATTCCCATTTAATTAACTGGCAACTCTCAAAGAACTATCTGGATCTATTAACATGACACAGTGATTAAATCTTTACGTAATAATGAGGGTGAACCTTTAAATCCACCATCTCAAAGGACTTCTATCCTCTATCAGAAGTTCTTAACATTTTCTTTGATTATTCAAATGTGAACGGAATATTTTCGTATCCCCAAAACAGTCAAAGACGAACTCCGAAACAAGACTTTTTGTTATTTCATAACTACAATATTATGAATATTTTTGCTTCAGATGTTTTTAGACGGCCGTATTATGCTGAACATGGCGGAATAATGTTCGGGATTGCGCTTCAGGCATTACGTCGGGACAATAAGTGGATGATAGCATATAAATCACGTAGTTTTATTCCGAGAAAGTGGGACAAATGGTAACATATAACGATAGTGCTCGCGACAATGTCTTGGGTAATGTAACCTTTGATATCCAATCTAATATCTTTACCATTTGCATAACAAAAGACTAGAACAATAATATTCCTAAACAGACTATGTACAAATGTATGCTTTATCCCTATTATGCAAATTCATTAGTTACAGGATTACGTCACACGATGTTGCAATTCCAATATTGGCCCGGTCACGATATCAGGTATTCCGTCCATAAATTATTGGCATATGTCCTGAGTTCCTGACGATAACAAATTCGTCTTACATGTCCGTTGGGATACCGCGATATTGATACGATAATATCTACCCACGTAGTTATTCTATAATCCACTGCCTCTGAGGTACTGCTTCTAGAATTTGCAAGTTACTGAGGAAGCAATGGATAATATGAATTACAAAATAGTATTTAAGACCAAGCTTGGAAGCTTTGTAACGTTACTAAGCAGTGTTTAAGTACGCGCTTAGCATACTGATAGAGCCAGCATTATGTATTTCAGACGTGCGCTATGCTCAGTTTTTTAATCACTGATAATTTTAACTAGATTTTGACGTGACCGAAATATTTTACAAAGAAAATTATAAAGCTCGTGGTAAAATAATAATATGCGTTAACATTTATTTAACTTGTGAAAAGTTTACCGGTACAGAGAGCGTACCAATTCATGAAAACAGATGAACATCAGATAAAGTTTAGTAATGAACGTTTTAGTATCAGAACTTTCATAAAGGGGAATAAATTAAAGCATCCGTATAAATCTGTTGAACGGTACGAAACCAGATTCTCAAAGATCAAACTTTTGTTTCATAAACATGAAAGTCACACCATCCATGATACAATAAAATTGAGCGTGCAGTGTTCGTGGGGGTAACATAACCTGCAACGAAATATACCACCAACGGGATCGGTGATTGACAAAAAGCCTCGTACTTCGATGAAAGCCAACGTAGTCCGCGGAAAAAAAAGCAAAACACAACTTGTCGGTTATTTAACTTTGGTGTGAAAGAACTCACGACTATTTTTATCTCGTTCCAATGATAAGTATAAAACTTAAAAAAAAGTACATTCGTGATTCGATTACCACGATTATTGAGTCGACTTTTATGTGCGGCTACTTTTTTTACTCACAAATGCATACTTCGATGTCTATATAATTTTACACAGACTAGGGTTGAGAGAAAATTAAATTTCGAATCGAGTTATTCCAAACGTTCCGTATTCAAATATTTACGTAGCATTACAATAACCTTTGGCATTTGAAATCATAGACGGTTATTCGTTTGCATTATTCCTTATGGTTATTTGAAGTCTTTAATATTTGATGCGGGTTCCGTGGTACATGATGATAGATATGACTAACCGCCAACCCTAGGCTACATAGCAAAGACTGTAATGTGTACCGGAGTGTGGAGGGACACAAAAAGGATCTATTTTTCTCTTTCCATCGCCAGGAACCAGCCGGGCCACTTTTATCGCTGTTTTACTGTTTGCAATTTAACTTGAAGCGTTAAACTCAACGCCGGCGAACAAACAACAATAATAATAATCACATTTTAGCATCTATGTGTGTCAGTTCTAGAATTTTATATTTGTTACAACTTTGTTTAGTATGGAGGTCGCACGATATTTTATAACCTGTCGAATGTTACTATTATTTTAGAAGAACCACATCTGGAAAAATAGTTACACCTATTCGTGATAAATGAACTATCTCTGCAATGATTGTCATACGAGTATTTTGGCAGGCCTTCATTTTTCCCACCTATGTTATGTGGTCACCGCTACCAATAGACATTTGCAATACCAGAAGTCTTACAGATGCGTTGCCATACAAGAAACATAGTTGACAAGTGTCATGTGCCTGTAATTTACATCGGCACCCATACTCTTCAAACTAGAACGTAGCATAGCTGCTTTGCGGCCGAAATAGGTATGATGGTAGTACTTCCCCAGACGAGCACCTTCACAAAGAGCTCTGAATACTACTACCATTAAAAAATATCCGAAGATTTTTCTTCAAAGTAATGAAATAATCAATCTTTAAAGCAAAGACAGCAGTCAGTAGGCTTCATTACTCCAATAATTGAAATCCGATACAATACTAACAAATTAATGGGTTGATTAGAAATTCAAACTAGTACCGACGTTATTCTATCGAGAAACAACATTTTGTAAAGAGAAAACCTTAAAATTATCAAATTCCCGGAACCCTAAGGCTTCAAATGAAATGTAAACATTCCTATAATAACGTACCTATCTGGAACACAATCATACGACTCGGCAACCTCCCGATAAGAAAATAAAAAAGCTTAGAAATGAATTGGAAACATAAAAATGATATATAAAACCCATAAAAAATAACGTGAAGGATAAATCGTACACCCTCAGACAGAAATAAATACATTGAGAATGAACCATGGACTGTGTGCCTATAGGTGCTTATGTAATTTGTGCCTCATATCCTACGGTGAAATTTATGATATTGGGAACCTGTCAAATCTCTGAAAGTCCGCAGGCCGTTAGAGTAGTGACCTAATTTTTCTATAACCTGCAATGCAGCTATAACTTACTTACATCACTATTTTAACGGAAGAAAAACGCAATCTTGAAACGTGGGTTAGAAAAGTAAAGTTCTAACTTTACCTCTGTTATTCTTTGCAACCTTTACTGTTTGTGTGTATGTGGGTATGGTATGAAGTTTCTGATTTAAAAGTAATACAGGAATATGTTTATTTCATTGGCGAAACTTCACAATATATTAAACTTCGAAAAAAAATAAAATAATAATTTCAAGTAGGTAACAAAATAATGAATAATATGAAAACGGTGAACACAATAGTCATCAGCTGTTAAGCAGGTACTTAATTTATTTTTTTGTTTATAGTTTTACGGCTATTAGGTTTAGATGCCCACCACGACTGTGAAGTTTCTATATAGCAAAACAGTTATATAATTATGTAATAGCCTAGCAGTTTCCCATTCACTAAAAATGTTTTTTTTAATACTTACAGTTAAGGAGTGGTGGTTTTACCTGAAGCGTTAATAAACTAAAAAAAAAAAAACGTTTTTAAAAAACAAGCTTTAATTTAAATTTATTACAATATTGAGTATTGGACATTGTATTGTAATCAGAACTAAAGGTGTATGCAAAATTTCAGCTCAATCGGATAACAACAAATGGTCGAAAAATGGTTTGCAAATTTTGAAAGGACAACTTACTTATACATACTTACATACGAACAGTGCAAGCTAAATAAAAGCTTGTAAAAACAAAATCCAATCACACTTATGATAACAGCCTATTTTTATCCCACTGCATGGTAAAGGCCTCTTCTCACGCAACCATCCATTGACAAAAAACAAAAATTTAAATTATTTTAATTACATTTAACTTAAAGGTAATTAAAATAATTTATGTTTTTGTTTTTAATTATTTTAATTACATTTAACTTAAAGGTAATTAAAATAATTTATATTTTTGTTTTGTTGCACTAGTAGTAAAAGTATCGGGCGTCATTATCCTCAACACTGTCCTCAACACTGAAGATTGACCCACGAACATTGATCACCACGCTTACTCAAAGCAAATCGTACTTATACATTATAAACTTTATCACCTAATTAACATGTCTCAATTCCGTTTAAACGTCTCACGTAACATAACCTACCTCAATGCTGCGGTAATTTCAAAGCTAAGGTTATATTACAACGCTTGCATACAAACTTGTTATTAAACATGTTCCAGACTGGTCGTGACCGTTGGTGTCTATTGACCAGACCATCAGGCCATATATATATTGCATGTTGGTTATTTTTACTTACTTAAATCGTGATCAGAATAATTGATTTGTGTGTTTGTTTAAAGAAAGTTAAGTAGGTATTGTGTGCTGACTTTTATTGTGTAAAAGTTGTATTCATATTGATTTATTTGTATTTTATAATGTTTTTAAAATATGTTACATATAGCTTAAAGCTAAGCTAAGACGTTGTTTTGTTTTCTTATTAATTAGAATATTATTTAATGTTATTATTTCAATCATTTTGTATTAATGCAAATGTATAAGTTAAGTCATATTAGACAATCAGCGTGGAGCTAACAGAACTTCCCAGGAGGATAATTCTCGTAGCTTTTTGGAACGTTCGCATTTTAATATCAGTCTCAATTAGTCAAAAGTACCTCAAATTAGCCTACATTTTGTCATTAATTATCGCTGAGATAGATTGTAATTATACTTTAAACGTGGAGAGTGTTTTACTAATCTGGATTCAAATTAAATTAAAATCGCACCCATTTTTTTATACATTTTACTCTTACAAGTAGTGTACGACGCTTCGTTATTTTTTAAATCACGTGGTTCCATTCTCCCCATCCTTCATTAAACTAATTACAAAAAAATGAAACATATCTACATAATAGCAGTTTTACATCCACTTCAAAATCCATTCCTTTCAACTCGCTTTACTGACCCATAAAACGTAGGTATCCTTTCATTTTTGAGCACTTTGCACTCTCGTGGTAAAAGCATGTGCATCTTTCACTTTCCGCCATCGTAAATGGTACATGTGCAGGTAAAGTACTGGCTTTTACGAGGTTTGTTTATAGCCCGGTCGAGGTACAGTCAACAAATTAAAGATATAGGTATGCAGGGTCGTCAGATATAGTTGAAGTTTTCTTAGAAACCGATCAATGCCTTCAATTGAAACTTAACTTAATTAACATAACATAACATAACATCACGCCCACATTTCGCCAGTTATGTTATAAGACCCATGTAGGGGCCGAGCCTATGCCAGCAACCGGGCAACACAACAAAAACTGACTCAACTCAATTAATGAAATGTTAAAAAATATACTTTTTTTTAAATTTAATTACCTTTGAAAACATCCATCGGTTTCTAAGAAAACTTCAACTATATCTGACGACCCTACATACCAGTCTCTTTTGTTGACTTTACTTTACCATACTATTGTTCTGAAAATGAAGGTTATGCGACACATCAAATCGGAACAAACCGAACTTTATGTGTGATACAAATATGATTGTCGAGCTTTTTTATGACGCGATTGTCTTATGATTGTTTTGTACGAAAATTGAGTGAGTGGTAGCTTATTATTGTAAGACCTTGCAAATAAATTGAAGAATAATTGACAAAGGCTGTAGGCAGACGATAAATCCGAAGAATCGTATTATGTGAAGCACAGTGTATTGTAGATCTATTTGCTCTCGAATTTTTTATGTTTCCCTTCTATTATTTATTTTAATTAGACTATTAAAAGGCACTTTCGACGTCATTTACAAGAAAAATAATATAATTTAGTTACTTCTTCGAAATCGTAGTTTCGTAAAAGATTTATAAATGCGAAAGAAACTCCATTCATAATTACTCTTCTTAAAATAAATGTTTTACAATATTTTGTGAATATCATCTTCTTTTTTTTATTAACTTGTTCTGTCCCACTCCTGAGTAAAGTTCTCCCTCCACTCCATCCATCTTTCACGATTCCGTGCTTCATACCAAATAATAAAAGCACTATACTATAAAAGAATTACAATAATTAAAACTATATAATTAATTGATAAATTCAAACCAAAACTAACATAATCTTTATAAGAGTAATGACACCAATTGAATTTGTTCACAAAAATTACATTACATGAAATATATTTTTAGTATTTTTTTATGTTAGTAGAAATGACGTAGAAGACCACATTACCGATTTGGGGTAACGTGTTATGTTAATTATGTTGTGGGCAAAATACGTTATTAATTTTAACAAAAGTAAAACTAAACAAAAAGATTCAAAACCTACATTGAAAATTCAGTCCAATACTCAGTTCTATCTTACGACAAAGTGTGAAACAAACAAAAGACGTTCCATAAGAACCAAGTCTTTAAACATGAGCTTGAAAGGATACGTTTAACAGTGAGATTTTGTTGAGAACCAACCCAGAACAAACTTATACAGGGAATCTAAAGCTTAGGACTCACAAGTCTACGAACGAAACGTGACGTAACAAAATAGGTACCTACGTGATTTTAAAATACTTGCGATCTCATGTTTACGAGGTTTTCGTTTCAGATTTCTGCGGTGATGTGTTACGCATCGATAATGATAATAATGTAGTCGTAAAGTGTTTGAGTTTGGGACCCATTTTCTTGCAGGTTTTGACGTAATTTTAATATCTATATTTTTCTTTAAAAAGCTGAGGTCAGCATCCAATCTTAATTTTTCATCTAAGACACTTCAAGACGATAACACAATTTGCACCAAATAATTATTTATACCGCAATAAGATACATACTCATGGTGGCAATTCCAACTCTAGGGGCCCTTAGGAATGACCGCAATCTTAGTCTTAATCTGTCAAAAAAACCTTTAAAGTACATGATGTTTTGACTCTATTGTCGCTTAGATGAGATTGCGACTAGATTCTGAACCCTTTAATAAGTAGAATTATTGGCCTTCCCGCAAAACGTAACACAATTCCAGAAAAAATCTTTTCATTTCATAAAATACATCGAAACCTTTTCTTTCTCACCCGAAGAGAAATAAATACGATCCGATTCACGTCGCAATAAACCTACAAACAAAGGTCGGACGAACTTCTAATCCTGGGCTTAACAAAGATGGTCCTAAACTTGGATACGACAGCGAAATAAACTTCTTGTTGGAGTTTCATACAATATCATCGAACTGATCCCGGTATTATAAAGGAAACAGAGTTATAATAACGTTATTAGCTTATCTACGGAGTGCACAACAAAGAGATTGTTGATGAATAGGTATCAGAGTAAAAGTTTAGGAGATCCATCAGAAGCACCAACTTAAAAAATAAAATGAAAATTGTGCTTGGTTTGCCAAATCGAGGCAATCTACAATTATTCAATTAATTGCGTCATAGCAATCTAATAGGTATTTCAAATATAGGTATTATTACATTACTATCTATCAAAAACAGTTTAATGTGCATCCAAAACTAATGTTTAGAATAGATTTGAAATTAATCAGCGTTTTAAATGTCCAAAATCATTAAAAAATGGGAGAAATATTAAATACGTTTTTTTTAGCTAAACTGAATCAAGTCAGTTGTGTTTTTATGATTTTTTTTTTTACAATTAATACAAAGATATCTGACGTACCGATTAAATGTTAGTATATTTTTTTCAGTTCAAAAATTAAGTGACATTATTATCTACGTTGTAGACTTTCAACTTTATACTTATAAAAATACAGTAACATTCTCAGTAATTCTAGTTCAGATTTAATCATAAGTAAAAAAAAAAACAGGTCGTTGACAGAAGTGTGTTAGTAATGAACTAAAAAATGGAGTTTTAAAGCTTCGTCCGTCACGACTTTCCACACTTCGTGACTTTGTAATGGGTGTCTGCGAGAAATTGACAAGCACCCGACGGCCCTTGTGCTGTACTGTTATAGCTCTAATAACGAAGAACATACGACCTGATTTGAGACGGAAATAATTAAATTGATTTATGCGGGAAGGAAAATTGTGGGATTGATTCGATTATTTTTTACTTTAAATGAGTCGCAATTTGTTTTTTACTCAATTTATAGAAAAGCAGGAAAAACAATGTTCTTCAATGATTTTCTACGTTATCTTGCATTATGTATTTTTTTTAAAAACGTTGTCACTTGGAATTCCTCCTACGTCATGAGTGCCTTTACAAACATATAAACAAGCAGACCCGGAACCTGCAAGCCATTAATAATTTCCTAAAAGCCGCAAATATTTGTTATGCGCGGGGATCGAACCCGCGGTACGTGATACAGCAGCCAAACATTCAGCTTTTGCGGCAACCATGGGTTAAATTACGGCATTAAAAATGAATCTATTGTAAAAATGACATTTACCAGTAACATCAAACGCTTTTCAATTGAAAATGCTTGTCAGAATTATTCCTATAATAGTACTTCTTATATTTATTTTCTAAAATTACTTTCAATTCCAATAATATTACTCGATGTCCAAACCAATAAAAAACTGTAGTAAATGTAGACCGAAAACAAATCGAAGAGATGTCATAACTTTTGAAACGAACGACAAAAAACGCTAGAGTCTCTCATACTTAGTCCTCGTGGGAACTGAAAATAGACTTACTAAGAAAACTTCAAAGTCCCTAGGTAAATAAAAGTTTTTAAAGAAGTATGAGATCAAAGTCCTGTTCTAGGAGTAAGGCTTAGGGCACACGACTTGTGGTTTAGCCTTACAGTTCGTGACATTGTAACAGAGAACTGCAAGCGACACTTGGCAAGTTCAGTCTCGCTTTGAAACATACAAGCGACATGCATTTATTTAAGGTTCTTTTGTACCTATATAGTGTTCGGAAACCTGTGCTGCGTTCTTTTTTTAAAAGGGAGTTTTTTCTTTTTTATTTACACAGCTTTTTTTTTGTTCTAGGGTTGAAACAATCCCTGGTGAAATTAAAAAGTTTTTACAGTTATCGCACGTAAAACAGAATTTGCTTTTAAAGTTTTTTTTTATGTAAGATTACCAAAATATTGTACTATTCCGCTAGCGAATTTATGTTTGGTACGTAGGTACTTTATGTCAGAATGAAAATAAAATATATGGGGTGCTTCTATTTGATTTAGCATTAAACTCAATCACATAAAACTATGTAGGTAGCGTTATCATTTTTGAAGAACTACAGCTGCAAGTTAAGTCTCCTTATTAAACTTGTAATTAGCACGAAGTTCTACAATCCGTGTATAACAAAACTTACCTAATAAAAACTAATGATAAACTTTAAATAGTTCTGTATATAATTATCCTTCCCATACGTGTACACTTTATTCATCCTTCGTATAGAAGACTTGTTTTCTAAATAAATAATTTATTGCTAGGTTGCAGTATATCTTATTTATACAGACTAAAAATAAAAAGAATATGCCTCCCTTGGCAAGAACCGTCGTAAAGAAATAAATGAACCTTCGTGTTACGTCCTTTACTGAACGCATCCGTAACAAAAACTTTTTCAAAGCCCGAAATAAAAAAACTTGCGCAATATTATGCGAAGATGCAATTCTTTAGATTATTCCTCGCATCATAGAAGCAGAAAAGTTTCCCGTCTATTTTATATCTATTCATATTTAATTAATAAGAGCGAAAATTTGGAAAGTTCGGAAGTTAAGCATTTTAAAGAATTTTAATTAAAATCCCCTTTTAAGTTTATTAAAAAAATATGATAGCTACGGTAAATATGACATACTTAAAAATTTTAATCATAATACTAAAAAGATTTAATCAAATAAGTTTAACTTACCGATAATGACTCGATCACTTGCGGAAAAACTTCAATGCTACGCGTACATTAGAGCATTTTAACTTTGGAACAAAAATCACGAATAATTCCCGCCTAATTAATTTTTTTTTTTAATGTCCAGTATTTTTTTTATGTATTCAAGCGTCGAATGTCATGCGTTCCGTTCTTCGAGTTGAGCGAGCGTGGGTCGCGCGCGCGGGCTCCGGCGAGTAAAGGCGGCAACACACTGCGAGAGCGGCGTCAGGCTGCGCCAGTGCCCCCTCCGGCTATCACTCTACTTTCGGTTATTCTCTCGCCTCCCTCGAGACAGAGACCGATTTATCACGGTGGCGTATCTGTGTTAGCTCCCAGACAATCCAGACTCAACTCGAGGTTTGCCGTGCAATCTTTCTTATACAGACCACCTTACGTACCGCAAAAGTGTACTCGTTGCCTCAATGAAACGTCACTGACCGCATAATGTCGCAGATAATGAGTTTGGAAGCAGACGAAAATTGTTCGTTAGCCAAAAAAGGCGATTTACTTGCAATCGGGACGAGGCTTAGCAAAATCATTAATTTTATCAGATTCTTAACGGTTTCTTGCGTGACAGGACGTTGACCTCTCACACTGGTCCAGTTACAACGGTCCAAACATGTAAAACGCTCATTAGTAGTAAACAATCTATTCTACAACATAACATTAAGTTTTTTGTGCTTAAGCTTTAAATCCGTAATTTATCGTTTCAATTAGGCTTTGGAACACTTGAGATCGAAATCCGGATTACTTAAATAATTCTAACTTATGTCTGCTTACTTTTTTGTAGGTCACGCGGTTCACAGCCTATTCCATAAATTACGATCACAGTCAGCCATTTCGTGTACACAATAATCACACAATACAGACCGCAAGATAAACTCATGAGCGGTATCATCATCAATTATAACTACACACAATAATTAATTAAGGAAAGAGCCGATCACGCTACTAATATATTTATCTCAACATTAATAATGACCAACATGACGGTACAGATTCACCGCTGACCCAATTTCTTCGGCTGCAAGTGCTATTGTTATGTACAGTCGTGGACGGACGAAAGTAAATTTCTCCTAATGGGTCAACCTGAATACATATCGTAAGTGTCCACATTAGTATGGAAAGGACGTGTAACATGCACTTGTAAAGTGTTCAAGTACGTAAGTGGACATATCAATTTGTAAAGTCATTATTATTTGTACATTAATTTTATTAAAGTAGTCGTGATGGCTCATTGGTTAAGGTGAGGTTGTGAGCCCAGGCAGCAACCAATGTGACATGTGTGAATGTGTTTTTTCTTTCTTTCTTTTAGGGAGGGGACGCCCTAGGAAGACCTACACTGACCTTATTGGTAAAGTTCTTTAAAAAGGTCAGGTGCGTAGTACTCGTAACCGACGTGCTTGTATAACGAGATGTATGAACGTGGACGAGGCAAAAGCAGTATCTAAGTAGCAGATGGCATTCTGTCGTTTTTGCCTTTGTCTACCCCCATGGGAAAAAGTCGTAAGTTTATGTATGTATGTGTATGTACTTTCTAAGTTAATATTAGAATCACTGATATCGGTGAAAGAATACATTTTGGGGAAACCTGAATCTAAAATTAATATACATAAGTCTGAAATCGGCAATTTGCCTTTGGCAAGTGTGATAGTCAATGCTCGTGCATTCTCAGTAAAAGAGGCCTTTGCCCTGCAATAAGACAATCATAGACTAGTATAATATTATTACATAAAACAATAACCAGGAAGGAGTTGTTTAGAATTTTATATCCTGATTAATGAATGACCGGCTTTACATATACTGGTTTTATTTATCTTATTTAAAACCATTGTTTTGAATTTGTTTGTTTTATTTTATTGAGCGACCAAATTGGTTTTTATTGATTTGAAATTGGTGTTAGTTTGTGATGAATATGAAAGCCTGGCTATCTGCCAACGGTTTATTCAAATATGTATTGTTCAAATAAAAACCTTTCCAGATAGCAATTGGGTTGTAAAAGCTGTACAAAGATTTGCATAGACCTTTTTTTTGAAAACGTGATTATGAATATTAACGATCTTATTTTACATTTTGTAAAACAAGCCTAATAAACAGTGTTCTAAAAATACTTCTTTTTTGCAGTTTACGTAAGTTTTACTCATAACTACCCCCCTTTTAAATAAGGATAAGTAATTAAAAGGGGGGTAGTATTTTTTGTCATTATTTGTTTTAGTTTGAATAGGGCAATTTGGAGTTAGCATTTCCATAATGATAAAAACTCCTACTAATTATATGTTTTTAACATATTAATATTAGTATGTATTTAACATACTAATATTATAAATGCCTGTCTGTCGGTCTGTCTGTTACATTTTCGCGACTAAACCACTTAACCAATTTTGATGAAATTTGGTACGGGGTAAATTTGAGCCCCAACAAAGGAGATAGGCTGCTTTTCATTCAACTTCAACTTCGTCTGCTATAACCACGCGGACGAAGTCGCGGACAAAAGCTAGTATTATATAAAACTCGTAATTCTTCGGTTTTCTCCCTTTGGTTCCATTAAAGTCACAGCCTACATATATAATAGGTACCTAGTACTTTTTCCTAACCTACAAATCAGGAAGCTCGCATGTCCCTCCTTATTTTTACGCAACCAAGTCCGAGGTCTCAAAGGGTCAGTTGGAGGATGATTGAATAAGCTACAAAGGGAAAGTTATCCAGTTTGCATAAAACATCGCAGCAGTTTGTTATTTGAATCAGAATCACAGACCCTTCTGTACCGCCAATGACTTTTCTATTTCTGATCCTGTAATTGATCACAGCCTGTAGAAATTACTAAATTATTTTATGATTTACTAGCAATATTTCGCGGTTACAACCGCATTAAGTTACAGCTTTGGTTTCTGCTCTGCTACCGTGGGTCATAGCATGATCCTATGTTGCCATTAACCATTCTCGACAAACGGGCTATACAATGCAATTTGGTCAATCCGATTAGAAAAAAATGGACCAGTAGATACTTCCTGCGATTAGTGCATTCAAACTAGCAAACAAACCCTTCAGCTTTATAATATTAGTATTGACAAGTATAACAATAAACATAGCACTCAGCAATAAAGTAGCTTTCTGTCAGTGAATTAATTTTTATAATCGTACCAGTAGTAGCAGAGAAAAAAACATAAAAACAAACAAACTTTACCTCTTTGTAATATTAGGTATTAGTAATTTAATCATGGACCATTGTCCGTTATATTAAATTTCGAAATTGAATTCAATCAATGTCAAAGTCAAAACATTTATTTCAATTAGACCATTTACAGGCACTTGTGAATTGTTAAGGAGTCGGTCAGTTAGTCCGAAAGTGGAAGCTAGGTGCAATATAATATTCAGCTGCCCTACCATGAACTCTTATTGCGATCCAAAAAACTGAATTGTTCTTCAAATAAGTCAATATAATGCATCAATTTATGCGTTATATTGACGTATTTGAAGAACAGTTCAGTTTTTGGATCGCGATAAGAGAAAATACGTCAATAAATGACATAAATTGATGCGTTATATTGACTTATTTGATGAACAATTCAGTTTTTTGGATCGCAATAAGAGTTCATGGTAGGGCAGCTGTCCGTAATAACTAGTTTTACAACGGTACTTATGTGCGTATCGCTAATCATTCCATCACCGATGCGTCTAAAAATATTATCACTACTAAAAACTGCAGCCATTTCAAAAACAGCAATCAATTTTATTGTCTAAAGCCAGACACAAACACAAGCAAAGTAATATTTACAGAAGGATCTGAGTTATGACCTGTGTAATGTTTACTAAAGCAACACAAAGCGCTCCCGACCTTAGTAATTATGTCAACGAAGGCTTCCCACGAGAATTTTAAAAAGTAAGTACAAGTAAAAACCACAGAATTGTGTCCTTCATCTAAAATTTAAAACAGCAACTGCCGAGTTAATTGCTGGTGAACCAAGTCTTTGCAGAGCATATGAAATGTTGGTACTCGTCTCAATTGTTTGGGGATACAGTTCTTTATACAATAGTGGTAAAAATTTGAATAAGGAATTATATTTTCCTTTACATGCTGTAGTATATTTTTTGCGATGTTTTTTATTAAATACTTTGCGGACTTGTTCTGAATCCCTTATGAGATACTGACGCCCACGTTCGAATATAGCATCCATATACTTAAATTTATGAATACGAAATATGCACGAGATGTAGTTTTGTTAACATAACACTGACTCACTATTAACAACATTAAAGGTACGATGATATTACCGTATTAAATTACCGTATTAGACATGACTAAACCATACAAATCACGATTTAAGTCATCCGAAATTACACTAATTTACGTTCGAAAGCCACAAAACTTCGTCGAAAGCCTCCTTCGGTGCTCCTTGAAAACGTTGGCTGTGGACATAGTCATGCACGGCACGTCTTGTTGAAATATATGGAAATTAGAGAACTCGACCCAGTTTGTTCCCCAGTAATTCACCGATCTATTAGCAACTACCGTGACTTGATTAGGCCCCGATTTGTAAAAGAACAATGCCTACAGGGTCAAAGACTTCGTTCCCTCGGCTCTCTGTCTAACTAATTTCAAAGTGATTAAACTTTGCCCTTTTCAGTCCTAATGAGCTTGGCCAATTTTGTAATAAACATTTTACTTGAATTTGCGACATTCAAATTGAGTCTTCATTCCTTTGGTGGAGTATCAAAGGGTCCATAGACATTACTTTCAATTTGTTTTTGTTGCTTCTGAAACTAGTTTTGCTAAGCTAACGTTGCTCGTTTTGCGTTCGCATTTAATTTACTTTAAGTTACTTGAATCTAGGAATGGAATAATCTGAGAAGATTCCTTTATGACTTTGATAGTTAGGGTGGGTTTCATTGCGATGTTATTACAAACTTATTCTAGAACAAGCTAAGGTCCGCGAGTTTGTTCGATTGGATGTCGGTTATTATGAGGTTTTCTTTTTTGCGCGGAACCCAAACTCTTATTCTAAAGTAGCAGTAGCCTATGTTACTCTTTACAACATCAACTATCTGCCAGTGAAAATCCCGTCAAAAGAGATCAGCCATAACAACCACAAAGACAGACAAAAGTAAAAAAAAAATGTTTTTCCATGTCATTAATTCATATTTATTTTATAAAAAGTTGTTATTTTAACATTACAAACAAAATCTTCAATTTTATTATGATGATAACAAATTATACCTAAACGATTAGAGATATTAAATCAACATCTTTACCGATCAATACGAAAACATCAAGGATGTAACTTTTGGGAACCTTCGTATTTTATTATCAGTCTGAAATAGCCAAGATGCATCTATTTTCCCTACACTTTTGTTTTTTTTTTTATTTACGAGAATATTGTCCTTCAGTTCGTGGCAAACTCGAATGCATAGAATAAGTTTTGCCGATGGCAGTAAAAGTAGATCAAGTACAGTATGATAAAAGCGAATTATCTCATAAAAAACAAATGGATCCTAACTCTTCCAAAAAATCTACAGATTATCGAAGTATAAGAAGTTGGAAAACCAGGCCACACCGCCCAGTCCCTCGCTCTAGGGAAATCTAACGCGCTTGGCACCGCAATGAGCTTCATCATAAGGAATAAAACCTCCGACGTCCTTTATTTTCTGCACGTAATTACATGTCATCCTATTATCTTTGAATAATGTGAACACTAACAATCCCTGAAGAGCGATTGTGGCTATAAGTTATTTTTTGTCCACGCTTATTATGGAACTCTCATAAACACCATTTGTTTGGATTTGGTTGGGGCATACTTGATGCTCTTTCTTATAAATGACGTTCAAAAGTGGCTTTTAATGGTCTAATTGAAATAAATGATTTGACTTGGAAGGCGGAGAACAGAATGTTATGGTTGTAGTTAGACAAACGATAGACTTACTACAATGACTTAAAAACCTTTGGTTATATCGGTAAAGACTTTTATATTCAAAGCATATGCAACATCAACGTTTTATTGCTATACTTTTATATTAGATGCCCAAGTAGCTAGAGTGCTCACCTCTCACACATAAGATTGTAGGTTCGATACCTAGATAGAACCAATGTGACATTTTCAATTTATATCTACCTAGGTACTTTCTTAATTTATTTCGGACATCATTGACATCGGTTGAGGAAAACATCGTTGGGAAACCTGGACTTATAATTGATATAAGTCTGAAATAGCCAACCCACCTTTTGTAAGTGTGGTGATTAATGTTCGAACCTTCTGTATATGAGAAAAGGCCTTTGCCCAGCAGTGGGACAGTGGGTAAAACGCTGGTTTTACTACTAAGTATTTTTTTTTAAACACAACATTCCATTCCTCATTCATTTGCTATTTTTTTTTTCATATGCTAAACTTGATACTTGCAATATTCTCTTTCATAGAGAATGTTGCAAGTATCAAAATCGTAATCCCTTTTTTCTTGTTGTTTGAGCCAAAATATTCGTGTTCGTTAATCATTGAAATACTTTTAAAAACTTTAAATAACTTTGTTCGAGGTTTGAAGTCTTCTTAAGAGTTCAATATCTTGCTATGTTGCCATGCCGTGTCATTTGCATGCGCTATCCAATTATTCAGTTTATCACTTGAAAGCACAGATAAAGCGAAACTACCTGTAGTAACTTTAAGTTGAAGAAAATACATTATTCGTTATTTCCGTCTCTTTCACAATGGCAACGTTAAGCAAGTAAATAAATATCTTTCTATGCGAACTACTCATTAAAGTAATAAACTGGTAAGTTGGAGATGAACTTCTTGTTGAAGTTCCGTAGATTACTTTTAGAATATTGTTTTGAAACCACTTAAATATATTTTTTTAAAACATCACAAAAATAAAATAACATTTAAAAATACCAAAAATAGAATAATAATATTATAAAATGTTAGCGACACCCCCCGGATTCGCACAGGCGCAATATAGATACAAACTATACATATAAACCTTCCTCTTGAATCACTCTATCTGTAGTAACTGGACAGGTTACTTTGACAGATGTCAATATGTCAACTTGTCATCATGGAACCTTAAGCCTAAAGCAATGTTAGAATAACATAATTAATTTACTAATATTAATATTATAATGTCTATCTAAATAATAGTACTAAATAAATAATACAAAGACTCTGAAACTCTTTTATTAAATAAGATAGACATTAATACATGGCGCAGTCGAAGGATTTAAACGGATTATAAAACACGGCAAAAAATTCAATTGCGGGAAGCAGACATTTTTTTTTTTTCAAGAAAGCTTGAACATGAACAAGAAAACGATACAATGTCGTGTGCAGTGGAATATAAAAGCAAAGATTTGTACAAAGTTTTAAAATTTTCATTATGGCGGCCGGATTTGAAAAATTAGCAGAAACTAGAAAAGCGGCAATTTTCTTAAACTGTATTGGCCAAGAAGCACAAGATCTTTACTATAATGTTTTAAAAATTGAGGATAAGGCGAAATTACAAGAAGTCATTGAATTTTAAAACCCAATAACACTTTTTGCCCGACCTGGACATCAAACCCAGGACCTCAGGCTCAGCAGTCGCGCTTGCAATCACAAGGCCAACGGGGCGCAAAATAAGAATAACACATCCGATGACTCAAACTCATTTCCGGCGAGTTAATTACAATGTACTTGTTTAATCCTTGTAGATGTAATCTATATCTTTACTAATTTACTAATATACTAATACTAATACTAATTACTAATAATATACTAATACTAATACTAATTACTAATAATATACTAATACTAATACTAATTACTAATAATATACTAATAATAATATTTTAAAGAGGTAACATTTGTTTTGTAACATATATTATATTTTATTGATAAGATTTATTTTGTTGTTAAAAGGGGATGAAGAAAGTAAGATTTATTTTGTAAGAAAATAAGATTTATATATTTATTAATATTTTGTTTAAGTAAGTTGGATTTAATTGTTGTACCTAAGTAAAATTTATTTTGTTTAAAAGGGGATGATGTAGTAACTGGACAGGTTACTTTGACAGATGTCAATATGTCAACTTGTCATCATGGAACCTTAAGCCTAAAGCAATGTTAGAATAACATAATTAATTTACTAATATTAATATTATAATGTCTATCTAAATAATAGTACTAAATAAATAATACGAAGACTCTGAAACTCTTTTATTAAATAAGATAGACATTAATACACTATCTATTGATGAAAACCGTTTTAAAAATCCGTTAAGTAATTTAAAAGATCTAAAAGCGTACAAACGGCGGGAAGCAACATTGTTTTATAGAGAGATTTATTATTTGTGCCTTTGAATTGTTTCTAAAATAGAATCAATACAAGCCTCAATCAACAAAAAAAATCGATACAAAGTTTACTAAAGCTTAGTTTATAATCGATAATTTCGAAAAACGTTTCCATCTTTCATTTAATCCCTTTTTCATCTCAAAGTTTTCTAAAGCCAGCAGCAAACACTGTTTCAGAAAACAAAATTTGTACAATATTAATTTCAGTTCTGTAATTGGGTCACCACTCCAAGTACTTACTTCAAACTACCTGAAAACGTCAAACTGCCACCCGAACATAAGGGTAGCTAGAATGACAGAAGACGGATGGACGGGCAGCCATGAACATGATTTCAAAGAGGTTCTCTTCCGACAGTCTGACGGATCTCTAAAAACAGACAATGAAACAGGAATACGGTAAAGTTGTAGAAGAAAATGTTCTTTTATTTTTGAGTTACTTCGACTTTTATCTGTGTATACAGCTTGTATTATCTATGAAGACGTTTTATTATGTGCCTCTTGCTTTTTATGTATTGCAAAAGTTGGCTTTATATTGTATACTTTTACTTGTTATGTTAGTAAATCGAAAGAAAATATTTCCTTTAGTAAAACACTAGTCAGCGATATGGACTTGTTGGTTAAAAATCGCTTTTATTACTCTTTTGCCTTTCTCTCTGTTACTTGTTATCGCTGCTTTGTGAAGACACAGCTATAGTTGAAGACACAGTTAGTGCAGTGGCTGTGCAATTGGCTGCAGCGCCACGTGTCTCGAGTTCGATTATCGCACGGAAGAAATATTTGTTTCGCCTACAAGTAGGTATGCTATACGCCTATAGGTAAGCATGATTTCCTGCCTAGATATTCCCACTAGTCTGTTTCTTAGGATTTTTTAAAAGCCCACAAAAGGATTATGTTATAGGCATAGATTATGTTATATATAATATTCTGTAAACTATGTATGTATGTACAGCGTATTATTATTATATTCTCTTAATGAACAATCTATAATTTTACTTTCAGGAACCCGGTTGTGTTGTTCAGTATTAACAACCCTTTGATGATATTCAGATGTTCCTCCATACATCCACATTCCACCCTGAAGCTATGTTTAGACCATCTGAGGTCGGATTATACAGGCGTAATTCTTGTTCACACATGTTCACTGTCTGTAAGTCGGCTCAAGAGGGTTACAGGCGGCTTTGAGTTTTGGGTTAGCTTAGCCACGTGTCATTTCTTACATCATATTAAGGGATGAAGCTTGATAAAGTGGGTTGAGTTTTTTTGTTCAGGGATAATATATATTTGTTCGTTTGATGTTTGGTTTAAAGGATTTTTCAGGTAAGTTGGCATTATTGATATATTAATAAGGATAGAAGTTATTTTGACGTTTCTATATAGTTTGTTTAATTATTGTAGGCTGTGTCTTGCAGCACAAATACTCATTTGTTCATTTCTTTATCTTAGAAAAAAGGTTTAAACTATAAAAGGACATGTTTACTACGTACTCTCAATGAACACTATTCCCTAGATGCCCCTGATTTGCCAATTTTAATCAATATTACCTACACAATCAATTACAGGTAACCACAGCTTACATGGCTTTTTTTAATAGTTCACGCCATCAATCTTATTTCTCAAACTCAATCATTCTTCTTTGACGATATATGACCATATTTAACCAGAACAGTTTTAAATATATGTAGAAGAGAAAAAGAGGAGCCGTGGACGACCACCAATGACCAGTTTGCGAACAATAAAAAAAGACCTGAGATCTACAAGCACGAACGAAGAGACAGCCTGCAACCGAACGATATGGCGCAAGCATACTTACTAGGAGGGCTGACCCCAAAAAAAATGGGACTAAAGCCAGGAGAATGAAGAAGAAGAACGCAATCAGTCATCTTTGCCTATAACAAAAAAAAAAAGAAAGCAAATGAGAATTTCAAGTTCTTCGAAATTCAAACCACATAACTTCTACCTTGTATGTGCCAAACTTGAGACAAATTCGCATAAAATTACAAGCTCCATGCGGCTGTTTATTGGATCACGTTGTTTCGTTTGTTGGCACTCGGATTATACTCGGCTTACACTTAATACAAGTACACACGCCATTGTTGTCTCTGGAAGGAAATAATAATTAATGGCGGAAAGTCATTTTGAAATATTTACCGAGTGTTTTTTGGAAGATGAATTACAAACAATTTGTCGGTACTAAAATGATATAATTAATATAGGTTTTTAAAAAAACAATATAAATTCTTTCCAAATTCTAAAAATCTACTTTAATAAGCAGTCTTTTTTGTACTTACTTTTATAATTCTGCTGTGTGTGAAAAATAAATTAAAGGCATGAATGAAACCTACTGAACATAAATCAGTAAGTACTTACCTGACAGAGAAGCGACCTCTTGACCCTTAGGTACCCACTCTACTTACCATTTTTTTGAGATAGGCACCTCTTGTACAGACAGCGAGCATCCTTCTACCTAATAAATACTTCCATGGCTTTTTAATGACAAGGATTAGGCGAAGCACGTATAATTAAAAAAAATCAAAAACCAGTGGGTCAATCCCACTAACCTTTAGGAATAATCGCAATCTTTCAAAAATACGTCTGATTTACCTCACTTTTTGAAATTGATTTTCGCTTCGATGAAATTAGGACTAGATTTTGAACGATTTTACTTAGTAGAATTGGCATTCAGCATAAAAAAATAGCTAGGTTCTTATGGCCTTAGTCCTATTATTTTCATAGATACAAGTGAATGATTTAATGCTGAACATAGCTCTATGGTGTACCAATACCCGTTCGATACCGCCCTAGTCACGTACTGAATAATCTATGGGGTTCAAAGTTCGAAGATGCAAAAGTCGATGGGATTGGCCGTAGATATTGATATACTTATACGTTCTAAGTTGCAAAATTCTGACATATTTAACGGAACTTTTCATATTTTTTGTTAAAAAGCCATAACTTATTACTGAATAGTGTATTTATTCCTTTGTTTGAACATGCTTATCTCAGGAACTACTGATAAGATTTGAAAAATATATTTTTGCTTATATACCTAGTTCGGTTATCGAAAATACTTAGAGGCTATACAACATCAAGCTGCAATTTACAGGAGCGGAGCAGTAACCAAAACGTCATGCTAGTGAAACCGAAGGTATAGCTAGTATTACATTATATAAGTATTTTATATATACAAAATGTACCTCTTTCACAGTCGAAGTCAATTCATTTATTTTAATTGGACTATAAAGGACATCGACAGAGAAATAATAGGTACTCAATACTCAATATCGTTATTGCTTTTCTATATGTTTTCTTAGGTGGTAACTTATACATAAGGTGTATTGGGGTAATTACGAAACCGGGGAAATTCCGATTTCTATTAATTTCAATCAAACGCTGCCACAGATTTAAACATTGCCGTGCATTGCTAATAAATAATTATACGTGTTTCATCTTTAAAACATTGTCAAAATAAGATGTGGTACGTAAATGGTGCAAATTAATAAAATCGGAATTTACCCGGTTTCGTAATTACCCCAATGCACTATAATTGAGATCATTATGGACCCTATAAGGCACAGCAAAAGGGTAGGAGAATTAAATATAGTTGACCATGTTCTCGCCTGATAAAAAGCGATGAATAATGAATTATTTTCTTGTTTTCAATTTTACCGAACTGCCTTATACATTTAGCAGTTTTGTTTTGTATTTTTAATCATCGACGAACGATACAAACAGAATTCCAACAGAATCCCAGGAATTTATAATTTACCCAATTACTCTTTGTTTCAGGAAATCTGTATCCTGACGGTAACTACTTAAACAATTTGATAACTTTTCGTTTTGTTTCAGGTACTAAACAATTTATATTGGTTTTGTTTGTGGGTAAAGTACGTTTTGTTTTTAAATAATAAACTGGCTTTCTTTTTCTTAACTATAAAGACACAAACCGCCAGACCCTACAATGTATATTTGTCTTTTCTTTTTATTTAGTGGACTATTCTACTTAATAATAAAAAATGAATTAATATTTAATTAGGTATTACTAATTTCTGTACGCGACTTCGTCCGCTTGGAAGTCTAGTATACCTATCACAAAATATAGGCCCCCGGCCCCGGTATAGGGGGCTCGCCCCCTATTGCATGGTATAATGGTTACACCTCTGCCTAACCCTTCGGGGATTACAGGTGTGATGTTATGTGTAAAATATAACCTATGACATCCGACATAATTTTGGTAATCGAACCAATAATTTTAATGATTTTCTATTACAAACAAGAAAAAACAAATAAATTTTACCTGTTTATAATATTATCATAGATAAGACATAGCTACCTGTAATATATCAATTTAATATTTAAGTAAAGGCTGTACCCTACAAGTGCTATAATGATCATTTTTACAGTTTAATTTCCTCCTAAGTTCTCATCATGGAAATTAATAAATGTGTTTAGTATTTATTACTTATTATTATACTAGTTATCTATAATTCTTAAAGTAATCAGTATCATAGCTCATGTCTCTAGGGAAATATTCCGTAACTAAGCTAACTAAAACCTAACGTAAACTGAAGTTCAGCGAGCTGCAAAATAACCCTAAACTAGTTTCACGTCTGATTCAATAATTTAAAAAAAATCTGGATCGTAGCACAGAAAGTTGGTAAAGAAACGTCATATAAAGTTCTTAAGGAACGACAATTTATGATCCACGGGTTAGGATTCTCCTAACTTAGTTACGAGTTTAGGGATCAACTTATTCGGATGTTACGTAAAAGTTACTGCGTTCGTTTCCATGGTCAAAGAAAGAAAGGAAATGTAACTCGTGCTCATTATCATACAGAACTTTGTAAACAGCAGTTTTATAAAAAAACAATTCTTTTTTTTTTCATTCTCTCTTTCTTTTTTAACTAATTCAAACGTAATGTATTTATTTCAATTAAATCATTAACAAGCACTTTTGAATTGCCAAAGAATCGGACAGTCAAAAAGTTGAAGGTACTTCGCGGACATGACACGTGAATCAGTATCATTTAAAGTCAACTATTATGTAGGGAACCAAATTATCCAACACTCGTGCAGTATCTGCTAGACATTTGAGTGAAAATAACAATACTCTCAACCGCCATACTCATTCATGTCAAAAATCCTCTTTTCTTCTTTATTTCGTAGACTATAAACATTAAAAATTGCGTATGAAAATCTTTGAAAATTTTAATTTGACTATATAATACTATACAGATCACAGAACCAAACCAAAGAAACCTTTACATTTCAAGTTCCGATATTTTCGACACTGATAAGATTCAGGTACTGCTAAAGAAAGATCATATCGTATTTATAAGGTTTACCCTACGACTGACCAAGGAGCTTAGAAACCTTAAACAAAAACAGATGGCAGGGAAGAATATCAAACTTGCTTATGGACTTAGGTTCCTGAGTTGCCAGACCTGTATTTAAGCATGGCTAAAATGGAGATAAGTTTAGGACATATACATAACATCACGCCTGTAATCCTCAAAGGGTTAGGCAGAGGTGTACCCATTAGTACACCCACATTTCGCCAGTTATGTTTAAGTCCCATGTAATAGGGGGCGAGCCTGCCATCAACCGGGCACTAATCCAGACTTCGAGGCTGCTACTAAGAAATTCCTGATGGAAAAACCCAATAACACTTTGCCCGACCTGGGAATCGAACCCAAGACCTCATGCTCAGCAGTCGCGCTTTGTGTCCACTAGACCAACGAGGTAGTCTAAGGCATAAGTTTAGGAATATGTTGTTATTAAAGTTCCTATACATACATAGGTACTTGCTAATTTGGAAGGCTATGGGCCAAACCATTGCCCAACAATGGGACAACTTGGATAGAGAAAAACTGACTAATTTCAATACTTACTGTAAAATGAATTACAGGATATTGTTATGCATACCTTCTTAACGACATATTTCTTAATCAATCCTCCAACCATGCTATACAGAACATCTGGAATATCAGTTTTTTATAATAATTTGGTCCAAAAACACTTACTCTTGAAGATCGAAATTATGACGCTCATGTATATCAGAGAGGGTCAACGTATCCAAGCCATGAACATTCAGATTCACCACCATGTCCGCTTATGTGATTCGCGACTGTCAAGTATTGAAATTTCCCTGGGGCCACCCACGAAATCGGCAACTTATTCGGGGAATTTGTGATAAATTTAATAAAAAATAACTTGGGATTTGGCTGTGATTTTGAGAATATATTTGTCATAATTATATTTGGTTCTATTTAGGTTTGTTATTTCTATTTTCACGTTCGATACAAGTGGGATAGTCAGCGCAACTCTGCTGAATGACTAGCTAATCTTTACCATTATGTTTACAGAAACTGTTCCTAGTAATTTGGAAAAATAATCCATTACTTCAAAAAGTTGAAATGTCCGTCTACCCGACAAAGTAAAATACCAGCTCATTATTGTCTTATTACAAGGCAAAGACCATTTCTCATACAGAGCAGCTCATAAACTACTTTTATTTCGAGTTTCATTTGTTTTTTCCACCTAGATTATGGTAGGTGGAAAAAACAAATGAAATATTTCGCGGCCGCTTCCACCACATATGGCTAGCCTACAAACCAACCCTAACATAGTTAGTAAAGCGCTAGGCTGTCTAACTCACACCAACTAAATCAGCTTTATCCAGCGCTAGAATAATTTAACTTCCGCTAAACCGCTGGTTTGCATACCGCTGTTTTACTTCTTTTCCTAGAACACGTTAACGGCGGAAACTAAAACCACAGTGTGAACGATGAGTTACGGGACTTGCCTGTTACGGTGAGGCTTTGAAAACAGCGGGTTTTTAGTAAAATAAAAGAGACTCTGTCTGTCTGTTTGTATGTTACTTCATTACGGCAAAACCACTGAATAGATCATTATTATAATTGGCTAAGAAGTAGTTTCAGATCAGGATAAGGACGTGGGCTACTTTTTAATCCACTTCCTCGCAAGTACTTGTAATTCCTACCCTTAAAAATGTATGGGTGTAGTTATGCCGAAAATAACCAACCCAGTTCAAAACTTCTCCTAATTTTTAAAATGACTGTACTGATTTTGACTATTCATGCTAATTCATTTTAAACATAAGTTTTGGGTATACATTGAAATATTATTGCTTGATAGTAATCTAAGTGTATTGAATTGAAGCTCAGATAGGCATCTAAGACTGCGTCGTTCATTACTATAAAGTGTTCATTGTATTGATCAACAACCAAAGAAGTAGCAATTTTTCAAACAAATAAAAGATATAATAACTATTTATTTATGTTAATACGGCTTCCAATAGCCAATTACATTAACAACAATAATTTAAAAAAACACAATTATACAAAGACATCATAAAAAAATCAAAGAATAGAAAACATAAACGAAGAAATAAAACAAAATAAACGACATAATTAAATTTTGCTTTCACAAAACGCTAGGCAAGCGCGCATTAAAATTTTAAATTATATTATTGATAAGACTCTATTATTAAAATAGAATATAATATACTCTATTTGGCAAAAACATAGTAAATGTTTACAAAGTAATCATAATATTGCATATTGCTACATGTCTCAACGTTTTAACAATATGCAATATCAATTTACATTAATTTCAAAATGTAAATATTATTTTAATCATTTTATTACAAATAAATATTATTTTATTACACACTTTCATCATTATCAAGTTATAAAATTAAGGAACGACATTAGCTGAGAAGTATACTTAAAATAATTTAATATCATTTAACCATTAGGTACTATATAAATAAATTAATTAAAAAATTAAAAAAAACACACACAGATAACGATATAACGGATACCATTATTGATATATGACTGTTCTTCGGTTCTTTGTTGCATTAAGTTTAAATTAATTCATTCATTCATTAATAAATAAATAAATAAATACCTAAATAAATAAATCAAATAATCATCTTGGTATTGTGGTTTCCGCCATCGTCAAAGCTCCTCAAGCTCTATTACTATTGGTCAATAAGTTTTTACAAGTGGCGTTGGAATGGAACATCAAAAAGTAGCGGTCTCACAAACTGATCCACCATAACGGCACGCTCGAAAACTTCACGCCTCAATCGTTTAAGGGTCTGCAGAGATAAAAAGAGGAACCGAAAGAAACAATACGATTAGTCTTTCTCTTCAACCTGCTCGACCGTTGTAAATTAGGTCAATGAACTCACGGCTTGTATTCATAAAGTCGTGAAAATAAAAGTCTTGGAGTCTGGTGTCCGATTTGTGGTGCAACTTTTTGTCGTGGAAGTGTGTCGCGGTTGACAGTTTTTTTGAAGTTTAAAGAGGATTTATTTCTCGAATATTGGAAGTGCATTAAATCAGTCAATGTTTGTAATTTAATGAATTCAGTTAAGTTTAACAATTTGACCTTATAGGTGGCAATTAAGTAAAGATTATGGACTTAAATTCCAGTGTCGACGATGTACGTCATTCTAGCATAGCCGTTTTGAGAACAGATGGAGGAATATGAAGTAAAATGTATGCGTAGGTACTTATCGTCGTTTCAATGCTAGGCCATTTTTCAGGTACCTGATGCTGAGAAGGTACCTTACGTTCAAATGTGATGGCTGAATAATATCTTATACAAGGTGTAATTGAATCATCATATTTTTTTCTAAGGTTAAAAATAAGTTAACAAATGCATCAAACTTCTTCCGCTCTGAGTGGAGCGGAAGGGAGTGACAGACTCTTACTGACTAAAATCTATCCGTGTTCCTCCTAATCTTATTCTCTTTCCAACAAATTCCGAAAGCAAACAATCAACGGATCCATACATTAATGTGCATAAAACTAAAAAAAATGCCGATTTTTTATGACATGATATTGCACAAACTATTGTGGTGACTCTGAGATCTTAGAAAAAAGACACTTTAAACATCTGTACAAATACCAACAAGTCCAAAAGTCATTAAACGCATCAAATGTATGCAACATCTAATAAATCTCTCAAACATACAATTTATTGCAATAATCTAATTGCATACTCAGACATACATCACACTTGAGCTATTGCGCTATCGCGATTACCTACGTCACATTAACATTTATAATGATGTTTGTACATTATTTACTTCTACTGTGTATACCGAATTGATGCGATGAATAATTAATGTCCCTTCGAAGTGCCAAGCGTACCGTATTTTGCAAGCCATCAGATATTTCGAGAGCTTTCTGATCGTGAAAAACGTATTCGTGATTTTCAGTTTAAAATTCATAGGAAAGTTGTTGTGATCTGAGCAAAAATAAACCCTTATTTTTCGTGTCAATGTTTTGAATAGGTACTTATTTTTCTGAAATAATGTGCTGTAAAAGACAGTGAGCTGGCTCTTGAAATTGAAATGGGAATTTACGGCGTAATATTATATATGTTTTTCATGAAAAGACGAAATCTAAGTTGTTAAATAATACCTACCTGTATCCTGCATAAAGCTGTCTCCTTTATTTTACAAACTAAACTTTATTTGTCAAAATCAAAGAAATTTCTTAGGTATGAATAAACTGTTTATTTCCTATTATTGTAACGAGAAATTTAAGATTTTTATTTGTATTTCTCGTACACCTTGTATTGAGCAAACAGATTTCTTCGCAAGTTATAATAATATGTTAGCAACAAACTAATGGCCCTTCTCTGAAACCGAGGTCGACAATTTACCTGTCAATCTATAATTCCGTCCCATCCTTTGTTCATTCCCTAATCTGGAGGCTACATTGAACGTAGTCATTAGTCTCAACAGAGGTGCCAATTAGGCAGAACAACGCGCAATTGACGGAATCTATTGATGAAATGATTGTTGCTATAGGGAATTTCGGGAATATGGAGGGCTTTCTATTGTTCTAGTGGTATACTTGTGCTTAATTATTCAATACTAATGACTTGCTTCAGTTAATTTTAAATACCTAATGTAGTAATAAAGTTATAAATTCTCTAATGACATTCGCTTATCGCAGTGTTTCTTCCGGAAAATGATATGTCAAAGTTATAGAAAGCATGTAAAAAAAAAATTATTCAAATTAATAGAAAAGATAAAATTAAAATGATAAAAGTAAGAGTAATGTCAAATGTAAAGATTAAAATCCATAACAAGTCAAATAATGAATAACAAATAAAATTAGGATACGGTCAGAAGCATGATGATAAAGATTAAAGCCTCACACACACAACATTAACTCCACAATTTAAGCAAGGAGGAAAACCTCGCAAAAGTAGAGCTCATTAATAATTTGGACCGCGCGAAATGTTCCGAGAATTGCGATAATTATGGCCCACGATAATATAAGTACCGCACATATAGCCCGTCTCATTTGTATGATCTTACAACTGAATATTAAAACACAGCAGCTGTGAAACGGGGAAGTGTGTGGTCGGATGTTATGCGTCACGTTAGGATAATTTGATTCGCATGAACTTAGTTGTAGGGAGGCGACATTGTTTTAAAATGGATCATAACACTGATAAAATCAAAATTTACTGACTTATTCTTTAATTTATATTTATGAATTCCGTTAATAGCTTTGTGAAAACTCTTTAGTAGAAATCTCCCTCGATCAATTTAGATTTGCTGGAACCGGTCCACAGAGAGAGATATTTACAGAATAAAGCCTTGATATTACCACAAGGGAGTTAATATTCCAGGTTGCACACGTCGCTTTTGTGTGAAGGATCGCGCGATAAATCATAGAAGTTGTTCTACGGACACATATCTAGATGGAGATATTTAGATATCTATCCATAGAAAAATTGATATCTATGTTTCTATCAATGTACCTATACCTATGCATCACAATTACCATTTGAATTTCTTAGCATTCGTTGATGACTCGCCAGTATCATGAGAGAACAATTCGAACTCATAATCAACCAACGAAAAAGATAAGACACGCTTCAAGATCACATTTAGCCCAACCATTTCAGGCAGAACTTTAAAAACAAGCATTTATGACAGACGAACAAAAAGCCAGTCTTATAAAAGTTCCGTTTTCCTTTTCAGATACGACATCCTAAACAGATTAACACACTATAACAATAAAATAATACCAGCCTATTACTGTCCTACTGTAGGGCAAAGGCCTCTTCTCATACAGAGAAAGCATGAGCATTAATCACCACGCTTGCTCAAGGCGGATTGGCACTATAACAATAGATTCGAAATAACATGCGTCCAAAACAAGAACAGCCACATAAACAGCACAAATATAGCAGCAGTTCACAAACTATTACACGACAAACGTCTACATAACTCATACCCATAAGGATACGAAATAATACTAACCCAGTACATTACGGAACTAATGGACCACATTTCCCTCATAACGTGGAATTTCGCGGCAATCTTAGCAAATTGCCTCGAAAATACATCCTTTCAAACTGAGAATTGAACATAAAGCGGTACTATCAGTTTTATGTGAAACTATTAATGCGAGACTGCCTCGTTGGTCTAGTGGTCGCAAAGCGCGACTGCTGAGCATGAGGTTCGGTACGATTCCCAGGTCGAGCAAGGTGTTATTAGGAGTTTCCATCAGGAATTTCCGGCCACGGAGTCTGGATTTGTGCCCGGTCGATGGCAATAGGTTCGCTCCTTATTACATGGGACTTAAAACATAACTGGAGAAATGAGAGTGTACTGCCGTGTACTAATGGGTACACCTCTGCTTCTGGGGATTACATATTGTGATGTGATGTTATGTATACTTACTGTAAAGATTGAGATTAATTGGAGAAGATTAAAGAGTATATAAATGTTTGGATAAAGAATAAAGAATTGGCAGTGAAACTGAAAGCAATCATTGTTAGAGGGATTGTGGCTGAAGCCATACATAGACATGATAATTTGTCTACGTCAGTACTGAGATCAGTGAGTCAATACATCGTCTATGTAAATTAACAAATACTAGACTAGCTATAGATAGATCTTCATTACTTTACCAAACAAACAAATTGGTAGATGCAGATAAGGACTTAGTTGAAACTGTTGAACCGTATGAGATTATTTTTCTTATATAATCTCTTTTCGAAAATAGAAATGGACGATTTTATCGCCATTCTAATATAGAAATGTCAAGAATATCCAGAAAACTTATGGTCTTGCTCAAACTCAGGTTTTATTTTAATTTAGTCTGAAAGGGACCTTGTAAATAGGTAGGAACAATTATTATACAGGAGAAAAAACCACAAATTACATTATTACTATTTATTTGTTTTTTTTATCTTACTACTATTATAAATGCGAAATTTTGGATGGATGTTTGGTACTCGATCACGCCAGAACGGCTAAACGGATCTGAATAAAATTTGGCACAGAGATACATTATATTCTGGAATAGCACATAGGTAATTTTTATCCTGGAAAAACGGACGGTACCCTTGGAATAATATATCAACTTTGTCATGGATGAAAAGTGGGATAGTGTACATTTAAAATGATGCAAACATAAATTCATTAGAATTTTACCTTGCATCATCATCATCGACATTACAGTTCTTACTTTTGAACAAAACAAACTTTTCAACTAAGAACACGACGTGTTCACAAGTTTACCAGACCAGAACACATAATATTAACAACCAAGTAGTAATAATAAGAGTATTAGAGTTCTGGGAAATGGCCAAACATTGCGTCCCCTGTTCCCTAATGCAACCTACTTACAACTTGCTCATTACACGAACGCAACCACGTTACCAGTCTGGAAGCTTGCGTTATTTAAACAGTAATTTCATGTTGAACTTAATGTTACAAAGCTTTACCTCGTGAAGGTAAACGGAAAATGTATGGAAGGATATTTTTTAACTTATGATATCTAGTTGGGGTATTAAAGCTGCTATTTGTGTGAGATTCTTCTGGAAATTTATTCTTGAGTTATGAGATATAATAATTATGTCGGGTATTGTACCGAATTTGTATTGATGGTGGCAACTATGCCGATGCGATATCGTATAGTAGGTATCTATTATGATCACTCTTATAGTGGTCACGGTACCTGGTGTGAGGAATCCAAACTATACTTGATTGAAACTTTGACTTTTTCTATAATATTCAATTGAGTAGAAGCCACTATAAAATTTGTCTAAAAAACTGCTTTAGTACAGGTCCTAGAAACGTCATCCTTGTATAGTAGGTACCAGACAATCATGAACAAGTTTAATTCAACATAAATAACGTTATTTTTTTCCGCATTGTGTTGAGAATACCAACTTGCAACTCTTTCCACATAAAAGAATAGAAAACAAAGCATTTAACTATCTCATAAAATCGGATTGCATATACAATATTTGTCACCTACGTTTAATGATACAGTTGTCTAAACTTCGCACATAATCACCTAAAATCATTATGCACAGTGCTCTTTTTTAAGTCAATGTGAGAAAAAAATACTTCAAAATGACACCAACAACTGGCAATAAATTACAAAATGATGTACGATTATTTAATCTATTGTAACACCTCGTTTAAAGACAAATATTTATTTCGTAAAGGATAGCACTAATTTACGTCGGTTATACTCAACAATGGAGCATTAAGATTCACGGAGCACATTGCAGCTCTCATTAAAATTTTCATCACTCTCATGACGAAGATGTGGCTCAATCAAATGATAGGTATACACCGGAGAATGTTTTAAAGTATTTTTCTTAGTACCTACTGCTTTTGTTGATGATGTCAAGGTTATTTTATATTGAATGTAATGGCTTTGTATGGTAAGTAATGAGTTAACGACTATTAAGAATCATTGTTAAATTAAAGTTCAACTATTAGACCATCTAATATTTTTTAATTAATTAATCACTATTCTTCTAACCGATTTTTCGGTCGCGACGGCCGAACACTGGTCGGAAATACAGACTAATGTGAAATGGTGCGCTCCCCCTAGTTGCAGTGGCAACCTTAAGACCAATGAGGCATTTTTTTTTAATAATAGTAATCAATTGGTAGCAATCAATGAATAATAATAATAATTCGATGAATCAGACAACCCCTACAACACACCCTACATTCGATGAATCAGACAACCTAGCTGGACAAAAGCTTTTCTAGAATCGTACATTGACATTTGAATTACCTTAGGGGACAATCCTCACTTCACACGTACCTTTGTTTCTGTATGTAACAGCACCCATGACATAAATAATTCAATTTAAAAATCTGCGCTTGACATCTAACTGGACCAATGGCATACATCTGTGTGCACAGTGTTACAAAATATACATGTTCCAAACAATAAAATCTGCAGTAATGGCGGATTACACGCTGTTACATATAATTACATATTAATTTTACGGAAACACATTTTTTCCCAAATTCTTCACTTTTATATGCTAATTTTTTTGTTACATGTATTTGCACAATTATGTATTAATGTTTGATACAGAGCTTTCAAAACTCGCTTTTTGAAAACACCACCATATAGATCTTCTGGTCGTAATATTATTTTATTTACTTATATTACTTTAGTATCTTCACCAAAATATTACTTCTTCACATAAAGGAGACCACAGCATGCATTATTGTTGTATAGTTACACTCCATTGATGTTGATTATATTTAATTGAATTTTATCAATAAAAGAACTCGTGATTTACGATACATTGTAAAGATTCAACGTTATTTCTCATTGCATTTCTTCGGAATCTGAAAATGGATTTAAAAAGTAAAATGATTGTAAACTAATTAATATTTTCAATAAAGAACAATGAAAATATCTATTCGCGCAATGCTGTCTGCATTTCAATTAGGTGCCTACAACATTATTTTATACATTTTATTTTCCCAGTACATACCACACACATACTTTTACGCTCATAAAAAAACTGTAAAAAGCATAAACATTATACAATTAATTAGTCTATGATTTGGCAGATCGCGTGCGCTCCAGTGCCGTCGTAATCCGTCATATCGTGAGAAATGATGCGCGGGCGCAGGTCTTATACACTTCGCAACATGGCCGCCGCCCACCAGATAACGTGACTAGATGTGATCGTAATTCGCACACGAATTTAATTGGTAACGGCTTAAGTAATATGATATAACAATGGATCTCTGGATATTGCATTGCTGTTAATGTTTGTTTGATAAACAGAATGATAAATGCTGCAATAAGTAGGTAGGTAGGTACTTGTTACGGAGATAATAGGATCTGTTGAGAAAGAGATGAGTGATGTTTTATATAGTGTTGGCTGATTGCTTTTGTCTAGATCTCACCTGTCTGCTTATCTTGTGAGCTGCAGCTAGCTTTTATTACCTACAGGCTGACTTTTAAGTTGAAATAAATCTTAAAAATAATTTAAAAAAAAAAATTGTTGTGCTTTGCTGCTAGAGCTTTATGTAACTTATTCAACTTATGAATTCACTTTATGTATAGCTGTTGGTTTTCCATCTGATAAATACATAAATAACAACGATTTTTTTGACAAAGTCGAAATAGCACAGGACATAACAATAAAAATCTTTACTATTAAAAAATAAATGTTCTAACTAAACTATAAACTATCCACGACCTTCGTACTGCTATACCTATGCATTACGTTTTACATCACATATAGGTAATATTACTTTACCTCTTCATGTGTTCTTTCAACTTTAGATCATTCCAAAATAATTCAACCTATATCTAGTTAAAGGATAAACAATATTTTTATTTATATTATTTTATTATTTTTATGAGGTACTAAAAATAATTCGTCTTTCGAAAAGCTAGGACAAGAAAATATATTCACAGAAAAGTAAATAAGTAAACAGAAGAAAATATTCCGAGCAAACAAACGGAACAGTGCACACGAAAAGAGTAATATATTCTACTCGAACAAAAACTACTTTGAAACATATATTCATAACATAGTTATTTGACAAAGAGGCAATGAAAACAGACGGTACACGAGAGACAGAGTTCATAAAACTATAACGAACGAGCTAGATGCATCATTCCCATTCATTCAAATAAAACTTATACATATTGTTTCACCGAATTCATATCCACTTGGGCACAAAATAAGCAGTTCGATTGCACACGACCTCAGTGATTTTGAACTCTGTCTACCTGTAATAAACACGACTAGATACAGTCATTGTGATTCTCTTACTGTTTTATATGATTTTATTTGCGACTAGCTTATATCTGGGACTTCTGCGTGATTCTTTTATTCGCGTTGTTCCTTATTTTATTCCATCCAAAGGGCTACTTCGATCGGAATGTATGTATATGTATAGATGGGTACATACATAAGTATAGATGGTCTTATTATTCTACGACAAATCTTAGCCGCGGGTTCACGAATGTTACAAATTGTCAAGCTTGGGATTGGTTTGCCAAATTAAATTCTGCGTTTAGAAAAACTGGGGTTGTTCATGTTTCTTATAATCCATTCACCTTATTCTTATCCTTATCCTTATATTAATAACACCAGCCTATCACTGTCCCACTGCAGCGCAAGGGCCTCTTCTCATACAGAGAAAGCATGAGCATTGATCACCACGCTTGCTCAAGGCGGATTGGCGATTCCAGACTTATATTAATTACAAGTCCAGGGTTCCTTCACCTTCGATGTATCCTTAGTCTTTTTTAAACCATCGCACGACACGATACTTCCTAAAGGTAATTCTTTTTTTAAACTTTTATAACAAACTGGTCTTTGAAAAGCGTTCCGTAAAATCGAAATTGAATGTTGTGAAAAATTCAACACATTAAATTCAACAGCCAATACTTTGTTGTCTGTCGACCTAATGTACTGCATAGTGTGAGGGACTTTCTCTGGAACGAATCGCCTACAGCCAACGTAACTAATTATTAATGTGTCGGCGACAACGCGAATGGAGACAATATGTCTGTTGCCAAGTGTCGTTTGCATTGTCACAACTAATAAAATACTAAAAACAAAATATTTCGTAATAAATTCTTAACACGTTCATTAGAGGAAAGTTTAGAATTAATTGTTAGTGCTGTAATCGAAAGGCTTTTCTATTCGGTTCGGTTTTCAAATCAAAATTAATAGTTCATTTTTAGAAGACGCTGCGAACATAATTTAGCGAAATAGGGGATTATAGATCCCACCGACACCGAGTAAGAATGCGGTGCTCCCGACCAGACCACTTGCTGCAGTGCCCAACGTGTCCCTACACTGCACAATCGAGCAGGGCAACAGTCAATTGCTCAGCCACTGCGCCAGTCGTGCCGTTTACTTCAAAACAATAAAGTTTATAATTTTTGAATTTAAACACTAATCGAGATGGTCATGTTTTTATATTTGTCATCATTATCATTATTGATTGCCAGATGGTAATGAGTCTATGAATCTATACACTTTATATTTTATACCCTTTTCGTATAAATATTATGTGTAACAATTGTATTCAAGTGTTATTTAATGTGCTTTAAGTTTTATACAAAATATCGGAGAAAACCTTCAGTTAACTAATTTCTCTGAGATTGGCGTATCATAAGGTAACTACTCCATCTATTAGATATTTTTCTAGCCTTCTTAAAAATATCAAAAATTGCAGCCCAACGGCATCGGGAACAGGGTCCAAGCTACCGGTGGTCAGGGCTCCTGAGAAAGGAAACTCCTAAAAATACGCGCCGTGTGCTTTCTGAATCAAGTCCTTGATCCAACCGCCCAACAAGAGCCTCCTTAGGTGTAGATCGAGGCTCTTATAGGTCAGATTATTATTAAATTTTCTAATAAACAAATAAGAATATCAATACTCTCAGATATTTGGATTATTCGTTTGAAAATATACAAAATTATAATAACATGAGTTTACTCAAATACCTGTCTCGGCTGGTGGCTCGGAAAACATATTCGCGGGAAATCGTTTGAGCTATTCTGATACCGCGTTCCACGTTTGCGGAACGCCCGTTTAGAATTTCGCATTCAATTTGAACCACCGTCTACGCCTAGTAATGAAGGTATGAATTTTATAATATTTGTTCGACATATTTCAATATTACGTTACAGGTATTTTGTAAGCAAATTCTATAACAATAATGTTACTGTCTTTCTTATGTGGATTATAGGATGGACTCCTAAACTACTCAACCATTTTTTTATGAAATATGGCTTACTGTGTGTAATTTGATCAAACTTAAAAGATAAGATAGTTTTAAACTCGATAATTGAACTCAATATCTTTACTTACTTCAAGCCACAGCAACGCGTGGCCGAGTCAGCTAGTAATATTATAAAATGCAACGCTTCTAAGTCTATCCGTTAGCATGCTTATAATTTTCATTTTTCTATTTTTGCATACAACGTTGAACAGGAATTTCTCCTGTATCGTGGACGTGCGTTTACAAACATATAAACTCACATACACAATCAACCAGACCCGGAACACCTGTATGCCAAACAAATATTTTTTCAGTACGATAAATCGAACTCAGCCAATGCGTCATTTCGTCTACTAGACAGTCACTTAGCCGAATATTGAAACTTATTGTTACTGGCGGCTCGAAATATCGCGAATATCTCTACATAAGTTACCGTATTCGGATGACAGATGTGAGCAGGGAGGAAAGCACCAGGAACACCAACAATGACATTATTGGTGAGGTTGTTCAGAAAGGTCAGGTGCGGAGTACTCGTAACCGGCGTGCTTGTATGACGAGATGTACGAACGTGGACGAGGCGAAAGGAGTATGTAAGGATCGTAGCAGGTGGCGTTTTGTGGTTTCTGCCTACCTCCATGGGAAAAAAGGCGTAAGTTAATGAACATATTATGTATGGTATGCTTAAATTAGAATTTCCTAAAAGCCTTATAAACCCCACGAGTATAACATAGTACAAAGTATCGTTGAGTGTGCAAACTGAGCGCTTGCAGCGACTACAATGAGTGACCTCGTTCCCTCTCTTGAATATTTACGTCGAGATGACGAGCACCTGACACTCTGACACTCTGCCCTTCTAGCCTTCTTCCATCACTCAGACATCCGCGTCAAAACAATAGTTTAATCTGTGCCTTTGTCTTTGGGTCCCTTTCGAACCAAAAGCTATTAAAACAAAATGGTAACTATCTTTAACTTCCGTCTTTAGTCTAGTGGTTGCATGGGTAATAGCTAAAATGGGATCTGTAGGTCAATCCTGGGATCAGCAAAAATAATATTTGGTTTTTAAATTAAGAATTTCTCAATAGCTCGGAGATTTTTTGGGTATAGGCTCGTTCCATATATATTACACCAAACATAAACGCAACTAGTGTACCTAGTGTGGACAAACGATAAACCTATATTTCCGCATTTGAATGACCATGACTTTTAATTCTCTGCCAATCATATAAGAGAAAGCTGAACATTTTTACTACGATGAAAATACCTGCTGTTCCCCCACGAACCTCAATCAAAATGTATGAATCAGCAAATGTTTTCTTTTTTTCAATGTTGGTCCCATAATAAAACACTTAACATTCAAAAATACCAATGAAACTTTACGCGATTTTCATCTTTGTGAATATCCCAATATCCCTTTAATCGCAATAAACTTATTGTTCGATACACAAGTTTCACTCTTTCATTATAAATAATGCATGCGACAGCGTGTGTGACCATGACCGTACAATCGCCTTCTGAATACTAAAGCTTTGACACAATGGTGTACATTTCTCCAACGGATTTCCCGTGAACTTTTGTTTCGAATCTTAACCTTGATAACGGGCTGGGAAGTAGTGATTTCAGCAGGTGAGAAGAAATTAAATAAAATGATAACTTGTTAAAATTAAATCATTTAGCAAAAAGAATTAAACCTAGTTGCTCCTTCTAAAAGGTAGTTTCGTATCGAGAAGAAAAAGCAAGAAACTCCATACTTACTCCTTTAAAATTCATGTTTTACAGGAGCATAAAAGTACGAACGTACCTTGCATAAAAGTTACTATTTTGGGGGTAAAAGAAAACATTATAAGGCTGCATTTCCATATGAGATGTGCGAAGATGCGTACCGACATATGTATGTGCGTAGAACCAATTAACCAAAACGACTGAACAATTGGCTGCGTGTCGCGAGTCCGATTACGAGTAGTTCCGGGTCTGATTGTTTGTGTACATGAATTTATATTGCTTGTTAAACGCACCCACGTGGTACAAACTGTAAATAAAAGTAGTTAATAAAATTGTATAAACAAAATATTTCGCCCTGTCAGAACGCCTGCAACCCCAGAATAATCACACGCTCTTCGCCGACCTCTTTCTAATTCCTAATCACCCCTTGAAGATCCTCATACCTACTGTACTTCCCTTAGAAAACCTATTGAGGTTCATAGATAGGTATTGATCTATCTATGTAGAATTAAACAAACAGTTGAACTGAAGCATACCTGCGACCGAACTACTTTTTTGAACAAAGCTTGCCTATTCACTGAAATTATCATCCGAATGAATTTCTGAGTACCTTTTGTTATTACATACAGACAATAAAGGTCTGATGTACAATTGTAGCCATTTTTGTATTGAAAATTGTGGAATAGGTTTTCAATTTTGAATATTACCTGTGGTTTGGTGCTTCTACCTATATCTGCTTATATTTGTTAACAGTTTTGTACATCATGACGTCCTCGAGAAAACCCAGCATGGCTTCTAAGTGAGTTTGGGTTTTAATTCTAAATCATACTCAATCACAATGACTAGGGGTCAATTAACTGTAGTCAGCAATATTTTGTTGACAGCGATACAGTTGAGATTTTTATACCCTTTGAGTTTACCCCTTTCATTTTTATTTTATAATTTGTACCTTACTATTTTATTTTTATTTAATGTTATGTTATGTTAATAAGAATTCCCTATGTATTGACAAATAAAAACATAGTAGTTAAGGCAGGAAACTATGTTACTTATAAAAACCTTAAAACTATTCCCATAATTCGAACTGTAATAACTTATAAGAGCAAACACACTAACTTAAATATGCCACCCAAGAACTACAACACGGATATCAAATACAGTTTGTAAATAAAGTGTTCCTCAAAGTTTCAGTGCCGTAAGACTGGCTTACCCAAAGTTTCAGCATCTGCGCCGAAATAGGACACACTTGTACCTATTTGCTTTACCCCAATTGCATTGCTTGCATTAACTATACACTGGCATATTTTGCTGTTAATTACACACTTTCTTCATAATGTGTGGTCTCATTAATACACTTTTTGTTTAAGTATGACGGAATATCTTTTAGTATTGAAATGCCTAATTATCTTTTCTTTTTGTAAGCCTAAGCTATTCTGTCCCGCTCCTTTGCAAGGGCCTCTCTCAACTCCTTCCATCTTGCGCGATGCCGTGCTTCATCTTTTGGAGGAATACGAGTACATCCAATTCAATTGACCTTTACATTTTATCTTTATTGTTATCTCCATATGTTTCCCCGGTTTTTCAATCAGAAAATTTATATATTATGACAAATTACTCAAGTACACTTGAGTGATTGGTTGACTAGATTATCAACAATCAATCACCTTACTAACAACCGTTTGACAGTAAAGTTGCGTTATTTTAACGGGGGAATTAATATTTTGAACGGTATTAATACTCATAATTGTATACTTTCAGCTATGTTATCGATAAGCGAATATCTCTATGGGAAGAACTCATGAGAAAGTTCTCTGAAGCACACAAGGATCAATGCAAGTATGTAAAATACAAATACCCTTCTATGTAATAAGGGTTTTCATAAAAGACAGAGGAATGATAAAAAGATTTTTTGCACAGGGCAGTCCCACTGGAAATACCACGAGCTGAACGTTCCATCAAGTACTTCCCGACTGGCTCCAAGTATGAAGGCTCATGGGATGTGCTGGGAATGAGCGGCTATGGAGTGTACACATTTCCTAATGGTATGACGTTTATCTTGAACATTGATAAAGGAAAACGTCATGAGGAAACCTGGACTTAATATATAAATTAATCTGAAATCGCCCCTCCGCCTTGGGCAATCAATGCTCATGCCTTCTCTGTATGAAAAGAGGCCTTTGCCCTACAATGAGACAATAATAGACTGGTATTATTTTATCGGTTCATAAACTTCGTTTGCAGGTGTGATATACGAAGGTGACTTCGAAGATGGAAAGTTTCATGGCAAAGGTCAGTTTCGATACGAGAACGGTGTTGTCCTGCGCGGTACGTTCGTGAATGGCGTCATGACCGAGAGAACGATGATCGTTAGTGATCATTTGGAGCACAGTCAGAAAGATTGGGGTTATGCTACTAAGCCTGACAGAAGGTATGATGATATTCTCGGTTTTGGAGGTAAAATAGTTCGGAGGGAAGGGACATGGTAACGTTTTAGCACAGATTTAGTACTTATTCTCTCTTCTCTCGATACTTGATTCTGTTGAATTTTTTGTCGGTAAAAGAAGCATTTGAGCGAGTATTACAATAACTAAAAAATAATTTTTTTATTAAATGTATGGGCAACTTTGAAAGGTTATTTTCCTCTACAGTTTCTGACATTTTCTCTATGATTTCCAACAAAATTACTTTTAAAATGTCAGTCACTTATCACAAATTAATTTCACTACACAGAACCCTAATTAATTAACCTTTGTTATGAAGTCATTAATTTAATATGTGCAAAAGGCTTGTGTAGGAAATTGATATTAAAATTTTCATTCGTGTCCCAACTTTCATCGGAGCAAATTAGGAAGTTTTTAGGTTTAATTAAATTCGAATCATATTTAGCCTGAGAACATGTAATTTTAAAAGCCAGGCCAAGTTCGGTAATTTGACCGGTAATACACCATACTTTGAAATCATATCTAAGAATTAAAAATCAATAATTATACTTACCTACTTACGTTAATTCGGTTTAGTTCAGCCAAAACAAAGCATTCGACATCAAAAATTCTTCCACTTTTCGATGTAATTGTTATTATTTTAGATATTTAAGTAACGCTTTTTAATTTTGATTCTATTCTAAACCAAAATTCGGAATAACACAGTAACAGTAATATAACACATTTAGCATATTGAATTAGCTTGAGGTAATTAATATCATTGTTAAGAGATTGTCAGTCGACTCGTTGTGGAAAAACTAAGCCAAGTTATGTAGAGTAGTAAATATAAATATAATATTCCTTATTAAAAAATACATAATTATGTTGCTCACAGATTCGAGGTCGAATATGAGTTTGGTCTGAAACCAGGGGGCAACTCGTATCTAACAGCTGAACAGCCGACCAGAGCGATACCCCCCGGGTACTATGATACCGGAGACGGCTTCTACGATCCTAAAACGAAAGTCGTCTATAAGTATGAAGACTTGGCTGCGATTGTAAGGTAAGATCTTAAATATAAGTAGACTCACGATTTGCATCGAATACGAAAGTGCATTTTGCTCAAAAGTTATTCAAAAGTAAAAAGTGCAATCTAGCTCCTTAACTCCCCCGAACCTCACGAGGAAGACCTCCCCAGAACTGACCATTTCTAACCAGCCCATAGCGTACCAGGTGTGAAACAACTGGGACGTGATAACGATTGAACATTTTTTTTCTAATTAATTCAAATATTCAACCATTGAGTTATAATGTACTACGTACTAGAGAAGACACCTCAACTCGATTGTTTGTAACACGAGTTAGAGCGCATGCACTCCAACTCACTTAGTCTATGCCGAGCGTTTGCTGCAACGTGACACATTTGAGTGAAGTTTTGTTTTTTATAATATGCCTTCGTGCGTATTGAGATACTGTACAAATAACTCCAGAAACATAAATAAAAGTCAAGGAGTGACTTTTCACCAGTAAGTTCAATGTTTAAAACACGCTTAATTTTAATTATAATTTTTCAATTGCAACGCGTCACCGCGGCGGCGCGGCGGCCATGTTTACGTGAATGTCAAAGAGTAAAACATTTCTAAGCGCAGACTTGACACTATCGACGTATAAGTTTACATAATTAAGGACAGTAAAATATTAATTTTAAATCACGATAATAATGTTAATGCAATAACATTAATATTTTTTTATTATTATTTGGATTTAAAGGTTTCCTCGGCAGTGTCATGAAACAAGAGAATCATGGATGTTCAGAATAATCGCAGCGAAGAAACGTGGTTACCTTCAGATTATTCACAAAACGGCAGAAACTAACTAAACTTATATTACTTATAGGAAATTAAAATATTATTACAGCATAAATACTTTTTTATTTATTCTTTGAGTAAGTACACAAGTAGGCAGAATAATAAAATTATGTCGCATCTGCACGCATTGATTGTTATCTATGAGAACATAACACCCCCCCGCTTGTCCCGCGCATGCCCCGCTGTCATCAAGTGCGCCCATCTTTTGTTTGAGATAGCTTCTCTAGTACGTAGTACATTATAACTCAATGTATTCAACTAATTCTATTATAATAAACTTCCAAAACTATCTTATCGGCACTCGTGACGAAAATCTAGTATTCAAATTTAGAACAAATTTTATTTCATAGACAAATAAAGTAAGGATAAACCAGCCAGTCTGCAATATAAAAAAAAACAAAAATCTTCAAAGTAGACAAAGTTAGCACATCGCAAAAATATTAAAGTCCAGTCTCAAACCTGAGAGCAACGACCAGGTTATTGCTTGTCGTAACCACAATTCAGTTGAACCACTAATCATATTGACGTCTGAGCAAATTGCAGAACAATCAAGTCGCAATTATTCATATCCTACTCCATAAACGAAGCACGACTATCTAGCTGGACTATGATGACGTCATAGACAATCGTGACTGTATTTTTTTTACAATCGCGGAATTGAAGAAGGATTAAGTTTTCTTGACCCTATCTTGTAAATCTACAGGCTGTTTTTTTATTATGGGATTCGAACTTCACTAAAAAAAATATATGAAACTAAAACCCAGCAAAAAATAATACAAATCATGAGTTTCAATTCGAAAGAAAACTAAAACTGTGAAAAAAAAACCAGCCTGTGTTATTTCATTGAAGCATTTATTATTATTATTTTTTTCTTGATAGTAACAAGGATCCAACTACTGTAAAAAAATAAATGTAATTTTCAACTAACGCATTAGATAACAACCTGTATATCTGAGCCACCCAAAATCATACACATACCTATTTCTATGATAAGCAGGGAACAGCAATATAAACGGATGCATATTTACTTAAACTTCAGCTGTTGGCGTAGTATGGAATGGACGTTTGTCAAAAATCCCGCGATGCCGAGAAAACCATCTATAAATAAAAAGTAAAATAACTCCAGCCTATTACTGTCCCACAATATAATATGTCATATTCATATTCATTTATTTACATAATATTATTTTGTTTTATTATTTAGTACGGTATATGGTCAAAAAGCATGACTATTTCCATGAATGATAAAAGTTAACTAAAAGTAAAAATGTATACATTTGTTATCCGATACCGAAATAACTCGAATGATTTCTTCAAATCAATCGTTTCTAGCTAGAAGTTAGTATCTATACTTTTCTAGCAAAAAATGTCCTTTAGAAAAATATGCATTCCTTTTATCCGATTCGTAATGATAAGATCTCCGTACGCTTAGATTTGAATTGTAAAACGAATTGGTTTCCGGGTAAACAAAATCCTTTTAGAAGCTAGTCAACAAAAAATACGAAAGAATAAGACTGTCTGGGACGACTGTCTGCAAGTTTGAGAACTCACCAGAATACTGAACGGCTTAGCATTTTAAAAGAATACTTAAAAATCTTGAAGCAATGCAATTTAAAATTTTGAATGAAATTATATCAAGGAAAACAATTGAAGTGAGTCAGACTTGGTATTCTGTGTTAGTGCCATAGTCCATGAATCACCAAAAAGAAATCAATTATTGTGTTTTTGCCAGTTCATCACTAAACTTAATCCAAACATTGTCTTGGTTCAATAAAATACTTTTTCCTTTTCTAACGCGAATAGCATCTCATAATTTGTAAGTCATAATAAAAATCTAACAATAAGAAGATTTATTTACGGTATACTAAAATGAATGTTGTTAATATATTTTCACCTAATCTTAAGGATAGCTTACAAAAACATCAACAATGGACAAAAAATATGACATCAAATGGATTTACCAAATGTCATAAATTAGATCCCAATAAGTATATCCAATAAATAATAACCAAATTGAATATTTCATATAAACAAATATCGCACGGGCTCAACAGTATTCCTACTGTTGTAATTAGTGATCCGTCGAAACGCACCTTAATTGGTGTGTTAATTGACTTGCTGATTGGTAGCCCTCTGCCTTCAGCTCTTGCGAATAATTCACGCTTATTGCTTCCACAAATAAAAAATAAGCATTCGACCATATACAACGCTGAGTTGTGTGCGTAGACTTTAGAATTAAGCAAACGTCCTAAATTATACCATAGGAAAACAAAAACGGGATAAAGAATATTCTGTGTTAGCTAGATCAATAGCTACATATACAGCTAATTCCATTCGATCATTGAAGTCCAAAATAATAACAATTATCCATCTGTTCATCCTTGCATCCTCACAAAGTTTCGCTTTAATACTAGTAATAATAGTAGTGATTTGCGCTAACCCAACTGAAAACACTATTTTTATCTACTACCAAGTATAGGTTCCAAGTGTAGGCAACCTGCCGAGGCAATTCCATTGCGAGCATCACAATAAAGCTTGATTTAGGGAGTCTACGAGTATACATCGTAGTACCTACACCATTCTGTTTAGTTACCTTTATGTCTGAGTGTTCTACATTTATTATAGCTTTGTTATTTTTCTCTGAAGCAACGAAAGTGTCGTGACAATAACATCCACTTGTTCCAAAATCTTACTTTTACTTTAAATTGCTCGATTTTGATCAATTACTCTAAAAGCTAGCAAAGAAAAGCATTTTATATAAGTCAACGTTGCTTTTATTCCCACGTTGCTACCAACAAACGGCAGAAGAAAACAAAATTCATAAAAACGTACCGTTTTGCTTAGACGTGGAAATATTTATGCAGTTTATTCCGTCATAGCTCTCCTTTTGTTTAGCCTCTCTTCAGATATAATTCTTCGAATAAATAACTTTGAGAAACGGAAATATTTTTGTACGGTTCTTTCAAGCTTGTATTATCATTTGTAACTATTTGGGCTTCTTCAAGTTTTTTATTAGATTTATCCTATTTAGGGAAAATGTTCGCAAGTGCTTAAGCTTTTACGTTTCGCAGGGTATTATCCTGGGACCAATTTTTTCCTAAAAAAGAGACTTAGTAATCTAGCGGCCGTGTCGTTTGCGACGCTCACTGCGTCCTGGGACACATTACACGCCACCTTCGTTGTTCTGCGGACACTGAATAGATAATAATTAGTAATTACCTCGCCTTGTTATCTGAGGTACCACATAAATGGCATGAGAGAGTTTAGATGTAACACAGTGAGATAACCTCACATGAGTTGATTTTATGAAAATGTCGCAAATTACATTTAAAATTGCGATTTGTTATTGCTTGATAGCGAGTTTCAGATCCACGAAGACCTATAAAATGTGGAAGCTGTTTATTTTTCCCTTCTTAGATACTTAATAGCGATCAATATAAGTATATTAGTGGTCAAACGGGGCAATCGTTTATGTAAAATGGTCCAAATATTTATGAATTTAACACCACCATTTGCCGCTCTTTTAGAACAACAACTTTATTGAAAGGGCAAGAGAAACTTTTGTGCCGACATAATTATGTCGAATTAAAATCTAGGTTAACCTGAACATTTTAATTATTTCCAGAACCCCAACAATTTTAGAGCAGCAATGGATAGTAAAGAACTGTCGCGGTAACCTCGAAAAGCCATTAGGGCCTTGTCCGGAATTATATGAAGAGTTCTCAGAGCCCATAACAGAGCCACAACCGACGCCACCACCAGCCGCTAGCGTCAAGTGCGTCATGTCATCACTCAGAACACAGTCGATATATGAGGACTATGACTCCGTAAGTATAATTTTTACTAAATCTATTTACTTATCATCATCTTTGTCATATGTCTAGTCTAGTGCTTGCAAGTGCTGCTCTTCGAACCTCAGTCAGACAGTGTTATTAGGAATTTCCAATAAGCACTTTTGAATAGGCTAGATTTGTGTCCAGTTGATAGTAGTAGATTCAGTATCTATTATCCGCGACAAACATAACTGGCTAAGTGGAGTCACAGTGGAAGAGACTATTGTGACGGGCTTGTCCAAAAAAAAACCGGCTAAATATAGGACGGTGTACCATAATCTACTATATACCCCTTCGGGGAATAAACGCGTAATGCGTTACGCGCTGCTTATATTTTTTGTCCAAACTTTGCCCAAATATCTTCTTTTAGTAGACCAAGGCTGTCCTCTACACACTGATTATCATCATCATCTGGACCTTTACTCTGCTCTAGTCCTAAATCGCACACCTAGAACGGGCGACCAGAATCAAAGTTTGGTCGTGTAGTTCAGATATTAACATTACAGTTGCTAGCTTCATTCCTCTGATTAATGATTAAACGTATTTTGAAATTCTCAGATCATAATGATATTGATAGCTTTAATTCTTGTCTTCAGAGCAAAGGATTCATTTTCTTTGAATTTGACGATTCAGAGTCGGATACCTCGAGCAGTCTTAGCGACAACCGTTAATATTATTATTATTATGTCAAGAGTACTTTATGTCTAGAGACCTTTTCTTTACGTTTATAAGACATTTTTATTTTATAATCCTAATTTGCACTAATGCTTAGTTTTTAACAATATATGATTAAAACGTTATATTTATAATTTTATAACTGTCTTTTATTTACAGTTTTGTTTTAGTTAGATAAAGTTCTGTTTCGTCTTTCTTAAATGCGCTTTGTCAATAGTTTTACAGAACTTATTTCTGTAAAACTATTGACAAAGCGCCTTCAAATTGTGTCTTTTTATTTTTTTAAGGATGGGAAATTATGAAATGTCTTCTACCGCTCTGAGCTAAGCGAAATGGAGTATCAGACTCTTACTGATTAAAACCCACCCGTGTTCCTCCTAATGCCCTTTATGCTCCAGGGCCGCGGTAACTTTTTCGAACAAAATCCGCAACCCTGAAATATTTGTGTCCTACATAAGTGATAAACATAGTAAATATGCGTCTGACACTAGGTCTGTTTGGGCATAACGTTGATGCACGTTGGTGAAGTGGGTTACGGTCCCATTTGAAGATTAAAGAAAGTTTAAAGATTCCCATTTGGAAAACTATGTGACCTCTTTTTTTCTTTCTTTATGTTTTCAGAAGTTACGTTTAAATTCACAGAATACGGAATAATGCACGTTCTACATCGCTTTACAAGAATGGCCGTCTAACAAAAGCGGATTTGAATGATCGTCAATTTATTATAATCGTCAAGTGACGCTGCTATTCAGTCAGCAGCAGGAAACCTTACTAATAATCAATCAGCAGCTGCAGAACGTACTACTGGCCAATCAGAAGATGTAAAACTGTCTAGTGACTCTTCATTATCCGATGATTTTTCTAAAGACCCCGCTGCAAAAGTTACTGTATTTTGACACCGGCTTTAAGACAACCTAAAGTAATTGAAAAAAGAAATATCTCATATTTGTTTCAAAACTAGTATAGTTTTAAAACATTTTCTACGCTCGTCTTGTCAACATTATCTTGAATTAATTCTTAATTTGTTCCTTCAAGACAACAACTGGTATTTGTAGCAGTGTAACAAAATGTAAAAATCGTAATAATGAGAAATAAATAGGTTTTCTCCCCCTGACTTTGTTTTCGTATCCGTTTATCTATTTTTAGGGTTCCGTACCTATAAGGGAAAAACGGAATCTTTATAATGTCTTTCATGTTCTTCCTGTATTTCAATTTAAATCTTTAAAATAGAATGGACTTTCATGTAGTTTTCGCCATCACCTACAGAAATTATTACTCCTACTTCTAGGCTCATGTTTGACCCAATTCACTCTACATTATTCCCTTAGCAATTTTTCCTCCACTCCACTTCAATGATGTCTAAAATTAACTAAAGTACTAAGTACGACAGTCAAGTTCTCTAGATCGTAGCCAACCCTCGAATAAATTATGATCTTTATCACCGAGGTATTAAGAAGGTCTTGATAATTGGAATAACTCGACATTATGTCTCAGAAAGCAGATGTCAGAAAAAAACGGGTTGCACTCCGGGAGTGCCGGCAGAAGTGAAAACTTGATTATTAACGTTTACGTTTACGTTTAACATACACGAACATTCGCGCAAGCGCCCTACGAAACAGTAGGCCCAGGCATACATTTTCGCCGCGCCGTAGAGAGGGGATAGCTGTCTACTCTCCATCCGTCTCAAGCGCAGGCCACACCGCCAGCTAGCGGGCGGGCGGGCTAAGCTGGCGGGCGAAGCGAACGAAGGAAACTATACAAACTACGCGAAATATTGGCGAGCTAAACTATGGGGTTCACACCGAAAACTACAGACAGACGAGCGACGGGCGAAGCGGACGAAGCGGGCTAAGCGGGCGAAGCGAGGGGCGCGGATGGGAGAGCGAGAGGTTAGCCATCTATCTGTCCATTGCAGGGGTAGGATGGGGGGAGGACGGGCGAACGAACCGGGCGAGCGGGCTGGCGGGCGAACTAAGCTAGCGAAGCGCGGGCGCGCCAACGAGGTGAACGATTAGCTTCGCTGGAATCGTCGGATATTTCGTTAGCTTAGCTCGTTAGGTTAGTCAGTAGCTCGCGGTGTGAACCGAAGTATGTAAAGAGGTGAAACGATGTTCGCCCGCTTAGCCCGCCCGCCTGTTAGCTGGCGGTGTGGCCTGCGCTTTACGCTTTTTCGATTAGGTCACGTGTCCTGACGCGCACGTGTCCTGACGCGAGTTTAAGATTTTATACCCATTACAGAAAAAGTGCTCAACGCCGCTAAAGAAGTTTTCACTTCAAAAATTGGTTTCATCATAATATCATATTATTCTATGATTATTCAAAACCCTTTAGCTTGCGTCAGGTGGCCCGTGTTGCTCTATGCCCTTTAGGCCGCCTTCACATTACGTCGCAAGCATTGCGGCAACAGCGCGGCAGCCGCAATGCTTGCGACGTAATGTGAAGGCGGCCTTAGTTTCATAAGTATGGTTCCTTGCTGAATAGTGGAAACTCCGTGGTTCCTGATTTTAAATTTAGAACGATAATTCTGATGGTAACCGCAATATTACATACTGTTTCCATAGATAAGCCTCAACCTATATGGTGGCTCTGAAGTGCGCTTCTCGCTGTACATTATCCCACCCTCACCCCTGTAGTAGTCTATGGGTGGGTATGAATACACAAGCCGAACCTACAACGTGCGTACCTACAATACAACAAGGCTTCCTTGCTGTAGCGCTTCATGGCACTCGGAACGGCATCCTGAAAATGATAGAAGTCAGACCGGACTGCCCTATCTTATGACACTGAATGAGAAAGCTATGGGTCCAAAATAAACAACTTTATTATTCATTAAATTAAGTAGGTACTGATAACACTAATATAGAAAATAAGCACAATCTGTTACTATCTCTAACAACTTATGGACGGATGTTATAAAATAAAGATCTAACACTCAAAATGGCGGGCATGCCACGTTCTGACAAGTATTTATTACATGCATAGTTAAGGGGATCTCCGTAGGCATACCTCTATAGTACCATGATATCTACTTCTGCCTGTGGTAATTTTACATGTATCCAGTATAATTAGTACGTCCATAGAGGAAAGTAATATATGAGTACGTCTGTGATTTACCTTTCTCTTGTCTTGTCATATAATAGTTTCCTCTATGAGTCTTGTCAAATGGCTGAGATGAATCATTTCTATTGTAATACGTTTTAATTTATAAATGTTTTAATAAACAATTGTTTGAAAGTTTTATAGAATCTGCTATATTTTTATAAAGAAAATATACAAACCTGCTGTTAAAACCAAGATCAAATTTTATGTAGGTTCACTGAAGGTAACAAGGTAAGCACACCTTTACACTTCTTTTGTGTTCATGTTTAATGAGATTGTGCTTGAAAAGCACCCCTTGTGCTTTTCGCCTCCGCGCCTCGAAAAGCACGTTAAATATACTTTTGGTCTCGGTTGTCATTCGTAGATCTTCGACAGTCAATATTGATTGTGAGTTCCCTAATATACTCCCATTCTACAAATATAGTAAAATACTGTCTCTAACTAAATAGCAATAGAGTGAGATGAGAGAGTATAGAGTGTAGCCGAATTGTATAAACTCACTTTTACTAAATCACTTATAACTCTGTTCTCAGATAGACAAAATCCGCAGAATTTTCAGCTAAGGTGGTGAGGTAATATATATAAACTATTATTTCAACATTTATTTTTTTTATTTTTTATTAACTACCTATTTTTTTTTATCCGCTCAAGTACCAATGTGAATTTTTCAATTCATATGTACTTTCTAAAGTTTATCTTGGACTTCACTGGCATCGGTGAAGGAAAACATCGTGAGGAAACCTGACTTACTGTTCCATTCAAACCATGTCAGAGGCCCTTGAGGCGGTTTAGAAACTCTGACACTAGGGTGTGTGGGGTCGCAAGACCTTACTGCCCACACGATAAAGAAGAAGAAGAAGAAGAAGATTTAACACCACTTTCATCTTTTTACCCGACTACGGCAAAGCCAAAAGGAGGGTTATGATTTTTTACAACCCAAGATTGTATGAAAGCGTATCCGTCTCCTTTGGAGTAATTAACCTAACTTTTTTAAATTTAATTACAGTTGTGCATAAAATAAATCCAAAGTGATGTCAAGTCGATGTCCGTGTTCGGGAACCACGTAAGTTAGAAAATTTTCTCTAGCAACCACAAATGGGTCACTAAGCAGTCCAAATATACCACTTAACAATTATGCCATTTTTGGGGGGCCATTTATTGGGTATGCAATGCAAGTCACCCCCTGCCATATTATCCGTTTAATACAAACATTGCAGATCAGGCAGGGTCTTAAGTCCTTACCTGCCGAGAGGGCGGTGAATACTTATGTGAATCCCGCACCTCCGGCCATAGGCAGAGGTGGAACACCGCGGTAGTTTTGGTCGGTAAGCGTCAGGCATGCCCCTTTATCACCCTCACAACGGAGAAAGTCCATGAAGGGACCAAAAAATAAGGAGCTAAAGTCCTCCAAAGTATCCACCAGACCTTCAATAGTAGGTACCAGCTTAATTAACGGACCGATTACGATAGTAAGCTACACAATACATATAGCACATGTTTGTAGCATATGTTTAATACTATACATGACCTCCATGCGGACAAACTCATGACCCGAAAAAAGCTAGTTGTGAAAAAATAAATTCCTATACATAAAACAAACATCATGTTAACCTAACCATGTACGTCTTTACCACATTACTTCTTATTAAAATTTAATCAAAACTGGATGATGTTACTTTTAGACATGATAACGCAAAGAAAAAGAAATCCCAATGGGAAGGTCCTATGAAGGAGTTCTGCGAGAAACGCAAGGAAAAATGCAAGTTAGTGTTAAAATAGAATTTTGTAACCATCACGCATCATCATTGTGGGTCTGACAAATTCTGTGTTGCTGACATTCGATCTGACAGCAGGTTTTACTAACACCCAGGGTGATAGTAAATCAGAATGTCAAGTTGCATAACGTACCTTTGTTTTTGCTAGCCTTTACTGTCCTACTCATGGGCATAGGCTTCCCCCACATTCTCGCCACTTCACTCGATGTATGCCTCATCTTGCCAATTCGTAAGGAAGTCATCCAAAGCGTCCCGCCATCTTCTCCCTTATCTGCCGAGACCCCATCTAACAATGTCAGGGCTCCAGTTTTGTAATATGTGGGCCCACTGCTTAGCCGGCATCCGGCAGACATGGCCCGCCCACATTTTGTGTCTATCATTGTTTATTTATTGTTGGTAACCATAGTTTTCCCACAGAGGTGCGATTGCTGCACCCAGTAGACAAGTAATGAAGGAGTTCCCGACAGGATCCTCGTTTGAAGGTGCATACGAGGACATGAACATGCGTGGCTACGGAGAATACACGTTTCCTAATGGTAAGACACAGGCCCCAGTTTCAGTAGGCAACAGCAGACAAAGTGCTCGTTCGAGCGACTGACATACTTGGCTATTAGAGGTCTTTACCGAGACCGTGCTCCATGCATCGGTATTAGGAAGCCTCTTGTCACATAATTTATGATCAAAATGGTTTTGATCAATAAGTAAACATATTACCTACTTTTAGAGTGCACTGTTGGTCAATATAATATTTTTCTTGTTCTTCGATGTAACACTGTTGGCGGTGGTAGTACATCCGCTACACTCCCCCCCCCCCATTACAAGACTAGTGCCAATCCTTTACGCACGCATTGTAGCCACTCAAAACAAATTTGTGTTTAGGAGTAGTGTACCGAGGGGATTTTGAGAATGGCATGTGTGACGGCACTGGCGAACTTATATATTACAACAATCCCGAAGACTTTACAGTCATACGAGGAAAATGGGTGAAGGGCATCTTGACGGATAGACAAATATTATTCAACGGCATTCTGGAATACGATGAAGGCGATTGGAGATACTGCAAGATGCCTGATAGAAGGTACTTACGGTTGTATTTTCTAGTGTAATAGGTAGACATCATGTGTAAAACACAGAGCCGAATGTTACTCATTGGGATATTAAGGTATTTACGAAGATATTGATGGTCAAAGTTCCAACTTGCAGTTACGTTCAAGTTATAAATGTTCTAATTAAACATAAAACCCTACGATACCTGTACTATTGTATACACTCACATAAGCACAATAGCGTGTGTTACATTGCTTTAAACAAATCATCATTTTGTATACCCATTTAAAACTAGGCTATTTTTTAATATATAGGAGAATAGCACACAGACTACCTTTTATCCCGGAAAAATGTACGGTTCCCCTTGGATAATATATTAACTTTGACTCGGACGAAGTAGCTGGCAGAAGTTAGTATTTCATATACATAGATAAAATATGAATCAAATTGTTTCTAACAGTTGTTTAAATATAATTTTTTTACTGTTTTATTACGATCACTTTTTAGCTAGAGACTTTTATTTGAAAACAACATTCTTTATTCAAAAGGTAAACAATATTAGCGTAGAATTACATCTCATTTCGTTGGTACGTACAAAAATGGCGGCAATGAATGGCGCGAAAAACATTTCCCGCGTATTTCTTGCTTTAACTCACACTAATCGCATATCATAACGATTTGTTTTACTTATACGGATATTTACCTCAAAAAATACTTTTACTTAATAGGCTACACAAATAGGGACAAATAAAGAGAATAATCATTATGTGGTATTATCAAACACTGCAAGTTCAAATATGAGGTCATTAAAATATGACAGTTAGACTTATTTTCTAAACAAAAGCTTTCAAACCATATTATTTATTCCTCCGCTAAAAATTCTGAAGGTTGAAAAATCGGCCTTTAAATGTCTTTTTGCAGATTTTCAATGGAATTTAACAACCGCATAAGATATTGACGATTACAGAATCAGCCATTTAATAAATTTTTACTACTTTATGTACAGATATTCAATGGAATTTAACAAGGAACTAAAACCTGGCGGCCAGTCGAACATAACAGCTGAACAGCCTCCCAGAGAGATTCCTCCCGGCTTTCGCGACAACGGATACGGATTCTACAATCCCGAGACGAAGGTCGTTTATAGGTATCAAAACATACTGGAAGTCGCAAAGTAAGTGCATGCGTACAGTAACGAACCACACAACTTCACTTCCCAGTATTTGACACCATCAATCAATAGGCGTACATTTGGTTCGTTGTCACTAGTTCCATTAACAGTTCCATGATGGAACTACTGTTGATTTTTATTATCACTAGTTCCATTATATAAGAATCTTAAAATAATGGAACTAATGTTGATTTTTTTATCACTAGTTCCATTAGGCACTTGTGAAATTTTTTAAGGGTGTAAAAACACTAGGGGTTGAGACACTTACGTTTTATGATAATTTTATTCAATAAAATCAAAATAATGGAACTAATGTTGAATTTTTTATCACTAGTTCCAGCTTATTATTTAGGCACTTGTGAAATTTTTTAAGGGTGTTAAAACACTAGAGGTAAAAACACTTAGGTTTTATCATAATTTTATTCAATAAAATCAAAATAATGGAACTAATGTTGAATTTTTTATCACTAGTTCCAGCTTATTAGGCACTTGTGAAATTTTTTAAGGGTGTAAAAGCACGTTTTTCTTTTAAATGGAACCAAAATCTTTTTCTAAAGAAAAAGTAATACACAAAAAGTCTATGTATATTTTTTCGGACAACCCCCAATAAAAAAAAAATCGATATTACAATAAACGGAACTAGCTGTCTCATCAAATATCGACATGTAAACATGCAAAATGTTTGCTGTTTCTATTCGATCACTATCACTACATACTATCATAAAACAAATTAAAGTAAGAAAAAATAAATGTTTGTTGATTTTATTGAATAAAATTATGATAAAACCCAAGTGTTTTTACCTCTAGTGTTTTTACACCCTTAAAAAATTTCACAAGTGCCTAATGGAACTAGTGATAAAAAAAATCAACATTAGTTCCATTATTTTAAAATTCTTATATAATGGAACTAGTGATAATAAAAATCAACAGTAGTTCCATCATGGAACTGTTAATGGAACTAGTGACAACGAACCGTACATTTTATGAGCTGTAAAATGCGATTCCCCCATAGATTTGTATGGCAATATTAATCTGTGACGTCACTGTATTGTCAACTCAATTGTTTAACTATAATTGATTTCAAAGCAACTAAAATTTTTATTTTACTATTAATTGAAAATTAATCTGTGCTAAAATAATTTGTTTTTAAAAAGAAGTTGTTTCTTCAAATTATTGGTTATTGGTGTCAAATACCTAATTGTAATTTCCTTAAATAAATAAATAAATAATCACCGCCGCCAATATCAGAAAGAAAGCAGGTACATTGCCATTCCAGAGGCAAAACTGCAACATCTCCTGTGCCTGAATTACAGCAGACCCATCAAATAAATTCGCCTTTAACCGAACCAAGTACTTTTTCGGTTAATTTTGCAATCGTTCGCAGGGCCGTTTCTAATCGAGAGCAGAATTGGATATCTAAGAACTGTCGCATGGAACCAGTTGTGAAAATAGGGCCTCGTCCGGACTTCTACGAGGCCTGGTTAGAGCCGGACCCAGATCCACCACCGCTTCCCCAGCTTTTAGTGGGCTTCACGCCCTTAGATACACTATCATTGTTTCAACCCGATGCTGATGTAAGCATAATAATTTATGTTTATTGATAAATTGTTCACCCATTTCTGTGTCTCGATTTACTGTTACGGGGACTCTGTCCTGACACCTAGTTCTCATCACTCTCTCACCCTACTTTTTGCCATATTTTTATTTTGAATTGTTTTCATTATTCAAATTATATTTTAGTCTACTTAGACCTCTTTAAACGTGCACGCCTTTTTTACATTGTGCCTGTAGATCCAACATGAAGTTGTGACCTTTTGTAATATTTTATAATTTTATTGAGAGATTCATGGAGTTTCTTGCTCGTTTTTCTTAATACTAGCTTCAACTGTCTGACTGACTGACTGCTTAACAATCCCAAACTGCCTGTAAATGGTTTATTTGTTATAAATTATTTGTTTTGATTTATTTGATATGACAAACACTGAACTTGTTTATATAGTATAGGAGGAGTATATCCTTTGCCTTTCAGTTCAGACAGAAAGTTCTGTTCCTGGCTAACTGTAACAACTCTCCATTAAATGGATTTTGATGCGATTGTTTTGAGGTTTAATCCGTTGTTTGCTTTTTTACTTACAACTTATTTGTAATCTTGTTTTTCGCAGGCGGAAGATAGACCAGTTTTCTACGACGCTGCGGATTGGACTTTTGAAGGGTTTGAAAAAATCTATTAAGATCTTAATATTATGTGACTTCATCAGCATAGTTGCAACATGTGTATTGATTGTTATTTGCTTGGAGATTGTTTCATAATATGTTTAGCTGCCCAAGTAATATGCCGGATCGACTTGCTTACAAGGCAAGCTCAGTCATTGGATAATATTGAAATAAAAGCCATACAAAGCTGAGGATAATAATCAAAAATCTGTATTTATTTTAGCGCTGTTTTCATTATTACGATACCGCCTTCTGCTAGTGTGCTAGTGCTATAAAACGTACCCCCAAACTTACCCCCGTGAAAGATCGTACTAACATGCATTTATTTTTCCACAGGCCATCACGAAAATTCCAACCTGCGCCGAAATAGAGTACATTTTCTTAAGGTTTTTTTTTTAATAATATAATTATGTACTTATTTAGAATTATTTTATTGCTAGATACATTTTGATTTTAGTTACTTTAACAAATATGATTTTATTGTTAATGTTATTATTTTCTTAATTTTTATTGTTCATTTGTTAATTATATTACCTACTTTTACGTCTTTTAGGATTTACCCAGTACATACCTATTTTATAAATACATTTATATGCATTGATAGATTTTCATTTTTAATTTTAATAAAGATTTAGCTTTTATTTTACTTATTTTTTTTATCTTCTGAGCACTGACGATCATTTTTGTTCACTGTACCATAAAAATTAGGGATTAAACGATAAAGAAATGTGACAAACTAACGAACAGCGCATACGCAGCCGCAATATGTCAAGCATAATGTTGCTTCGCTTGTTGTCCTCATTACTGTATGCTATAGGCAGACTAAAGCATCCAGTAGCATTATTAAGTGATGATAAGTACTTAAACAAATTTTATGAGAATCTGATTCGCACACGAAAAGTTCCGTAACGTACCACCGTATAATATTATATAGATAGGTACCTACCCTATACAAAAAATCTTTCTTTTATTAAATATATTTTATTCAAACTTGATGGAGGTCCCATTAATATTTTTTTATTATTTGTTCAAATGTCTATACTTTGCTACTGCGCAACGACCATAGAGTTTGTCTATGGCATTGAATTTTCACATTGACATTTTTAAGTAACAAACGACATTATAAGTTGTCAAATAGCGAAGACGAGTCATTAATTTTTTAATACAATTAATTTATAAATATTTTAAGAAACAGTTGTAAGTATAAGATTTAAGAACGCATACGTGGCATAATAGCGGCTATTTTATTTTTACTGCACTTAACAAGGTAAAACAAAGCACACCTACTTATACGCTTTTTTATGCTCTTATTTGATTCCAACTAACCTTTTGGGTTCCAATTACTAACTGATCTGTCTGTGGGATAAGTGTTCCACATTGCAAGTTCTTTCGTTTTAGGCCGCCTCCGCACTCGGCGACCAGGTCGCAAGCAGGGGTTACATATCAAAAAATCAAAATATTCTCGAGCAAATTTCAAAAGAACAATAAACGAAATACCAAAATTTAAATGACCAAATGATTTATTTAGAAAAATTTTAAAATCCCAATGTATGTGACATCAAATGAACGACTGATCAAAAGTTGCTAGATATAATTTTAAAATATCAAATCATAACTAATCAAATTTTATAATCACAAATGATTTAAATGTAGGTATACTTATATTTGAAGTACATCATTAATTTTAACACATTAATTTGTTCAAAAATTATGATTAAAATAACAGTGCCTCAAAATAGTATACATACAAACATGAAGTAATTTTGTTTGGTTTGCTAATACAAAATATCGAAAATCGTCACGTTTTGTAAGCGAGCGAAGCGAGCTCGGGACTTAGGGCACCCCGACATGGACAGGTTAGGTTCGAAGGGGATGGCGGGGTCTGAAAGACCCCGCCATCCCCTTCGTGTTAGGTTACTTTAAACCTTGAACGCAGAAGTAGGAGCCCCGCGCAGCGGGGCTCCGTTGACCGGGGTTCCGTCGACTACAGCCCGTAATGTGTGTAAAAGACGCAAGCAGAAGAGATGACGTGCGGGCAGGTAGACAATACCCGGTCTACGGAGCCCCGCTGCGCGGGGCTCCTACTTCTGCGTTCAAGGTTTAAAGTAACCTAACACGAAGGGGATGGCGGGGTCTTTCAGACCCCGCCATCCCCTTCGAACCTAACCTGTCCATGTCGGGGTGCCCTAAGTCCCGAGCTCGCTTCGCTCGCTTACAAAACGTGACGATTTTCGATATTTTGTATTAGCAAACCGATCATGTTGTTGCAAAGGCTATCTGTATCAGACAGGCGCTATTCGCTAATATATTAATATTATTTTTATCTTTTTCAGTTAATCCATTTGATAATTAATAATTTATCCAGTAATCCATTTGACCATTAAACGATTTGGTCAATAGTGTAATAAATAATATAAACATTGATATTCCAGACTTTGGTCAGCTGAACTTTTGATCAAATGACCATTTTTATTTTAAATTTTGGTATTTCGTTTATTGTTCTTTTGAAATTTGCTCGAGAATATTTTGATTTTTTGATATGTAACCCAAGCAGGCGGCACGTGGCGGTCGCCAATTGCGGAGGCGCTTTTACGAAAGCAAACACGCGGCGTTTACTGACGTGGATATTAGTCTATTAGACATTATGTTATAGCAGTAGATAGTTTACCTAACATTGTGAAATATTTACAGTTGTCTCTAGTGATGTCAGGTTGGTGTGTGTGTATAGAACCTAAGTAAGTTTGAATTTTTATCTTCTCGTGATAAATATATCGCTGATAATCATTTTTAGATTGATATAATTATATTGATATATAGATATATATATTTACTAGCTTTTGCCCGCGACTTCGTCCGCGTATATGTCGGTTATCGCGGACGCAGACGAAGTCGAAGTCGAATAAAAAGTAGCCTATGTCCTTTGTTGGGGTTCACACTTACCCTGTACCAAATTTCACACAAATCCGTTCAGTAGTTTAGGCGTGAAGAAAAGACAGACAGACAGACAGAAAGACAGACAGACAGACAGAGTTACTTTCGCATTTATAATATTAGTTAGGATATTTAAGAAACAGCCTCAAAAATCAAAGCAATATCTTATAAAACGCGTCTTTGCTAAAATGCTTTTTTATAAGATCCCGAGTTCCAGTACTTACATTTAATTATGTTTCCCGTATTATGATGTTTGACACTTCATTTTCGAGTGCTTCGTTGGTAAAGTGATCATTAATTAGCGCAACCGCTGAACGTAGAGTCCTGGGTTCTTGGGTTATAAGGAAATTCCATTCTCTTTAAAAAGTAATTTTGATCAAAAATATGCAATGTTTTTGGACTTTCAATATAATTATGTTGTTACTTTTAGCCGTGATACCACAAAGAAACAGAAATCTCGTTGGGAATTTGTTATGAAAGAGTTCACCCAGAAGCGCAAGGAAAAATGCAAGTGAGTGTCATTTTTTTTTAAAATCATCGATTGGTTATTTGACACCAATAACCAATAATTCCAAGACATAGGTAATTTCTTTAAAAAAATGCTTTATTTTAGCACTAAAAACTCGATCAATTTTCAAATTTTTGTAAAATTAGATTTTTTGTGGCTTAGAAATCAATAAATAAGTAGTTAGACAATTGAGTTGCCAAATTAATGACGTCACAGGCCGTTACTGCCATACAAAATCTAAGGAAGAATCGCGTTTTGACAGGTCATTAAAACTAGCTTATTATGTTGCTGACTCTGGTGATTGACAAGTTGCATTCTTGTGAACCTATCATTGTTTATTCGTTTGCTTGGTAACTACAATTTTTCCGCAGGGGCGAAGACGCAGTAACTGCACCTAGTAAACATACAATAAAGGAGTTCCCGACAGGATCCTCGTACGAAGGTGCATACGAGGACATGAATATGCGTGGCTACGGAGAATACACGTTTCCTAATGGTAAGACACAGGCAACAGTTTCAGTAGGCAAGACAGTGAGCTTCTTCAAGCGTCTGATATGCTTGGGTATTTGTTTGTCAATACAATATTTTCCTTGGTTTCCTCCTATTACACTGTTGGCCAAACAGTCATGGACTCATGGTCATCACTCCAAGGTTAGGATAACCAGGGACGTTTGTATACGAATGTGTACCATGTGCCAATTTCAAATAAAAACTTTTTGACTGTTTCTTTAATAAATTATGAATAAGTCTTTTTACAAGCTTTTATTTAGCTTGCACTGTTCGTATGTAAGTAAGTATGTATGTATGTAAATAAGTTGTCCTTTCAAAATTTGCAAACCATTTTTCGACCATTTGTTGTTATCCGATTGAGCTGAAATTTTGCATACACCTTTAGTTCTGATGACAATACAATGTCCAATACTCAAAATTGTAATATTTTTTAATAAAAGCTTGTTATTTTAAAAAACTTTTTTAACAGTAAATTATTTCCACTTTGACTTCCACCTCCGCCTGCGTTAGCCTCCGCGTCAACGGAGGCAAAGCCCTTAACATCCTCGTCCAGCCTCCCCTAAGAAAGCCTCCATTACAAGACTAGTACCAATCCCTCACCAGTCCTCACGCATTGTAGCCACTCAAAACAAGTTTGTGTTTAGGAGTACTGTATCGAGGGGAGTTTGAATCTGGCATGTGTCATGGCGATGGCGAACTTGTATACGAAAATGGTCCCAAAGACTTCGTGGTCATACGCGGCAAATGGGAGAATGGCATTATGAAGACGAGGAAAATATTATTCAATGGCATTCTGGAGTACAATGCGGAAGATTGGAGATACTGCAAGATGCCTGATAGGAGGTACGATTATATTTTCGTTAGAATCGCTAGTATACCTACTGCAGGTAGATAAATATTGCTATATAATTTTTGTGAATACAAAATACAGTAGTAAGTAGTAGGAGTGTATTGGTAGTTAGCGATGCTAGGGGGTATATAAAAAAATGGGGCATTACCAAACGCTCTTCAAAAAAAAAGTTTTTTTTTTCTTTATTGATTGATTGATTACAGCAGTATCGACATAATATAACCGAGATGGATTCTTGATAAGAATCTTAAAGATTACATTAGATTAGATTAGATTAGTATTTAGAAAATAAAAATATTCGCTAGATATCTTAACATAAGCTATTGACGATTACAGAATCAGCCCTTTAATGAATTTTTGCTACTTTATGTACAGATATTCAATGGAATTTAACAAGGAACTAAAACCTGCCGGCCAGTCGAACATAACAGCTGAACAGCCTCCCAGAGAAATTCCTCCCGGCTTTCTCGACAACGGATACGGATTCTACAATCCCACAACGAAAGTCGTTTATAGGTATCAAAACATACTGGAAGTCGCAAAGTAAGTGAACGCGTGCAGTTTTGTAACGAACCACATTTATAAAAGCTTTCATTGCAAACTTTTTTTTACTAATGGTAGGTTTAGGTAACCGCCACCAATATCAGAAACAAACCAGATACGTTGCAATAAGCTGCGATTCCAGAGGAAAATCTGAAATGTCTCCTGCATTATCCGCATTAATAACCTTCAGAATACAGCAGCAGTCCTTAGCAGTTACATAATGTTACCACTAGCTTAGTAAACTCAAGAAAACTCAGTTACAACAATCAACACTTAACTGCCTTTAACCAAACCAAGTACTTGTTCCGTCAATTTTGCAATTGCACCATTTGGAAAACGTTCGCAGGGCCGCTTCTCATCGAGAGCAGGAATGGATAGTAAACAACTGTCGCATGAACCCAGTGGGGACAATAGGACCGCGTCCGGACTTCTACGACACCTGGTTAGGGCCGGACCCAGATCCACCACCGCTTCCCCAGCTTTTAGTTGGTTTCGAGCCCACGAATGTTCAATCAACGTTTAAAATTGAAGATGAAGAAGTAAGGATAATCATTAATTTATAGTTTGACCGAGACCGCTGTACCGCGCCTTAGGAAAGCGCGGGGAGGTGGGGTCCCAGGAAAAAAGACCATGAGTTTACATGAGATCGATATTGTCGGACTGATCTTACGATATCGGTTTACAATATTTTATGTAAAGCTTTAATATTGGCGTTCCAGACTTATATTAATTACAATTCCAGGTTTCCTCACGATGTTTTCCTTCACCGATGTCGGTAACATCCAAGACAAACTTTAGAAAGTATATTTGAATTGAAAATTGCCTCCGCTACGATTTTGGCAATATTCGCATCACTATTCTATTCAAAGCTTTTTGTCTACTTTTCTTTTCTTAAAATATTCGACATTTTAAAAACGACGGTCTTGACATCACGAGATAAAGCACGACCCATCATTGTATATTTATCTCATGCGCGTCTGACATAGACGGTCCGGTACAAACAAATGCTAGCTACCGATACCGCCGTGAGCGTCGGCGGTAGACTGATGGAACGGAGCGGCCGGTACTCCCCCGCGTCTCGCCGCGCACATACCTTAGGCGCGGTACAGCACTTTCGGTCAAACTAAGTACATAAATATCAAATACTTGATTGATTACATTTTTGCCATTTCTCGATTTATTGTGACTGGGACCCCAGACACCTGGCTTTATTTCTCTTTTCTGTCAGTTGGAGGAATCGGCCTCACACCTTCCCCATTAACGTTTTCAGTATCTGATTGATCTTCTTTTGCCTCTCGGTTAATATCAGTAGCAGACCTGCAGCTCTGCAAGGCCTCATCCGTTTTTTACCTACCTCATCATCATCTTATCAGACATTTTATTAAATTTTCAGGAGGAAACTTTCTACGACTCTTCGAATATTGAATTTAAAAGGTTTGAAAAAATCTAGTAAGATCTTAATGTTACGTGACTTTGTTATCATAGTTGTGGCATAGGTAGGTATTAATTATTAAATGCTTACAAATTGTTTAGAGACAGGTTCTTAACACGTTTAGCTGCCTAGGTAAGCAGTATCTGCTTTATTGACTTGCTTGCATCGAAAACCCAATCATTGGATAAAGAAGAGTAAGCACAAAACTGCGTACAATCAAAAATAATGTATTTTTTACGCTGTTAGCCACCCTAGTAATTTTTTTTTGAGGCAGGCCTAGGAAATCATTTTAGATGCTCAAACTGCTTCACACGAGTTTCGCAGGAATGTTACCAGGGTTAGGTTCTTATCTTCGATTTTTATTATTTTCTGTGCTATATCTTTCTGTATATTATACTATTTATATTGCTTTTAGGTTTACAATATTACTATAATTTTTAAGTGTCAATATTTACGTCTAATCAATTTTTATGTCTACTTTATTTTATAGTTTTAGGGTTATTTCTATTTATTTGTTTTAGTAAATAATTTTACTACTTTTTATTATAAATTCAATAAATATACGTCTGCTATTTCTGTCCTACATGGGCAAATAAGCATATGTTATTGTTCCTCGTCTGCCAGGCGTCGCAGTTCTATATCCCCCTGCTCCGCTGGATGTGGTGCCTCTAAATGCCACTCGCTCGATCTCCCGGTCTTCCAGCGCACGATGGGGCACCTCTTTCAAGGCCTCGTATAGCGAGGCCGCCTGTTAGATTCGAAGGTTGAGAGGGAGTAACCCAGTCAGCACCAGCGCTCTGTGCAGAGAGACCGTGCGATGGACTCTGCACAGTTTTTGCGCAAATTTCCTTTGGACGCTCCACGCCCATCCTCAGACATGAAGTGTCGTATTTGTTAACGAGGGGTCAGGGATTGTTATTTATAGATACTTAAATTACTTATAAAACCGAATAGTCAGTTATTTTTTTGTTGGAACGCATTAATCACCGGTTCTAGGTACCGGTCCAATTCTGAAAGTTCTTTCACTAATAAGATTTAGGAAGCTACGTTATCCCAGAGTTCAAAAGTACAAAGCCTCTGGCAAAAGCAAGTTCATAACTTGAAAAGTTGATTTATATTGATACAGTTGATAATTATAAATTGATTCAGTTATTAAGCAGTTATTGACACATGTTGGATTATAAACCAATTAACCACAAGTCTATTTTGCTCAATACAGCGCTGGATACTGGGTGCTGGACTGAACTAAGTAAATAGTGTTTTACATTGGTCGAATATTCATCCGGAGTTTCAGCGCTGGATTGAAATACCTACCTATTATTATAGAAAAATATAAATCAGCGTAGCTATTAACATTCATTATTTTTTCTACAGACCACGACGTAAATTCCAACGGGCGCAGAAATAGGGTAGGTAGAAGCAAATTTTTTGTAATAGAATATTTAAATAATTTATTATTACTTTATTTTAACTTTACTTACTTATTTTTAAAGAATAAATATTTTAAGTTTATATTTTGTTTGTCTTTTATTTAACTTAAACTTACTTCGTCAGATAGGTAAGTACAATTTTTGTAAATTAATTATGTACCGGTAATGAATTTTGGTGGTGATCTGATCACGCCATCAAACTTCATTACAAACATATCAATAATTTGACATGTCACATGCCTCCTTTAATAATTTTATCTAGACGTGCAATGATCCAGCATGCATTTACGCGTATGCCGTTTTTTAAATGTTTTAAACTGATACTACCGGTATTGCTTTTCGTGCGTACAACTAAACGTAACTGTCAATTCGTTTTGACATTGACATTAAAAATTGCTATAATAGTATAGCCAGTAAAGATTATGATTGGCATTTAATTAATACAAATAACAATGTTTTGTAATACTCCGTATTTGGGCGATAATAATTTAGGAATAGTCTATTATAGCTTTATTATTTAGGTACGTGTGTAAAAGTATTTCAATTCATTTTTAAGACTGATTAAGCTTTTAATCTTTCAAAGTATGGCAACACCAAAAATTCTAAAAAAAAACAAATCCGAAAGAAAGAAGCATGGACGTCGTGTCTTTTTCGCTGAAATCTTCAAAATAGATCGATATTATTTTTCTGCAAAAACCATATGAATATGGGTACAAAGTTCCTTAGTTAATTCGCTAGACAAGTAGAAGTATTAATTATTGTTATATTCTGTTCATTCCATCATCTTAGGAATTTTTGTTCAGGTTAATTATTTAAAAAGCTTTGAAAAAATATTGTGAAAGTGAGCGTAGAATGGTCATAAAATGAAGTGCCACTACGAAGTTTTATGTTTGCCGAAAGAAGCGTCTGCCTCTGAAATAAAGAAGGCGTATCGACGCCTTGCGCTGCAATGGCATCCTGACAAAAACTTAGAGAATTTGATCGAAGCGAAAGAACAGTTTCAGCTTGTGCAGAATGCATATGAAGTACTCTCCGACCCACAAGAGAGAGCTTGGTAAGTCCTAATGATAATTAAAAGCAGTCATTTAAATTCATTGTATGATTTGGCATCAGAAAGATGATTCAATAATTGCATTCTTATGTGATGACTTCAATCCATCCTATTTTGCAGGTATGACAATCATAGGGAACAGCTATTACGTGGAGCCGGCAGTTCTTATAATGATGACAGTCTAGATGTTTACCCTTACTTTAGTCCGTCCTGTTACAAAGGTTTTGGTGATGACCCACAAGGATTTTATGGAATATACAATGAGGTAACACTGAGTTTTCTTTAGAATATGTTTATTTGTGTTATCATTATGTATATTATTTATTTATCAATTCTTATTAAAAATGTAACATAATTATTTTACATTTACTTATATATTTTCAGGTTTTCTCTAAGCTGATAGCAGAGGAAACTGACTTCCTTGATGACCCAGAGGAAGTTACGAAAATACCTACATTTGGTAATGCTGCAACTCCATATGAAGAAGTGAATGACTTCTACTCTTATTGGATGGCATTCTCAACTAACAAAAGTAAGAAATTTTTCAAATAACTGTTTATAAAATACATACTTATTAAATTTAAGGAAATTGAATTCTAAGAAAAGCTTATTGCATTTCATATTTATTTCATAATGTATTTCATGTCTATTTCACAACTTTCCAGGTTATGTGTGGCTAGACCAGTATGAAATCTCACAGGGTGATAATAGGCGAGTTATTAAGTTGATGGAGAAAGAAAACAATAAAATTAGGCAGAAAGCGCGCAAAGAAAGGAATGAGGAGATAAGGAGACTTGTAAGCTTTGTCCGCAGGAAGGACAAGAGAGTGATAGAGCACACAAAACTGTTGCAAGAGAAAGCTGAAGAAAATAAACGAAAGGTATGTTGTGTACAATATGCAATCTTGTTAAAAATAAACTATTACCATATAACAGGGTGATATGAATAATTTACAATTTAGTTATTTAGTTGTTTGTTTTAGTTATTATATAGTTTACTATATAATATCAACATTAACCTGTTGACGGCAGTCGAACATTAGCTACGCAAGACTCATAGTGTGGCTGGCTACATAGTTCCTGTGTTCCCGTGAATGAGATAAAATCCCTTTTAAAGCTCCCATCCCTATTCACCTAGTTTTATGGTAAAACATTTTTTAGACTTTTCCAAATGTTAGGCTATGATATTAAATTAAATCTTGTTTATAAAGAAAAGAAGAAAATAGTACACAAATCTGTTCTTCTATATTGTCGAAATAAAGGAACATATCAATACATTTTTTTATTGTATCACTTAACTAATGAATTTCATTTTCACCTTATAAATAATTTCAATTTTGGCAGGCTGAACAATTAAGAAGAGAAAGGATAATACAAAGGCAAAAAGAAATAGAAGAGGCCAAGAAAAAAGAAGGCGAAAGCTCCTTCTTACAGAGTGAAGACTATCAGAAAAAGTTGAGTGAAATTGAGTCTCTTCTAGCTGAAGAGTTTGGTCTGTCTTCTGATGATGACACTATTAGTGAAGGGGGAATGGAAAGCAGTAACGAAGAAAGCTCTAAGACTGAAGAGGTAGGAATAATAGAGCAACCTTTTTTTATTTAATTTATTTTTATAAATCTTGATGATTATAAATCTTGTCATGTCATGTCACTTGTCATGTCATATGTTATCAATCAATTGATAACTATGGCTATTATAAATCAATATATCCTTGATCATGCAAATCCTGCTAACAATGCATTCATAATACAAGCAGTAATTTAATCGAATATTTTACTTAATTTCAGGCAAGTGAAGCATCAAAGGCGACAGCAAAATCTTCAACAAAATCTAAACCACCAATGCGTAATCTTTACTGCTCAGCTTGCAACAAATTGTTCAAAAATATCAAATCATTTGAAAATCATGAGAATAGTAAGAAGCACAAAGAAAATGTAGCTAACATGACATTAGATGATGACATAGAAATATCAGATAATGATCATGAAGATGCTGATGTTCAAGAAGTTCTGGTGATGGAGGACAATGGTGAAGGTGATAAAGTGAACGGTCAGACTAAGGAGGAAGAACAAATTGAAAACTCAACTTCAGATATTGAAGACAATGAAGATAATGATTTCAGGGAAACCCTGAGTGATGATTCTGATAAAGTTCAGGTAAGTTAATGTTGGTTATCATCGGCAATGTTTGTGTAGCCTTTTGTACTTTAACCAATCTATACTCCACGCAATATTGAATGAGAAATATGGTGGTGTCTTCGTTATTTCATGATAAATTAGCAAAGATGATTCGCCTTTTACAAATAAAATATCACCAAAATGCAGTCATTTCAACAATATAACACAATAACTACTGTTACTTGGTCATACTTTTCAAATAAATGGAGTAAAAGTTAAACAAAGTTAAACTTCATCAAACATATTTTTTTGACATTTTTTTTACAGGCTTTACCAAAGAGTCATAAAAAGAAGAAGAACAAAAAGAAGTTTATCCCAATGCCGGAAAGTGAAGGCAATGACAGTCACGATGAGATGAGTTTCAATGAAATAGAAGGACCATCACGCAGCAGAAAGGCTAAGAAATTCAATATGTTGAAGAGTCAGATACAAGCTAAGAAAGAAGCTAACTTAAAGAAAGGATCACAATCACAGACTTCAACAGAGAATCTGTACGAGGTATCCAGTACTACACCCACAGACGATGCATTAGGTGAAGCAGCTTTGCCAAAAGATAGACCTGCATTACCCAAGACACAGAGAAATATGAAACCAAAGAAGATGGTAGAAAGAAAACCAGTGAGGAATAAAACAAGTGAAACAGAAGATTCAAGCACTGCATTGACACTCAGATGTGCAGTCTGTGAAACAGATTTCCCATCTAAGAATAAATTATTTGAACACTTAAAAAAGACAGGTCACTCTGTACCTCTTCCGCAGACTAGCTTCACACCACAGACTAGGAAAGGTAAAAGAGCTAATAGGTAAACATGTGCAATTTAGATAGGATGGAAGTATTAACTAATCATTGAGAATCAACTGATTTTCTTTAAAATCTCTACAAGTTGTAAAAGTGACTTTATCAATCTATTTATTAAAATTATGATCACTGTCATTAAAAATATGCCTAAATGGATTTATGGTTTCATTGTATGTAGCCCCAAATAAAATATCTGTTGTACATAATATAATGTTTTTGTATTCATACACACATGGTATAAGAAAGCTATTAGCCTAATTTATATTAAAATTCACATTAAAACTAAATAATAATTATGTACAAATAACATAAGCTTAAATATGTAATTAAAAAATCTATTTGTTAATAATAAATAATGCAATTATAAACCACTTCTAGTAGTGCATATTATGTGTGATACAGACAATGTATTATGTACCTACTCAACATTCAATAAACTAAAGTAGGTAGTCACTTGCTGACTATTACATAATGCATACAAACAATGACACAATAGAAAACAACATCTAAACAGTAACAAACAGATCTATTGAACAACAATGTGCTTTAGAACACAATTCAAAAGGCTATTCAAATTCTGGAATGTCGGTAAAACTATAACCAGGATATTCCTTATAGGCATAATATGCTATTCTTATGTGATATGCTCCTGGCAAGAACATAATACAGCCTAAAACTATCATAGGCCACAAACGGTCAGAGTACTTAGTATCTATGTGACCAGTTACAATTAGACTCCCTACAATAAGTAGTGCTGTACCCACGACAAATAAGAACGCCGCGAGAGATATTGCTTTCCAGGGTATTTTAGGAGGTGGTCCTTCAAACTGTGCATCAGAGAAGCCGCTGTCATCGTTCGATACTAGACGATAGCCGTCATGTTGTCGTCCAAAACGGAATCTGGACATCTTCAAGTTTTTCAGTTGTTCTGTACATGAAATAGATTACTGTTAAAACTCATAAAATACGAAAATAAATAAAACTTAATTCCAAAACAATAATCCGATTATTAACTACGGGTGCGCCCAGAAAATGAAACAAATATTGTTAAGAATAAGTGCTGTTACATACGCTATAACACCAATAAAAAGGGTCCAAAATGCTGTTATTAAAGGTTACAAACTACGTTTAGTCAATGTGTTAAATATTAATTATGATTTGCAAAGATATTTTACAAGAAATGTACCGATATCAATATCAACAACCATAACAATTTTTGACAAATTAAATGAACCACGACTTGTCAGTTGTCAAGTCAAATGAGAAACTGTCAATGTCAGAGTAGCATGTCAATTTTATTAATACTCTGACCTCTAGCATTTTGGCTAGGATAATTATATTATTAAACATTATTTTACTCATAGTGGTGAACGTGTAAAAAAAATGTTTGCGGATACACAAAAACGGATTCTACGTCGACAATAATTAGATGATTTGGTAGCAATAGCCGTCCATGATGGCTGGTATCCTGGTATTGAATCAGCTTTTCCAATCAGGTCAGCATAATTTAGCCTAATGGACTCCGGCACAGACATACCTATAAAAAAACTCCGGACACGATGTCCGTTTGCAAATCAGTTCTTGACGCTTCAGTCACTGCCCACACATTTCTCTCTCTTCTCGTGTACGAATACATTTGAAAACAGTCCAGCAGGTTCCTACCTACTTACTGATTTCGTGTAGTAGTGCGCGTCACTAAGCGGCATCGTGTCCAGAGCACATTGAAGTTAAAAGCTAGTGCTCCTAAAAGTAGGAAACATTTTACCTTTGATTTGTTGCAGAAAAAGCGTCATTTGTTTGGATATCTCTCTAAAAGTTCTTGCAAAACTTAACCTTTGAAGTTGGTAGGTTATTATGTAATAAAATAACTAAAATCCATGAAACTTCTTATACGATGTAATAGTCGATCTTAACAGCAAAAGATCCTCCATCTGAAAAAAATAAAAGAGAATGAATTATTTTTTTGCTACATAATAGGTAGGTAAAGGTCACCGAGGTTAATCGGTACCTGCAGAACCTGGCCGTTTGAAAGATATTATCAACTGCGCATCCAGTCATCTGTATGCGTAGTTTGTCTAATCATATTTTAAAGGCTCTAATATTCTAGGCTTGTGGTTAGCTAATTTCCAGTAAAATAACTTGATTTTAAAATGATGCGTAACTCATAATTAGAACGACAAAAAGTGTTTAATATTTTAGACCACAAATTAATATCAAATTACCTTAGTAACTATTTAAACCTTCCTTCCAGTCCAGATAACAATTTATAGGTTCATACTTTATATGACTAAACCTATAGCCACAAGAGTTGACTTTACAAGTTGTGTAGAAATGCAACAGGCGGGCGACAACAAACTTGCAACCGAAAGATATCTGCTGTTTATAGCGAACAATATATGCACTGATGCCGATTCCCTTGTTCACAAACTAAACTAAAATTAGACTATTTCTATCTTTTTCTGTCCATTAAAACAAGAAAGAGACTAATGTAAATAAGAGCTGTCAAATTTAGTCAATCTGACACATCCCATACAATTAGTTGACATCTTAAAACTTAAAGATTAAAAATACGGAAAAGTTCAAGGCAGAACTAATTTGACATCTCGAACTTGGTTTTTAAATGTCACTGTCCTTTTCTTTCGCTGTATGTTAGTAAGAGATGTCAATTCTCTAGATTTAGTCTAGTTTGTGAACAAGGGAATCGGCACCATTGTTATTGCTATTGATTGAGACTTGATACCGTAGCTACCTACTTCCCGCACTACATTATGTTACACACAGACAAAAGGGTGTAATGAAATACGCAAATGCTCTTAAGGATTTTTCAACCCTGCGATGGTACTCTAGTTGGTCTACCGTTAGACACTCCAGTCGGGGATCACGTTTCCGTGATCCTCGGGCGTAAGTGTTGGAAGGAAACATCGGGGTAGTTTTTAGTTGGAGTCTGATCGACCCCCCCTCCTCCGCCCCTCCACCCTCCCCCGGGCGGTGGACATCCATGAGGATTTTCTAATCCGTTTATTTATATTTTTCTTTTTTTTACTGCAAATTACTTGTTGTTAATATTTGTATTTAAATCCCTATAAAAAACGGTTAAGCCAAATGTGAGATAATCGCGGACACACATACATACATAGACATACATGCCAAACTGAGTGATAAAAAAAAGTTAGACGATCGACAACTTTGGTGCAGGTGCAGTGGTGTTTGATGTATTACCTATGTATTATTTAATAAACATTTAAGCGTCTATCTTGCTGTTCAATTAAGTTTATTGACATAACATAAATCTACAATTTAGTCTGTAGATGCAGATGCACCTCTTAGAAAGTCATTCTGGCGGCGCCCATGGCTAAAACCCTATGCTAGTTGACTCACACTCACGAAAAAAAGATGCTTAGTCATTGGAAAACCCCACCTATAGACAGGCATAGCAATGCATCCTTGATTTAGACCAGGGGTTCCCAAACTTATTTTGTCTACTGCCCACTTTGAGAATAAATCATTTTCTATCGCCCCCATTTTTTCACCTACTTAAAAACTACCTAGTAAATGAAATTACAAATCTCTCCCCAAGCCTCTACACAACACCCCGATTTTTTTTTTCTGGGTCCCTTTAGGCCTGCAGCGTTATCGCCCATTTTGGGAAAGGCTAATTTAGACTGAAGCGCGACCGAAAAGGTGGACGTTGCAGTATCCCCATAAAGATTGTTTAATCAGAATTCTGAATTTCCACACAATAATACGAACATTTATTGAGCAGTGGATATGTATCATAAAAGCCGCACGATACGACGAAGATTTTTAAGTAAGGTAAAGAAGGTAAAGGTAAAGAAAAAAAACGCGCCCGCCTGTGCTTTTTAGAATGCTAAAAAGCACAGGCGGGCGCGTTTTTTTTCTATTGTTATCTACAGGCTGATTTTTAATTCACTACGTACTCGTATCTTACAAGAGGTCATAGAACATCTCTTACTATAGGACCACCTCTGAAATATAAATAAAAATGCTGTTGCCGTACAAAAATGTACTACACTACAATACGACGATAATGTATGGACCAGTAGGTTCATACTTCAGGGTTAGTCAAATTAAAGTAGTTGTTATTCATGAATACTTTCTCCCCCTGTAAATTCAAACATAATGAATTAAAACTCAGCCTGTACATACAATTAGTTTACAAAGAAAGTTTACAGTGTGGCCACAAACTTTAGACAATGAAAATAAAAAATAAACATTGCATACTTACGAGTAAGAACCTCAACTAACTTGCAAAATTTGGCAGCGTACGTGAAAGTTCGTAGACGGTTTTTGCTTAGCGTTGAAAAGTTTGTCCTCTTTCTTTAAATGGACAAAATACGAGTAATAGATAGCTTGTAATTAGCAATGTCCCTATTTATGTATGATAATTGATATTCATGTTTTTTATTAGTCTGTAAGCTTTCTTTAATATAAATAAATAAGAGAATGGATAAGAAAAGTCTAATTATAATATCTAACAGTAACAGGACTCCATACAACACGATTCCTACTGAATTCCTCTCGGAAGTTCGAATCAACAGTAACTCTGACGCCATTTAAAAATTGCACAGTGTATGTAGTATTGTCAAATAATATTCATGTATTTAAGCGATGACTGAATACGTGACACAAATAAGTGCAATCGCTCATGTTTTAATTGAAAATGAATTAGGTAAAGCTTGTGAAAATGAAATAGGTAAAGTTTGTGTTTATTTCGGTTTCAACCGAAATGAACACAAACTAATGAATAAAAGGACAGTATTACACGGAATTATTTCATAGAAAAAAGATGACAAAGAAAAACAAAAGATCAAACTTCAAACGTCAACATTAAAATATTTATAAAAATATCCAATAACCAAGTTAGTGAGAATAATCACCATCAAAGAAATATTAGTATAAATAATAATAATAATATTATGGACATGGTCTAAAATAAAGATTTTTACTATTATTATTATTTATAAAAACACCATGTATATTCGATTTTGTAGTATTCCGATTGGACGATAGTTGTACCTAATACTACCTACCTAATTGTACGAGTATCTAATAGTATTAAGCAATTTTTGCTTCGGCTTCCTTCTAACGAAAATTGACTTTTCGCCACTGATATCTATAAAAATAAATAAAACTCAATTGTCTGTTTGTAAATGTCAAAATAGAAGCTTTTACAAAATAATTATAAATGTCTACACGGTACTCACAGTAAAAAACTATTTTTAAAAAGGTTGTGTCTGTCTGTCTGTCTGTTTGTTCCGCCTATTCTCCGAAACGTCTGAGTAGATTTTGACAGGACTTTCACTGGCAGATAGCTGATGTTATAAGGAGTAACTCCAGCTACTTTTATTTTAGAAAAAAAAAATGTTCCACGCAAAAAAAAAGGTGAACCGAAATATGCAAACGAAGTCAGGGGCATAAGTTAACTAACATAATAATAAGGTACCCAGAAACGCCTACGTAATGCGAACGAGCATAGAACCGAACGAAGCCAGTCCCTAATGAATTTCTTTGTTTGTTTTTTTTTCACGTTTTCTAAATGCTCAAATTCCGGAAATGTTTTTTCCTTATCAAGAAAATTAATTGTAGGTAAGCAAGATGAAACTGAAATGGAAGTGTATAAGGTAGGTATTATGGTTTTAATTTATGGTTCAGCATTGTTTGTTTGTGTATGTGGGTGGGACTGCAGTCTACAAACATTATTTTAGCAAACACTTGGACCGAGAATAGCTAGTTAGTAGAATTTAGTAGAAAGTGGATTATTTATTGTCTATACAAGGTGTTTTGCATGTTTTGCAGCCTCGTCTTTCTAGAGGTTGCCTTAAAAGACATACATATTCAAATAAAATTACGACACCAGGGGGCCTACTTCTACGACCTATCTCTTAAAACAATACTATTACCAAGAAACAGAAATTACCAAGTAATATTACTACTTGGTAATTTCCGTTGTTGGATTTTCAACTCTCGGCGCTGAGCTGAGTAATCAAAATCCAACAGCAGAAATTAAAAAGTAAATTATTATAATACATAATATTGTTTTAAGAGCTGGCGGTAGGCGCTCTGGTCAATAAATAATAAATACTTGTCTTTTTTAGCTGATTTTGTTTGACAGTATTTCAGAATACACCTTTCAAAAAACAGAATCGCCCTGTTGCGTATGCGGTAGTGCTATTAGATTTTTCTATCAGGAATTTCTCAGTAACAGCCTCGGCCTTTGTGCCCGGTTGATGGCAATAGGCTCGCCCCCTATTACATGGGACTTAAACATAACTGGCGAAATGTGGGTGTACCTACTAATGAGTACCTACACCTCTGCTAACCCTTTGGGGATTACAGGCGTGATGTTATAAAACCGATATAAGTAGGTAGTTTCCAGAACATCGACTGACCTCTTTATTCATACCGTGCGATCTTGCCACAATACCACCCACCTATCTACATACAATATTCTAGGAAAAAATCTTCCAAATTGTTCGTTGTACGATTTCCACCATCGATTTCGTATTCAGCACGCCCAAGTGATTTCATTTCGGCTCCAATTTCACTAGTAGCCAGTAATGGAGAACTAATTTCCAGCCCACGTACAATACTACCCACATTGATACGTTACCTAAGCACCAATTTTGTCTAAATACCAATTAATTAACAAATTGTAATATAATACGTAATTCTGGTGAGATATCGCTGTAGCTGTCAGCTACGCCGTAGCGGTCGTAGTCAGCGGTACAGATGTACTGATGCTTTTATCTTGTGCTACGAAAATCGTATACCTACAAGTGCGCGGTCACTGTCAAACTGCATAGAAAAGAAAGAGAAGCTCGAAGATACTAGGCTTGTAATTTTTTACAATACATTATGCAATTATCTTTTAAGTTTGAAATAAGGTAAGTCTAGAATAAAAAACTCACAATTTTTTTTTTACATTCGGTCACTCACCTTATTTTTTATTCAATACAGTAACATAGATATTTTTTCTGAAAGGTAATTTAAAGTGGTTACCTTATAAAGTTAATTAACAAAAAAAAAGCTCTCACAAATCCAAAATTATTTTTTTTTCGACCACAAACTTAACTACAATATTATTAAAAGCATGTTTGAAATAAGCTTAGTTGGAGTATTTAGTTCTCGATATTAAAGTAATGAATATTAAGGTTGACTGGTAGGGAGTGCCTAAGGCATTAAGTCAACCTTAGTACTTTGTTGTTGCGTAAAGTTTAAAAAATAAGTAAATAAATTAAAAATACTTAATATCTACCTAATTATCCTCTGCATTCTGTATTTTCACTACATAGTATAAAACAAAGTCGCTTCCGTTTGTCTGTCCCTATGTATGCCTAGATCTTTAAACGCTACAGATTTTGATGCGGTTTTTTTTAATAGATAGAGTGATTCAAGACGAAGGTTTATGTATTTACATTGCACCCGTGCGAAGCCGGGGCGGGTCGCTAGTATTATATAAAACACGTCTATAACGTAGCCGTGTTTATAACGTAGCGCGCGTAGGCACTCGTAGCAGATATTGCATAACCATTATAATGAACATTGCAGCATCAATTAAAATGTTTGTTACGTACAAACTCACAGAAGATATTACACAATAATTGGCATACCTACTTTCAATCCCTCCTGTTATGTAATTGTTACGTGATTCAAAGAACTATGTGTCTTAGCCCGTTTTCACCATCAATCCCTATTTTTTAAGTATCCCCTAAGACATTTTAGATCAAGCAGAAACGCACTCTAAAATTTGCTGACTGAGTGCGTTTCTGCTTGATCTCAGGGAAAACGGAACGAAAACGAAAACTCTTGAAAACGGGCATTATGGTTACTAAAAACTAAGGACTGACTGCAAGTTCTGGTTAGGATTACAAGTCCTGGTGCAGAATGTACCTGCCTGGTGGATACTATACTCTAGTTTTTTAAACCCATAGAAAAATATAAGATAACTAGCTGCTACCTGTAACTTTGTATGTTTACTACTCCGCTATATAGCCTGTACTATATTCTTTATGAATCTGGCTATCAAATACAAAAAAAAAACAATCCGACTTGTAGTTGCAGGGCAAACAAAAAATCTCATCAGTTTTATAATATTACTAGCTTTTGCCCGCGACTTCGTCCGCGTAAATGTCGGACCCCCGTTCATCCCCTTAGAGTGTAAATTTTAAAAAATCCTTTCTTAGCGGATGCCTACGTCATAACATCTACATGCATGCCAAATTTCAGCCCTATCCGTCCAGTGGTTTGGGCTGTGCGTTGATAGATCACTATGTCAGTCAGTCAGTCACCTTTGAGTTATATATATTTAGATATGTATATGTATACATATAGTTTAGATAGAGACCCAACTCATTCATTGTGTAACGAACAAACTGAATAAAACCTAAAAACATTCGTAATCTAATCTCTATAATGAGAGATCTAATCTCACTAAAATGTAGATCATAATAATAATACCTCTTGTTTATCTACATTTAGATAACTTTTTGACATCGATTACCGCTGCGATGAGATTGCGACTAGATTTCAAAAAAGGAATAACGGGAATGGGCCTTCAGATATACAACCTATAATCTAGGAAGTTCCAAAATCGTTCACTCTAATAATTAAAATCAACATACCAAATTAAAACGACAGTACAAAATTATTGATGCCAACGAGGGGAACTTTTGCACAAAACTAACACGCATTATGCAATCGTGCTCAATTGGCATGATCTCATACTTAGCATTATCGTAAATCTAAAACTTAACGGACACTCGAAATCACAAAGCGACCCTCGAATCGAACGTAACAAGGGGAGCAGTAGATACCTACCTACTGGGGTGATGTATTTTTTTTGTAACGTGTTTCCTCGCGTATCGATACAGGCAAGCGGCCAACCCAATAGCTAGTGGTCGCCGATGTCTATGGACGTTTACAAGAAGAGATTTATTTGACAATTTAACAAAAATAACACGGGTTAATTTTTTTTTCTAAGAAATAAGTAGTCTTATGTAATTCCTTATAACAATGGTCAGTTTTACTGGCAAGTGTCCATGTGGACAGACTGGTAAAAAATTTAAAGAATGATTATAATTTTGTATGCATTTAGTAAAAAGCTAACACTTCAATTTGATTTATTTGTATAAAGACTAGCTGTTGCCCACGACTTCGTCCACGTAGTTATGAAGATATGAAGTTGAATGATGTTTAACGCAAACTATATTTATATTTGAAGTAAATTGGACCAAGGAATCACGTTGTCCCATACAAACATTGCCCCTCTTTTTCAACCCCTAAGGAGTGGAATTTCGGAAAATCCTTTCTTATCGGAGGCTTATGTCATACAAAGAACACACCCTCCAAGTTTCAGGTCTCTACCATCAGCGGTTTAGGCAGTGCATTGATCGGTCAGTCAGTCATTCAGGACAAAGCATTTTATATGTATTGAAGAAGAATAGAGTAATAAAAAAATTGGGACACCTACACGATCAAATGATATTTCAGAGTTGATCCCATAGTAAAAGTTCACTTTCATAAGTACTACCCTCAAACTATGTCCTTCGCTTAAAACCAACATGCTGTATACTGGTATGCGTCACGAAGGAGACTGCGGATTTGTGCATTGCCCTTGACCTGATGCCACTAGCCGCAGCGAACACACACGACTCCATTGCTGCTAAAATACTTGGTGCTAATGTATTGGGGGCTTCCGTTCTTAATGCAGTGAAGATCTTTAACTAAGACTTGGCATTATGCTATGACGTTGGTAAATTGGGTCTGGTTGTGCCAAAAAAATCAACGGACGTCTAAGTTTCTCCCATTTTTCAAAGTTGTAAAACTATTCTTTAGTTTTACAACTGTTTATGTAACTACTTAAAATTACTTTCATAATAATTATGTTATAGCGCAAGAATAAAAATAAAATTATATTAAATCAAACAATACGAATAACAATTAATATTTTACGCACAAGGAACTATCAATCAATCTGCCTAGCCTATTCTCAACTTTGTTGGGGTCGGCTTCCAGTCTAACCGGTTGCAGCTGAATACCAGTACATACATTACATGAAGCGACTGCCTGTCTGACCTCCACAACCCAGTAACTGGGTAATACGATACCCCTTGGTGAGACTGGTTGTCAGACTTTCAGGCTACTCAAGCACGAAGAATGAATACATTAAAAATATATATTTGTAAGTTTTTAAATGTAATTCAATCGTTTGAAATAAATGGAAACCATCCTATGACGAATAACTACCCCATTTACCCATATTTACCCATTTGACCCCGTTATATCTTTTAATGTTGACTCCCCTATTTTAAATCCCTTTGTTGGCAATGCCTTTAAAGTACCTACACGTATTCGAGATAGCAGGTTAGCTTTGACAAGCAGACAAGCATGATTATAATACAGACAGGATACTGGAGGTTCCTCTCCATTATTATTACCGAATTCTTTATAAGTATGTCTTTGAACACTCTATAAGAGGCTGGTTATAATCCAACAAGACTTGTGTTTGACTTAAATCTTGAAATAATGTATGTCATGTATTTTTCACGTTCTTATTTTCTTAACACATTTTTTAAGAATTGTCGATCACTTAGGTAAACCTAAAAACAAATATTAGGTGTGTTAATAGCCTTAATTATCTTTATATTTTTTTTTATGTTCCAGAGATTTTACGAACTTACGAAAATATCTAGTATCGAGCACAAACAAGTAAGGCGATACATTAAAAGCTTAATAAACAAAGGATGCTTGTCGTTATCCAAACGTCAAAAAGAGTGACATGTTAATAAAAGCTGAGCCGTGCTGTGCTCAGGTGACTTTTACTTAATACGAAGAAATTGCCAATACATGTTTTTAAGTCCCATGTAAAAGGGGGCGCGCCTATTGCCATCAACCGGGCACAAATCCAGACTCCGGAGCTACTACTGAGAAATTCCTGATGGAAAAGACTATAATAACACTTTGCCCGACCTGGGAATCGAACCCAAGACCTCATTCTCAGCAGTCGCGCTTTGCGACCACTAGACCTCCGAGACAGTAGTTTAATAATACACATTTAAATACGGAGAAGATATAGTTCTGCAGCAAAATAAAACTAACCTATTGTGTGCCCAGTAGGTCCTAAAAATTCCGTACCCTACACATTGAAGCAAGGTCATCTACTATACTGCCACACCAGACTTGACGCTTTTGAATAGCTGTAAATAAATCGAAGTAGGTATCTAAAGAATATAAATTCTTAGGGCCCAGTAAGTACGCAAGCATTTATGTACCTACTAGGTAAATTAAAGAACATGGTAGTTTGTATTAAATTTTCTTCTACACAACGTGACTTTTAATTCGTTGAAAATCTTTCAGAGGTTGAAAGCACTCATGATTTTGAAAAGCTTTTATTATAAAACATTTAAAAAAAAATCAGCTGTTCCATACAAAAATGCACATACAATACTATCAAATTGTATTGCTGATTAGTACAGCTGATTTTTTTTTTCACGTCACGGTAAATAAGTTACCTTAAAAAATGGCGTTATGTAGCAACCTTATAAGATAAAAAAAGTTACTTAACATGCAACTGAACACTAGTTATTTATAACTTCGCTTACTTATTAACAATGTAGGTATTCACTTTCATTATTTCATTAAAGTTCTTAAAAACTTTGGTTGACTAATTTACTATAGGATCCACTCTCGAGAACTACTCATAAAACGAAAAATTTAAGTTCTCTATTTCAAATTTTCTCGATTTTCACTTAGCCCTGGTTTGTAGCAATGCAGATACTCCGCATAACGTACGCGTAAATACGTTACCAAAACCGATACATAGTGCTTTTTAGTCTAGTTTATATAGTCCTAGTACCTATTTAGATAACTTTTTACGCGCATACAGAAATAAAGAAAAAAATATGCGTAAACCCATAAAAATAATAAAAGATTACAATTTTGTGAATAGGTAGTCATTTCTGGTGATAAAGGACACTGGACTATTTTGTAAGTTTGTAAAGTAAACTTTTCAATATAATTTTATTTAAATAAAATTAAAATGTAGATACAGGTTCTAAAATGAAGGATTAGAGGACAAATTGTTTTTACTAAATTATTTGTAATGTAAATAATTTTCAGGGTCAGTAATGTTACGTATATCTTTAAATACATATAATCACATGATATAAACACAGACATTGTTGTGCCGCTCCTGTAAACATGACAAAAGGGACATCACAAGTTACATGAACCATGAAGGATACACAAACATCGGTTTTGATCTCTTTAAACGCGATTTCTTATTATTTCCGATTGAAAAACGTTTTTTTTATTGGTTTTGTTTTTTTTTTCAGTTTCGTTGGCTAAGTTAGACTTAATTGTTACGCGAAAATGGCGTGTGCTTAGTAACAGGGTGGGTGTCCGCCATTGCTGGAGCCCCGCCAAAACATAGACTTGTGACTGTTCGCGCCCAGCGGTGAAAGTGCCGCCAATCGATAACACCCACCGATAACCTGATACAAACAGCTGATCTACACAACTACACCACCTATACCAAAACTTCACCCTCTGTTTGCATATTTAAATAAATTAAATCATAATAAGTATGTTATGATAAAACAGCAAAATAAAATGTCAAGGCACTGAAAATTCTTTCATTCACAGAATAAATAGTCATGAATGTCAAAGCTTTTGTTGATGTCCCTCGTCGCTACGAACACGACTTCTGATGAAACTTTGCTTTAATTCATTCTATTAAACGATTACAATATGTTTGTAATACAATAAGTAAGAATATAATGTAGGTCAGAAGATTATAAAAAAAATACGTATAATGCTCACCTCGATATGTAGGTAAGGCGGCAGCGCGCCAGTATAGCACATGTAGTGGCGCTGCGTGTTGGTGTATTTAGTTTAATCGCTTGCGGCTCACTGGGGCGCATGCGCGGTGGTGCAGGCGCGCGCACCCTCGCCGGCTGTGACAGCGCGGCCCACTCCGCCGGCACACCGACCTCGAGGCACACGCGCGCCCATCGCTCGCTACGCGCAGCAACGCCGGCCCCTCGCGGCCAGGAGCCCTCCTTGGCGCTTCCATCACCCTTACACTCTACGACTCTACACCACCGGGGGCTTACCGCCACGGACGCCGGCGTTCGCACACAGGGCTCGCCGGATAAAAGGTATACCTTTCATTATGTGCTTGCAATGACATGTCCGCCCTGGATCCGCTATTCATTTGTGGTACAATGCCACATTTAATTGTTTGACGGCTGGTAAAAAAAATATCCGCTCCAGACTGAACACCTGGGGTTGCTGCATTATGACAAAAGAGTGCGAACGCGATATAAATTGTCGTTCCTCTTTTGTCAGCTGCCGTATGTTGGTTATGCCGTTAATCCTCTAATAACGAGTAAGGCATTGTGTTTGACCTTTCCTCATTACGGCTTCCACTACAATCTGCATTACGTGCTGTGTATACCTAGTAAATCACCTATTTTTATAGTACTTATGACGTTTTACTCATACGTAACTCGGTTGTCTACGAACACGATGCCTGTCACTCACACACTTCGTGATCAAAATTGCATAGTTTATGAATGTTTCTTCTTCGCACTTGCTAAGAAGACACAGTCGTAGCTAACGCTCATCTTGTCCATTATGTCTGAAAATATTAAACAAATTTTACAGCTATCTTAGACCACGTTAAGACTACAATAATTCACTTGAACAATTAATTTTCGTAATTTGTAAGTAAAGTCAATTACTTCTAGTAAAGCGTTTTAACTTGGATCTCGTGCGGGTTTCTCACAGCAATAAAAAATTTAACAAACCATACGGTTGTCGTGCTAAGCGTGTTGACGTCGCAATTTCACGAAACGGCAAAAGAAACATTATGTTTTTGATAGTCTTTGTTTCAAACACTTTTATTATCACTCGTTCGACATTATTATTTTTGGGAATTGATACGAAATTTTACCTTTACTTACTTTACTAAATACTCTTATTACCTTTTAACGACTTGCATAAGTGGCCAGATACCAAACGACTGTTTTGTACCCATTGTCCTTTTGAAAATTTTAATATTGGATTCATGATTGAAGTCTACCTTTATAATACCGCATACAATACGGGTGCATTTTATACGTTTACATCATATTGCACATACCTGGCACACATTCATATAAAGAACGTGCTAACACTCAAACCTACCTCAATGGAGCTTTCATTGAGCGAACTGCATTCAAATTACGTGTTCTGTGGTGCTTAGTGAAGCTTTTGTACACCGGACCTGTATAAAGGAAAACGAATTAAGTATTTCAAAGGTTTTTTTTTAAGTTAAAAAAGAAACTTTTCGATGAATTCAAAAGTTGTATAAAATAGAATCCGTTAATCCGTTTCTATCCAACACAGTGCGTGGTCCAACACGCACTTGACTGGCTTTTTTTATAGGACTGCAATAATAAGGGCCAATACAGACAGCGGGTTTTGCAAAAATTATGTTTTATAAAGAGGGTAGTCAGGGTCGTCAGATATAGTTGAAGTTTTCTTAGAAACCGATGCATGTTTTCAAATGTAATTTTTTTTTTTTTTTAAAGTAGATAAAAACAGTGCATTAATTTTTGGACTTTTCCGGTTTGGACGTCCTTATCTGGGACACCTTGTATATCAGGTATATCATATTGCCTGTATTCTATAAAAATATTTCACATTAGTGACATGTTCGTGAACGGGCGCTGTCAGTTCTTTTCTTTTTATTTCTTTGCGGGAATCGAACTCGCGACACGCAGTATAGCAACCAATTACTTAGCTACTGCGCTAACTGTATCGTCTCAGTTGGGATTGGTCATCTCATAACTACCATGACTTTTTTTAACTGTTTTATGTTGATCTTTACCGACATTTTTTTTTACATATAGAAACAATAGAAATATTTTAACCAGGGGGCCTACCACCATCTCTTAAAACAATATTATTTTAATATTACTTTGTAATTCTGCTGTTGCATTTCAACTCTCGGCGCCGGACCGACCGTTGAAAATCCAACAATGCGGAAGGCAAAGTAATATTGAAATAATATTGCTTTAAGAGATGGTGGTAGGCCCCTAGGATTTTGTTAAAACTCAATTGAAAAGAGTTTCCGTGGAGTTTCCTGTTCGTTCTTCTCCTAGAGACCTACGTTTTGGAGCGGGCTTTTACCTTTAACTTTCTAACTGACTGACTACTCGATAATTCAAAAGCGCTTGTAAGTGGTATAATTGAATTATATGCTTTGACTACACTCTTAGGCTACGCGCGCACTACGATAAAAAATCGTTGCGAAAAAATATCGCAAATCTGTGAACCACAGAAATACACTACAATCCGCGCATTGCGAAAATAATTTTTTTATAGATTTTATTTCGCATTAAAAAAATCGCAACGATTTTTATCGCGGTGCGCGCTTAGCCTTACATTAAAATTGACACTGGAGAGGAAGTGCACCTGTGTTTGCACACATACCTACTTGAGTATTATCTCATTCATACTTGGCGAGTCTCCATTGAGATTGGCCGCCGTGATCGCATTTCGACCGGGAGAATATATCATCATAATATATTACTAGCTTCTGCCCACGACTTCGTCCACGTCAGTGTTGATTTCTCCATACAAACTTTGGACACCTGTTTTATCCTCTTAGGGGGTGAATTTTAGAAAATCCTTTCTTATCGGATGCCTACGTCACACAAAGAACACACCCTCCAAGTTTCAGATCTTTACGATCGGCGGTTTAGGCTGTGCGTGCGTTGTTCCGTCAGTCAGACAGTCATCCAGTCGGGGGCGCGGATCATGCGTAATGCGAATACCGGGCTCCCGACTTATGGTAGCAGGAGGAACCGTGGGGTTTTAGTCGGTAAGAGTCCGACATACCCCTCCGTTATCCCCAAACGGAGGGCATCCATGAGGATTTCCCCACGAAAAAATAAAAATAAAATAGGCTGTCAGTCATTCAGGACAAAGCATTTTATATGTATCATTAATTATAAGTGACCTTGTTGATAATTGACCTTGGTACGCTGCAGGCGCGTGTCCTTGAAATGCGCAACAGTATCGATGCTGAGAAACGCGCACGCATTGTTACGGCTAATTAAATTTCAACTTTTATTCCACATGTAATGCTAGTTTTTACACGTGACTTCGTCCGCGTCCATTTTCTTACGGAACCCTAACTTTTATGATAATAAAATATATGGCTGGTATTATTATAATGTCTCAACAACACCAAGCAATTTATAGCAATTTCAAGATTGTAGTAATTGACTGCTCAATTTTAGATTCCCGTGTAAGAGAAGTGATTTCCAATTGAGCGTTAGATATTGGCCGGCGATGCTGACTGTCCTATTGACACAGTCCCTTAGTCTCCCTTTATGATATCCGCGAGGGGCAAAACCCTTCCGCTATAGGCAACAATACTGACAAAGAGAACAAATGTAAATGTATATTCCTTATAATTTCTATATGCATTTTCTACTTTGGCTTTGCCATTGAATCTATCAAATCGGGCTGTACTAAATAGTTTGTGTTTATACAATAGTTTAACTTTACAAATACGTTGTCGACGGTTATAAATAACCAGCCTAGTGTGAGTGGTAATCGCATATTAAGGGTTCCGTACTAGTATACAAAAATAAGATCGAGCAAAAAAACACGCTTTTTGTATGGTAATTTTTAACTTTATTCAATTTTTATTTTGTGTTGTTTTAGCCATAATAACACACACCCTTTGAAATTTCAAATGGTATGTATTACGGTTTAATATAATTATGTATATAGCCCTGTGATAGAGGGACAGACAGACAGAAGGACGAAATGGTGATTGAGAACAATAGAACTCCAAAAAATTTAACATTTACGCCAAAAAGAGCATCTTGTTTGGCACAATGTTAGTTACAAAGTTTCATGGTTCAAAATAGAATATTGAATATTTAAACGCCGAATTATCTTATTAAGATCTTATCGGGTCTTACTGAATTAGGCATGGTAGGTGACGCGTATGAGTTTGTGACGAAAATCGTTTGTCGTGAAAAGAAAACGTTAAGAAACTTTTTTCACAGATTCTGTTTTTTTTGTTCTCTCTAAGTTTATCTTGGACGTACTTCCGTGAACAAAAATATAGTGAGGAAACCTGAACTTATAACCTTATATCCGCCTTCAGCAAGCGTCGTGACCAATGCTCGTGCCTTCTTTGTATGAGAAAACGCCTTTGCCCTGCAGCGGCACAATATTAGGCTGGTAGTATTATTATTCTGCAGTGCTATTAACATTTTAATAGACTCACTGTTCTTTCATAAAGAAAAGCACCTTTGGCCGTTGAAACTAGCATAGTTTAATGGCGGTAATGGTGGATGAAAATAGTCCGACATTTCCATATCATTCGTCTTACAACTACAGCTGGTATTTAACTAATGTCTAGCCTGCCATGGAAATGTGATAGCTAGGCCCTTTAATATACCTAACACTTTTGTTTTGACCATGAAAATAAAGGCAGTAAAAATAAAATGCTAGGAGTGTTGGAAATATCTACCGTCTAAACTTTTATTGCTTACTTTTGAAAGCCGTCTAACTAAATAGATATGTTTTCTGTTTTCTAAAAAAAAACATTCTACTATAGCAACTATAACTAAATGACCGTAGGTACTGTAACTGATCGACCCCCTGAAAAGTCAAAAATGGCTGTAAATGGTTTAATTAATAAAAAAGCTTTGGCTTTCGCTTTGACAAAAAATTGGAAATATTCGACATAACACGAGCTTAAATTATTTGAATGATAACAAACTTATAGATACGTTCAGTAAATTGATTGATTTAATGAAATCACACACAACATTATTCTATAAGTGTTCGACCAATTGCTCTACTTCCGGAATAAAAATACCACCAAACGAGGTTCCCCGCGGTTTCAACCGCATCGTAGCGTGATGCTATGTAGCATATAACCTACGGACCAGCCGTAAGGAACGGCTCGGCTTGTCCGTTAAAAAAGGAAGGTAAGGAAGATAAGCGCGCTCAAACAAACTCTTCAGCTTTCAAATATGAGTTTACACATAAGAAAGAAAGAAAGAAAAACTGTTAATTTGCGCAAAATAAAAACATGTTGGGATAAGATCTAAAAAATTAAAAACAAATAAATACAAATAAGAAATATGCATAATGCCGTGGCTTGATGTGCACAAAGGCACGAATACCATGGCCAGTCATGGCCACTGCGGAAAAACATCCTTAGATAGCACATAACCCATCGACATACCTACGTCAAATGACCTCAGACAAAACAAGAGAAGCAGACATAAAGCCAAAATGTAACACCAAAACCTTGTACTGTTAAATTCTGCTAAGCCGCTACAAAAACTAGGCTATCGAGACGGCTCCCATTCAGCCTTATCGATCGTCACTCCAGTGTCACTTCTTCTAACAAAAGCCACCTTCTTAAGAACTCGATCGAACATTTTACTTTTCAGCTGTATTATCTATAGGTATTATAAAGCATAACAGTTTGTTTGAACGAGTAAATTTTCGAAACTACTAGTAAGTAAATAAAATTTAATAAAATAAATTTTAAATAAAATACATTAAATGTTAAACTAAATGGTAATCTATCTATCAAAGTACCATCTATCTTCGATGTACATAAAAATAAATGGCTAAATGCCGCTAATACCGATTTGGCTGATTCATTTTTTATGGTGTTCGTAATTTCCCGGACAATAAGAAAATCTTTAGAAAATCAACCCCGATATTCGGAAATTTGCACACGGGTGAAGCCGGGGTGCTTCGCTAGCATCTAATGTATTTGCTTTTAAAATAAATTGTATCAAATTATTAAATCAATTAAATTAGATAAATAAAACCAATTAAAATAAACAATCACGTTCTAAAAATTATTTCGCTAATAGAAAGCTGCATTACCACTGAGTGCTGAAAATATAGCCCATTTATTATCAAAACCATTAGGGATCCGTAAGAAAATTCACGCGAACGAAAACGCGGGCAATAACTAGTCTTCAATAAAACCCTAGAAGCACTTAATTTTAGGCCTGTCCCTATTAAACGTCTCTTTATTGCCAGTGTTGAAAATGGAGTAAGGGCCCTAAGAAATTAGTTAGAACCGCACTGTAATGGTCCAAGATCCAGATTTACCAGACCTACGTCATTTAAGCATGGCTGAAATTTTTAGTATAGAGGAGAAATATCTAGTTATGAAAGTATGCATACTAACCAGTTTCAACGCTGAGGCATTTTTAAGGTATCAGGTATAAAAGGTACTTACCTTACTCACTTACTTTCAAGTGTTATTCGTTATTCCCAGACACTTTCCATAGGCCATAACTTCAGCCAGACGGTTAAAAATTCCGACATTTCAAGCGGGGCTTACCGTAGCATTAGCGTAGTTTACCTTTTATAGCCGAAAAAAGTGCTACTTTCACTGGAAAGTAGCACTTTTTTCGGCCTACCCCGTTTCCTTTGGTCAGTCATCGACTACACGTATAAACAAAGCAATTTTACTTATTACGACAGTTCTGCTATGAGGAGTTCCGTTTCATACTTACTGCGACAAAATCGGTTTACAATTAACCGAGAAATCGCGAAACAAACTTACAAAAAAAAACAACAATACATTCGAATTGAGAACCTTCTCCTTTTTTTGAAATCGGTTAAAAAAGACCGAGCATTGAAACTCGCAAAAAGCGTAGGAATCTTTTTAGCGACGTATTCTTCGGTTACATATCAAAAAATCAAAATATTCTCGAGCAAATTTCAAAAGAACAATAAACGAAATACCAAAGTTTAAAATAAAAATGGTCATTTGATCAAAAGTTCAGCTGACCAAAGTCTGGAATATCAATGTTTATATTATTTATTACACTATTGACCAAATCGTTTAATGGTCAAATGGATTACTGGATAAATTATTAATTATCAAATGGATTAACTGAAAAAGATAAAAATAATATTAATATATTAGCGAATAGCGCCTGTCTGATACAGATAGCCTTTGCAACAACATGATTGGTTTGCTAATACAAAATAAATCGAAAATCGTCACGTTTTGTAAGCGAGCGAAGCTAGCTCGGGACTTAGGGCACCCCGACATGGACAGGTTAGGTTCGAAGGGGATGGCGGGGTCTGAAAGACCCCGCCATCCCCTTCGTGTTAGGTTACTTTAAACCTTGAACGCAAAAGTAGGAGCCCCGCGCAGCGGGGCTCCGTAGACCGGGTATTGTCTACCTACCCGCACGTCATCTCTTCTGCTTGCGTCTTTTACACACATTACGGGCTGTAGTCGACGGAACCCCGGTCTACGGAGCCCCGCTGCGCGGGGCTCCTACTTCTGCGTTCAAGGTTTAAAGTAACCTAACACGAAGGGGATGGCGGGGTCTGAAAGACCCCGCCATCCCCTTCGTGTTAGGTCAAATGGATTACTGGATAAATTATTAATTATCAAATGGATTAACTGAAAAAGATAAAAATAATATTAATATATTAGCGAATAGCGCCTGTCTGATACAGATAGCCTTTGCAACAACATGATTGGTTTGCTAATACAAAATAAATCGAAAATCGTCACGTTTTGTAAGCGAGCGAAGCTAGCTCGGGACTTAGGGCACCCCGACATGGACAGGTTAGGTTCGAAGGGGATGGCGGGGTCTGAAAGACCCCGCCATCCCCTTCGTGTTAGGTTACTTTAAACCTTGAACGCAAAAGTAGGAGCCCCGCGCAGCGGGGCTCCGTAGACCGGGTATTGTCTACCTACCCGCACGTCATCTCTTCTGCTTGCGTCTTTTACACACATTACGGGCTGTAGTCGACGGAACCCCGGTCTACGGAGCCCCGCTGCGCGGGGCTCCTACTTCTGCGTTCAAGGTTTAAAGTAACCTAACACGAAGGGGATGGCGGGGTCTTTCAGACCCCGCCATCCCCTTCGAACCTAACCTGTCCATGTCGGGGTGCCCTAAGTCCCGAGCTCGCTTCGCTCGCTTACAAAACGTGTCAATTTTCGATATTTTGTATTAGCAAACCGATCATGTTGTGCAAAGGCTTTCTGTATCAGACAGGCGCTATTCGCTAATATTAATATTATTTTTACCTTTTTCAAATTACTTCATGTTTGTATGTATACTATTTTGAGGCACTGTTATTTTAATCATAATTTTTGAACAAATTAATGCGTTAAAATTAATGATGTACTTTAATACATTCACCGCCGGGCCAAAACTGTTGAAGGTCAAACCTCCACTAGCGTCGGTCAGCGTTGACCCGACGCGGCGTGGAATGTGTTAAATATAAGTATACCTACATTTAAATCATTTGTGATTATAAAATTTGATTAGTTATGATTTGATATTTTAAAATTATGTCTAGCAACTTTTGATCAGTCGTTCATTTGATGTCACATACATTGGGATTTTAAAAATTTTCTAAATAAATCATTTGGTCATTTAAATTTTGGTAATTCGTTTATTGTTCTTTTGAAATTTGCTCGAGAATATTTTGATTTTTTGATATGTAACCTATTCTTCGATGTATCTTCATTTTATTTTTTTCAGCTATGCTTAAGTGACGTAAGTCTGTCGACTCTAGGATCTCAGTCTATAACTGTGAAGAACGAAACGAAGAAGTTACCGAAACTTTGTAGCCAAACCTTCGAGTGGCTCGTTTCGTTAAAATTACGTCAGATCAGACGCCATCTTTAACCATTTTATCGATGTTCTGAATTTGATTTTAGATTTTTTATTTTTATTTTAGAGAGTTAACTGGCAGAAATCGTCACGTAAGGAAAAAGCGTTATGTCCCCTTTAGGCAACCTTCCCTCTCTTTCTCTCTCTGTCTGTCTCTTTCTATTATATTTTTAAACGTGGTATGTTCTCATTATTCTTAGAAATAATGGTGGTAAACCCATCCCGTCCCGCCATACCGCATGAATAACAAAGACTTGGCACTGGTCGTCCAAGTAGTAAATCGAGTCGAAGAAATTTATTGCCAAGTGAAATATTATGCGGTTATGTACAAATAGGTTTGTATGTCCATCCGGGATTCCCCGAATTTGTCCTAGTATAGAAAGAGACCGGGGGTCGTCTGAAAGAGGTTTCAAAAAAAAATCACGTCAAGTGATAAAATAAAATGATTGACAAATAAAATATTCCGGATTAATTGAAAAATATGCAATAAATTAAAATATTAAAATAAATCTAATGTAAACGGTATTTTTATGATGTTAAAATATTTTAGTTACACCTAAAAGGCCGGGGTTTTTTTATGTTTTTTCCGGCATCAGCAATTAAGGTAATGGCTGCCCTACTCGTGGACCATCGTTTGTCCAAGACAGGAAAATATAGTTTGACAGGAAAAGGATTTAACATCAGAACTTTTGCGATGAGGAGTAATTAACAAAATGACTTTATTTTCCCTCTTCTTCTCATATTGACGGCCAGTGGCGGCTGGTGGGTTATCGAACTGGTGGTGTGCTTTACTAAAATATTAAAATTAGAAAATGCAACAAAACAAAAATTGACTTATTATATTATGTTTATTTTTTATACATTAAATCAATGCGACGACATTTTTCTGAAGCGAAATGTTCAATCACCTTTTTATTAAAATCGGGTAATATCACCAAACACAGTATAGAATAAAAGTTCTCGAAAAAAATCGAAACAAAAACTAAAAACAATTACGGTAATATAAATAAACAATAATTAACGCGTCACACGTATAAGTAGTCTAATATCGAGATGTCAATCATGGCTGCCGTCGCGTCGTTTTCGCCAATTCGTCAAACATCGGGTGCTTTCGGCAATCCTCGGTACGCACGTGCGGCGCTCGAGAACCCACTCATTACTCGGTACATTTCTATGAACTATCTTCTGTTTCACGCGTCAGGCGTATTAACTCGTATCTCCTACAAGTTATATTAGCAGTCCTCGTGCACTCGCCGAAGCGCACGAGAATTTGTCTTTACAGGAAAATAAGTCTTAATAGTTTAGTAAAGCGCTCAAACTGTTTCACCATAATTGGAGATTTAATTTTTTATACGTTTTTGTATGTTTAAAAATAACTATTAAAATGGTAATTTAAAAATAAAGATGAAGTACTTAATATTTTGTAATTTTTGATTTTTGAATTGGTGGTTCAGCGCACGAGCGCACTTAAGGTACAGCCGCCACTGTTGACGGCATATAATATAGGACGTCTAATAATCTCAGAAACTGATTTGACGGTTTCATATGTCTAAGTTCAAAATGGTGTGCTTTATGCATATGTTAATGAGCCGAATGCACATTACATTTTCGATTTGACGTTTGAAACTGTCAATTTAAGGCAAGATTGTCCTCAGTAAGTACTTTAGAATGACTAGAAACTAGGTACCTATTTTCATATGGTAATGGAAATTGTTCACAAATTGGTTAGGGGGAAAAAACCACTTAGAGTGCGTACGAATTCAAAAACCAATTTTCTTGATTTTCCTATTTTCTTTTCTCAGTGGTATAAACGGTTTTTTCTTCAGAAAGACAAAAATATTGTAAGCATAGGTGTGTTCTACAAGAAATACCTATAATTTGATTAGAGCAGCTAATTCTCAAATACAAAAGATATTAGTTTATTGTTTAACTAGCTTCTGCCCGTGACTTCGTCCGCGTCAAAGTTTGTTTCTCCATACAAACTTTAGACCCCCGTTTCATCCCCTCAGGAAGTGAATTTTGGAAAATCCTTTCGTTTAGTTGTTCAATAATTTAGCTTTGTGCAAATAAAGATAGAATGCATCAACAAATATTAATGTTTTAAATCAATATTCATATCAAAATATATTACTTAATTTTAGCACTCTGAAGAATTAATGTAACAAACCGTAAAATTTGGGAAACTTTAAAAAACGCAGCCATTCCGAAGTAATAAAATACTCTCAAAGCGATTTTGTGGGACTGGCTCCGCTGAGATTCGTTCGACATAATTCTCACGTTATTTATAGGTACCTAATTTCTCTAGATAAGTCATCCCCGTATTCAGAAGCACCCGTATACCGGTAGTAGGTACAATTTATAAGTCTTTGAGCAAGACAATCCTTTGAAGTAATGATAATGAGCAATCTCCGAGTTACCTACTCGTGCGCTGAAAGCGCTGAAAGGTAGGATTTGAATTTGGAGATAAGTTTTCTATTTTTACTATTTTTGCCTTTGGACTGGATCTCTTTTTAGTTAGAGCAGGGGTTCTTAGCATTTTTCTAGACTAGGATCCCTCCCTCTCCTTCTCAAAATTTTAAAGAGTTTACTCAAGAGGATCAAGTGGATTCAAGAAGACCCTTTCCAAAAAAAATGGAGTTTTTGGTAATGCAAGGCGCATATCATCTTTCACTTCTAGGTAGGTAAGCTCGTCGTGGACCCCCGGCGTTCATTACACGGACCCCCAAGGGGTCCACGGACTGCAGGTTAAAAAACCCTGAGTTAGGTACTTAGGGTAATTTGAATTTCTGTAACTGCCACTTTTTAACTCTCAAATAATTACCTATATTGATATTTACTCCGAACTAAAAGTTTTTCAACTCAATGAGCCAAACATTTCAGTTCAGTGATTAGCATTATTTTCATGAAAATATAGGTACCTACATTAAGCAAAGCTTTCACACAACTCCGCTTCTTTGTTTGTCAGAACACATTTAGAGCATAGTAAACCTACATGGATATTTATTCAACCTCGATTTGGCGACTCAATCATATCTTCGTATGAAAGCGAATCAATACAAGGGTGCTTCTGTATTATCGGGGACATGTTCATTCAAGCTTTACTTACATATTCGCGTATAACGGCCAAGGACACACTAAATATTAATTTTCATCACCTATTATTCTTTCCATACAATTTAAGTATCGTTATAAAAGCTTGAGGCTTAAGAAACACCGTAAATCGTGCCGAACTTAGTTTACAAGCTAAACGAGCGGTCACGCAAAGATTGTTGTATTAATCGTTAGTTTAACATTACATTAACTAGTTTCTGCCCGCGACTGCGTCCGAGTATAGATACCGGCACGAGTGGTGAGCACAAATTTCACCTGCGCATTTGTTAATTTTTCGGTCTCTTTGGCGGAATGAAGAAGGCGGGGGGCGCCGATCTTGCACGCGATTGGTACGTCAATTGATACTCGTCGTCTATTGGTCTATCGCCTGTCATTCGGCTACTGTACACTTCTGTGCAAATTTAATGAATCACGTTTTAAATAGTTTTTTCTTGTTATTACGTATTAGTTTTTTTTTTAATGTAGTTTAATTTCGTTATTTCGTATTTGAAGTTTTTTTTTGTTCAATAAAGTTCATTTTTATTATTTCGTTTTATAAAATTGCTGTGTTTTAAACATTTTTATTTTTTAAAAAGACATTAAAAAGCTATATGTGTTAGTCTTTATTTGGCCAAAAGTGTACATGCGCGAAATCCTACAATCTGTGCTCACGACTCGTGCCGGCCATTATAAATGTCGGTTATTGTTACTCCATACAAACGTTAGAGCACCGTTTCATCCCCTCAGAGGGTGAATTTTCGAAAATCAAAATAACTATCTGTGTGCCTTCAGTACAATCTGTTCAGTGGTTTCAGCTATGTGTTGATAGATCAGTCAATCACAAATCCAGACTACGAGGCTACTACTGAACCTTCAGACTAACTAGCTTCAGCTTTCAGACTAACTGACCGACTCCATGACAATTCAAAAGGGCCTGTAAATGGTCTAATTGAAATGGATGTTTTGATTTTGACTGAGAAATTCCTTATGGAAAAACTCAATAACACTTTGCCCAACCTGGGAATCGTACCAAAGCCAACCAAGACTTCATGCTCAGCAGTTGCTCGCTAGACCAGAAAGGCAGTCTCACGGTCTCAAATCAGACGGTTACTTTTTAATAGATTAACATTGTAAGTGGGTGTGAGATAAATGTATCTTGAAGATACGAGATGGGAATCTGTATTTGTTTGTCAACACAGATGTCGCCGTGTGTATCAACTGCTGTCAGAAGAGCCAATAAATCAAAAAGTTTCTTGTCTTTTTATTGTCAAGCTGAATGATCGCTGTGTGTCATATTTTTGCATTAATTTACTACTTGTCTCCTTATCGTAGTTGGCAGATTCATCACGCAATCATTTTGCATGCGTAAAATGTACCTTCCGACTGACCTTAAGAGTACTACGTACCGTTGTATGGAACGAAAATAAATCATCTAGACTTGACCCTAATCTAATTTGAATGTTTTTCATTGATATATATATTTTTGTGAATTATGATATAAATATAAATGAATACTTATATTAAATAAAACATACTTTTATACACAACTTTTAAAAAAGAAATTACAATTTCCTCCAATATTTTCTTAAAGATATGTATAAAAAAATAGTGCTCCGCCCTCAACGAGGTGGTAAGATCCAAGCTAAGATATCCAAGACGACCGTCTCCTGCATCTGACTCTTGACCCAACTATTGAGCGATAGTTTCTCGAGTTTAATTATTTGTTAAATATTATTAATATTGGAACGTCGACGTCTCTCCTCTCGGAGGTGGCGCTAATGACTGCAACACAGTTTTTAAAAACTAATGTTGTCTACTACTTACAAACTCAATTTTGTAAAACTGATAAGTTCTAAAACATTTTTAAATGTTATAATAGAAAGGGCACAGAAGGGCGTAGTGTTAGAAAAAAAAAACATTTTCTACTTGAACACAAGCGGTGTTAACCTAGATACGTTTTGAGGCGATAATACCAAGATGTTCTAGTAATGAGGCACAGGAAAACCCTTGTAAAGCCAAAGCCGGAAAGCCGGAATTAAAATAAACGAGAGCGTTTTAAACGTTGGCGCTTCATATTGAAGTACGAGTTTATTTTGTGTTGCTAGGTTACTTTTTTCATAGATTTCATGATGGCACCGGCTTATTACAGAAAAAGAAAAAACAAACGAGGTGGAAAGGATATCGAAATGATTTTTTTTACCATGTTTTCAGTACGTTTGCAGATCGCAGACACCCTTGAGTTAAGATTTTTCGTTGGTCCTTGAAAAATAACATCAAAGTAATATCAATAATTAAATTTCTTAGTAGCAAGCTCGGAGTCTGGATTTGCACCTGGTTGATGTCAAATAGGCTCGCCCTCTATTTCATGGGACTTAAACATAACTGGCGAAATGTGAGTGTACTAATGGGTACACCTCTGCCTTACCCTTCGGGTACATGCGTGGTGTTGTGATGTTCGGTGGTTTCTACCAGGGGGCCATGGGTTTGATTCCCAGGTCGGGCAAAGTAGCATTAAGTATTTACATCACGAATTTTTCAGTAGCCGCCCGGGGTCTGCCTTTGTGAGTTGGTGAATGCATACATAAACTCACGCCTTTTTCCCATGGGGGTAGGCAGAAACGACAGAACGCCACCTGCTACGATCTTTACATACTCCTTTCGCCTCATCTACGTTCATACATCTAAAAGAAAAAAAAAGAAAGATAAAGCTTGCACCCTTAAAAAGTACAAAAACAAAACTGTATAATTTTATTTATTATCGAATTCCTACTTTTCATTATAGTACCTACTATGTACAGTTCTTCGTGCTCCAACTATGCAAGTACAAACTGACCTAGTTTACCTATTGTTTTGACATTGAAGAGGCAAAACTTGCATCAGATTCGCAACTACTAGTACACTTGTCAGATATTTGAATGGCTCGTGCTCTTTTGAACTATGAAAACTGGTAGAATTTAATTTTATTGCTGAAAGAAAGTGAACCTTGTTGACATAAAAAATGTACCATTCATAATTGAAAAGTTGTCACTGCGACGGATCGTGCTGTAGTAGCTGTTCGTCTATTTACTTAAAGCTGAAGATTTTTTATGTTTGTTTATTTATTTCAACTCGCTAATCTCTAGAACTACCAGTCGAGTTGGAAAAAAAATTGTAGCCAGGTTTAACTAGTATATGGATAAATACCAAATTGTTGGCTCAAAATAGATTTACTAATTCATTTGAAAAATATTTTTATTTATTTATTTAAACTTTATGCAACAACAAAGGCGGATTTAATGACTAAGGCATTTTCTATTTTTATTATTAGTTTTTATTTTTTTTTATTTAAATTGCCCGTATTCAATGTTTATATGATTTTATTAAAATCCTATCAGAAAGAGTTTTTGAGTTTTAATATTATGAGTTAAGTATTTGGGCATAAGTCCCATCAAAGGTACACAAATTGGTCAGCCATTCAAATTAAACCATGCGTGCCAGTGTAATATATTCCTTTCAATGGAATATTAATTAAAATTCAGCGTTGATTACTAACGAATAAATCATTTCAATTTGCATTGCAAACCGACAATAAAATCTGTAAAGCTTTAATTTGTGAATAGCTGAGAAAACCTTTTAAAAACATTGAGTTATAATGTACTGTACGTAGTACATTATAACTCAATGTTTAAAAATATTATTTTGTTGTTATTATTTTTGTTTTTTTTTATAATGTTATATAAAAGTCTGTAAATATCGTAGATATTATTTTTGATTAGAATATAAATAAAGAACATGTAAAATCAAAATCTCTAAAAAATAATAATAGCAGTTTTCTTAAAGGTTTCATTTCTTTCAATAATCAGATATAACTTTAATCCAAAGGATAAACATGACAGTTTGACATATTTTCTATAGGTACAAAAGCTGTCAAATCGCCATATTTATCTCTCCATTAAGAATTATCTACCGATTGAAAAATAAGCCCTTAGTAGAAAACAATAATTATAACGTAAAATTTCGAATTCTTTGTTTTAATTACTTGTGACAAAGGGGAACAAATAGGATTGCTTAGAGATTTAAATAAGTAATTATAATCCATCGATCGCTGTCGCGTCGGTCACTGCAGTACCTCCCACAGATTCAAGGGCGGCGCGATGCCTACTGCCGCTTTTCACACGCAATGCCGTTGCTAACTTGATATGGCTGCTGATAAGTCGCGTGTAAAGAATTGAAGATATTATTTTACTTTCGAATGAAAATAACAAGAATTTTAGGTGCAAGAAAACAGCTAGATTGCGAAATTGAAATGTAAACTTTTTGGTTGGAACGAGGCGCGAACGGTAAAGGGCGCGAAAGCTCTATGGTAGCTACAAAACTTTTTTGTGTAACGGTATTAACATATTAACATATTACATAATAATCATTTTAAATTTTACTAACATAGCTATAGTATCTACCTACTAACATAATATGGACTTGTACCTTGTGTCTCAATGTCTGAAATAAATATTTTCAATTTCAAAAATTCAATTTCAATTAACAATCGTGGTTAATTTTACACTTAATATTCGATGTATTTTTAATGGAAATGTTTTATGTACGCTTACTCAACCAAATTCAAACTTTGTAATAACTGCCCACTTATGCTGAAAACATAGCCATTAATTCAATAATTTTATATTTATTTACTGCTATATATTTTATTTATTTCGATATTTTTTTATGGTTATAATATCATTATTTATTTTTCTTCGTAACTTGCCCGTATTTTTCATGTTTAACAAAACCTTTTTAGGGTAATGTTATACTAAAAACTGGCCATTTATTCAGAAAAAAATTGTGAATGCCATTAAAGCCATTTTCTTTTTTTTTCTTCCATGAATCAAATGGCATTTTTTGAATGTTTTTCGTCAAAAACAGCCCGTACTTTTATTAGATTACTACAAACTATTTTGCTAAACCTTCGCAGAAATACTTGCACTTATTTAGGTAAAGATACTTCTAGCGTTAACGATGCAACGTGCTCAAATAAATTATATTTCTCTTATTATTCAGAACGATTTAAGTAGGGAACAAGTGATTTGGGTAGGTTGTTAAGTTAACACGTAATAAATGAAATACAGCAGGAAAAGTAGAACAATTCCCAACGAAGCGGTTCCTCCGTTTAAGATAAATAAGACGTGCTTCAAATTAACCCCACAATTTTCTTTGCTTGGTAGACGTATCTCTGATTGTCGAGTATTCGACCAGCCTTTTTACTTATACCCCACCTCTTTAAAGACCTAGCAGGAAGGCGCTGGCGAAAAAGAATTTGTTTTGAATTTCGAATTAAAAAAATAACATAACATCACGCCTGTTATCTCCAAAGGTTTAGGCAGAGGTGTACCCATTAGTACACTCACATTTCGCCGGTTATGTTTAAGTCGTATAGGGGGCGAGCTTATTGCCATCAACCACAACCAACCACCCACCATCAACCTCAATAACAAAATACGACTAATTTTTTTTCATTCTGCCTTCGACATCTCTCTCTTCTCAGTTCAAGTCCCAAGTTCTAGTGCCGGATGTATGTCGACATTCGAGATAAAGGCGACATCCCAATACATTTTCCCAAACCGCTGAGCGCAGTAATAATTCAGCCAAGCCAAGGAGGTACTGAAATCTTCCAGACCAATTGAGGTAGGAACATTACTCCGACAGTTATAAATTCTCACCTTCCTACCTGCCTTCCTACCTAGTTTAATTCTTTAATTGAAACTGGAACTAGGTTGGAACTTGCGAAGAAGGATGCTATCTGAATGAAAAAGATTTCAATTTACGCTTTGTGCTTTATGAAAAGCACTTTAAAGTTTAATTTTAATTGTTTGTAGTCTTACGATTGTAGTTACAGTAGATATATTTATTATTCAAGATAAAAAGTTTGTCTTATATATTATTGTCTTATTTACTAACAGCAAAAATCCGACTATAATAAATAAGTAACTCAAACATAAACCTGCTAGTTTTTCTAACAAACATTGTATTCATTGTAATCCTATTTATCTAGATCTAGGTCAATCTAGTCTTAACTAGCAGGGTTTGTGCTGCTAAAGCTAAAATATAAAATAATGTGTCTGGTGGATGTTTTTGGACGGCCAATCATCCAAAACATGGAGTCATACATTTTATTACTTACATTTACAGTCTATCAAACCCTGCCATAGACACAATATTTCTTTATGTCCGATTTCTATAAAATGTATGTTTAAAGCCATTTATTGAAGCCAAAAGTTACACGTTCGTTCCGTCGTTGTAATATTTTTTTTTTCTGGGTCATACCGAGTAACCATCTGTACACTAAGATATTGCATAAACTTTACAAAAAATCTAAAAACAAGAATCTTATAACTAAACTTTTAAAATGCATGACTACTACTACAATCTTTTGCGTGCATTACCTTAAGTGAGATTTTTCAGAGATTTTTTTTTTAAATGTCGTGTCCCAGCAATACATTTTGTTCCATAGTAACTCAGTTTGCTAGGTTTCTAACACACTATATATTTTCATTTGTACTTTCCTAAAAATAGTTAAATACCTTTTTACTCATATTTGCTAACCATGCCATGCCGTGTCATACTTTTGCCATGAGGCGACAGGAGTATGTAAGGATCGTAGCAGGTGACGTTCTGTGGTTTCTGCCTACCCCCATGGGAAAAAGGAGTGAGTTTATGTATGTATGCTAACTATATTCAGGCACAGTAACGTAATTTCCAGACGGCTTATGACCATTTGTTCATTACGAATACCTGCCCAAATGACGGAATATACCAACGTATTTACAACTAAAATGTTCACAGACGGAATATGGGCTGCTCTCAGGCAAGGCTTTAAAAGCACCGGGCAATTTCCAGCCCAAAATAAAATCTTTTTTTTTTGTTTGCTGAAAATTTTTGCATACCTATACGACTGACGTAACTGACTTTTATAAAGTCTGACATGACATGTAAATGGAAAAGAGAATAGACAGAACAGTAAAGAGGTATTAATGCTTTCTCGTACAGATCATAAATATTCGATTACCTTTTTGAACAACGCTATCTTCTCCTAGAATAAAGACGATCATACATCTTACTCTTCGCGTTTTTGCTCATACGTCATTCAAAGAGTCGTTATCTGCCCGATTCGAAATTCAAAAGTTCTGATGTGTTGAGGGTACGGTCCAACTGAGAGCTATTAACTAGTAGCTAGGAGCGTTTTTGTAGTTCAAGAAGAGCTAAACTGCAATTTGATCTAAAAGGTTAAACAGAAATGGTAATAGTTACTAGTTTTATTGTTAATCGCTATCAATGAGACCGCACCCTTAGGATTTAATGCCGTGGTTTACGTCCACATCAAAAGTCGATAAAAATTGTTATAGTTTTGGTTTTATAAAAATTCCGACCTTTACTGCTTTACTCTTGATGCAGTATCAAGGTTTACTTCTCCAAATCGTATAACTGTCTTTCCAAACATACCTATTTCCACAGAAACCCGACTGTCTTATCAAAGTAAAGCCAATCCCTACGATAAGGAAGTCTTCCCATAAAACTTCGTTCAACGATTTCCTAATCCTCTTTTAGTTTTCATCAGTTAGATATCGAACGAACCCAAATATCTCTATCACAGAAATGTTCAAATCGCAAAAAGCATTATAGAAAAATCACGAAAGGGTCCGTATATTATTAAACACTAAACTAAAATTTTTTTTTGGTTTATTTTATTTTTATAAAGTATTTATTTTTTTACAGCGGCAATAGAAATACACACTATGCGAAAATTCCAACTCTCTATTACGATTCATGAGATACAGCCCGCTGACAGACAGACAGACGGACAGCGAAAGCAATAGGATCCCGGTAACACCCTTGAGTACGGAACCCTGAAAAAGGCCGAGTCATCTTTATTATTTAATGGCCAACCATTTATATGTATAGTGGCTGACCATCTTTATTTTAAATAGCCTCGTCATCGTTTATTGAAGATTAAGTTTCAATTGCTGCGCATTACTGCACAATTTGCATACAGTCAGGAAATTGCAGTTTATTGCAAACTACATAAGAACTGTTTAAAATAAACTGCAATTTCCTGATGCACTGCCACATTGCGCGTGTCGTAGACAAATTATTCAATGAAATATATATAACTTACTGCCTACGCTATGGCGTTAGAGATAGTGCATTTAATTAAAACTGATTATGGCATAATTAACTAACAGAAAACAAATAACTGTCATAAATAAAATTTATCCAAAGGATGAAATAACAATATGTTTTCAATTAGAACACCAACTATTAATTATAAGCAACAAAACGTTCTTTTTACCGATGTATAATTAGTTGGTTAAAAATAGATAAAGTTAGACAAAACAAAAATAAGGGTTATTAGGGGTAAGGTACGCAGACAATTGGCAGGCAGAAGTTAAGTAATAAAAAAAAAAAAATAAAAAAACAAAAAAGAAAAAAAAATAAGATTAATTGGATAAAAAAATATTTTTAGGACTTACATTCTTACTATTATAAAATCCACGGACGCACTGTTTCCCTCAAAATTAACAATAAATAAGTGGTTTTAGAAATTAAAATCAAACAACCCAGACAAACAACAAACAAACGATAGCATTTATAATTGCGGCAAAATTAATTAGTGAAATAACACACTGGACTAACAAACGCAGTTATATCCAGCATATTTGCTTTCATAATAATTATGAACGTTCATTATACCGAACTCTCGCTCCGGTATACGGGTATACACATATTCAGCTAATTTAGATAGTGTCCCAAAGGAAAACTTCGGAACTGATTACAATTTAAAGTCAGTTTTAGAATCCTAAATTGGATTTTTATGAAAAATAGCGTAGGTAACTGTAAATTTTTGGACCAATTATTGATTGTCTGCCTGCTTGGTCTAGTCTTCGCAAAGAGCGACTGCTGAGCATGAGGTCTTGGGTTCGATTCTCAGGTCAGGCAAAGTGTTATTGGGATTTTTTATCAGGAATTTCTCAGTAGCAGCCTCGGAGTCTGGATTTGTGCCCGGTTGATGGCAATAGGGCTATTACACGGGACTTAAACATAACTGGCGAAATGTGGGTGTACTAATGGGTACCTATACCTCTGCCTAACCCTGGGGGGATTACAGCCGTAATGTTATGTGTTCTTGATTGTGAATTTAAGTCACAGCGATAGTTTCTTCTAATAATTAATTTTAGAGACACTACACGGAAGCTTAGGATTTTATCATGTGTTTGCGTACCATCTATATTATACTTCATACATGTATAGTACAAATAATTTATAACTTTATTATATTATTAATTACACCTATTACGCTTGTTAATGCTAGATAAAACCAGGTGCACTTTGAAAATTAATATAATTTATAAACTAATAATTAATTAACCCCGACACGATTTGCATGTCCCTGACTAAGCTAGGGCAGCAAAATACATGGAAATAAAAAACTAAAAACTTGATATAATTTTTGTAAACCCAATCCGAGGAGCAATTCTATTAACAATAATTTATAGGGACGATCGCAATCTAATCTCAGTATCAATCTGTCAAAAATGACTCTAATTACGACCTACGTTTTTGTTTGATGCTGAAATGAGGTTATGACAAGATTTTGAACGTTTTTATTTACTAGAATTGGTATGAAAGTGCATGTCTTTCTATTAAAAATGTATGTAATAGAAGTTGAAATTTTTCCTTGTAAATGACGTTAACAAGTACCTACCTTGGTACTTGTTAACGTCATATACAAGGAAAAAACAATTCCCTTTTCAAAAGAAGTTTCGTTTTGTAAACAATGTGCAAGTAACTCCATACTATTATTTTTTTAGGTAATTGGTTTTTCCTTGTAAATGACGTTAACAAGTACCTACTTTGGTACTTGTTAACGTCATTTACAAGGAAAAAACAATTCCCTTTTCAAAAGAAGTTTCGTTTTGTAAACAATGTGCAAGTAACTCCATACTATTATTTTTACTTATTTTTTCATAATGGTCATATTGAAATAAATGATTTGACTTTGATTTTGAAAAAATGGTATTAAAAATTATTTCCGTTCTCTTCTGTAAGCAAAAGAACTCGTGTGACTGTTCCTGAGTTGCCTAGTCTAATAGTTTTTTTTTTTGTTTTCTTTAATGTAAAGCATTAGTATGAATGTCGGCTTCCCCCGAAGGGGAAGGGGCCGTGCCCCATGCAAATTATTTCGTTTAAATCTAAATACTGACTCCACAGACGTGAAAATTTTAAATTAGTGTAGGTACCTACACACGTATGCATTCTGCATAGGGAAATCGTTTTTTGTTTGACCTCGTGCACATAAAAGTACCTACGTTGGGCAACCCTAACAAGGACGGAACGTGTGGATATGACGTCACGCGTGTCCTTGAAACGCCCGCTGCATTCGACCACCCGGGGCCTGCCAACTGCCCTGCCTGCCAACTGCAGGGGTGTAGCTTTAAATTGCAAATTTAATTGCAAGCAGCTTTTATATACAACGCGCGACGTTCTAATTAGTCAGCTAAATATTTACATGTTACACGGTATTACTAAAATTCATGTTGGATGTGTTATTTAATATATTAATAGCAAAAAGTTTAAATGAATTTACCACATAGGTAGGTAACTTAAATTAATAATGATATTGTTTCGGATTTTGTGCGAGTACTTTGGTTTTAACTTTCTTCCAAAAACTTCCAAATTTATGAAAGAATCATTTATTAATTGCGTAACTTAGTGAATAGTAAAAATCTTGAGTTTATGTTACGAAAATATTTCAGAAACTGGTTTAAATAAATAATGGTATACACTTAGATACATTTGATAGATAATGCCGTGATAGCCCAGTGGTAAAGGCGCCTGCTTCTTATACATTAGGATATGGGTTCGATATCAATGGGACTTTTTCAATTTATATATTGACTTGACACCCACATTTCGTCAGTTATGTTTAAGTCCCATGTAATAGGGGGCGAGCCTATTGCCATTAACCGGGCACAGATCCACCGAGGAGGTTACTAAAAATTCCTGATAGAAAAACCCAATAACGCTTTGCCCGACCTGGGAATTGAACCCAAGACCTCATGCTCAGCAGTCTCGCTTTGCGACCACCAGACCCAATAGGCAGAGCAAGTACGTTAAATAGGACAAATATAACACAAAGACGTCATCATTAAGGTACCTACCTACCTATAAAATATTATATTGTATTGCCAACCTGCTAATACCACCTCCGCAGATTATTTTCGGCAGAGCCATTGTATTCCATTCGTAAGGAGAAACACAGATAAGTAATTTGAAGGCCCTCACTTTTGTGGGTACAATACCACTATTGTAGGTATTACAGGAGGCCCTTCTCTCTGGAATCGTCTAGCTAGGTACCTACTATCATATATACCGAAATTAAACTCAGATAAGGATGTTAAGATAATTATTAGAACCATTCAAGTAAAACCGCCTGAAAGTCATACGGATTAACTGTCAAGCCCGTATCGTTCCATTTTCGAATAGTATTCATCTTACGATATTTCAACTGTAGATATTAAATGAGGTTGGAGCCTCTATAGTACCACATAAGTTCTTTGCTCCCTGGAATCGTCTAGCTAGGTAGAAATTAAACTCAGATAACTATGTTAATAGGTTAAGTTGTCTATGCCTATAAGATTAATGCTAATTTAAAATAAGGTTTAATATGGATTAACCTGCCAGTCTCTTTAGAACGAACAGTCAGAGATAACAGTCGCTAAACACTGTTATTTGTACATAATTATCATTTAAATAGACATAGGTAATAGGTACAATGCACTCCTTCTCAACATTTCAGGTAATAGCTAAGTGTAATATTTTTCTTAATTTTACATCCATTTCTTATTGCTTTTAATATTGTGCTCAATAGGATTGAAAAATCTAAAGTATATATATAGTAATAAACTTTTGTTGTTAACCGTACATGTCCATTCTATGTACAACATAATTTCAACACACAAAATAGCGGTTAGCAACAAAGCATGTTGTTTTTATCTAATCTAACCTTTTCTATGACGTGTTTTATCGTGTACCTATATGATTGAAAGTTGATGATAATAAACTGTTACCTACCACTTATCTACCTATGAACATTATGAAAGTAATTATGTTCGGTGAAAAAGCTTCGATAGATAAATACGTAGATACAGAGTGGCAAGTAGGAGGCCAAAAAAGAATTTATTGGAAGCAAAGTGAGCAAAGCATTAAATTAATTAATTCATTCATTAAACTAACAGCTGTATGTATGGTGTATAGACACATCTAGTGTATATACACCCTGTACATTTCCAAAATAAGGTACTTAACTTATTGTGCACTCAACAAACACAAGACGCCTTACCAATAATCCTGTGACTGCTAATTTAAACCTCCCTACTGCTCAACCTTGCCCGAAAAGTGTCCAAAATACGAAATGTCTCACTAATTAGCGACATTCATTAAAAATAATCCCTGTGGCGGAGAGATAAGAGCGCCTGGACATAGCAATTAATATTAAAGCGACCTGCTAACCTGCAGCTGATTATGTATTTAACTTCAATAATGAAAATTCGCTAGGAACTTAAGCAAGACAAACGTAACTAATCATTTATTTATTTTTAATTAAGTAATCTTCAAATTATGACCTTCCTAAATCCTGTAAACAATTTGTTGGTAATTGGATCAATGATTTTAGTCTGTTAGCAGTAGTAATGGATAAAAAAGGATACTAAAGATATAATAAAGGCCTATTTCACCAACTTCCGATTAAATTATATGACGAAATCAGATGTTTTCAAAAATGGAGCAGAATTACTGTTCGATTTTTGAACATATTTTATAGTCAATAGTGTTTATTGAAAGGTACTGAAACAAACCCTAATTACGCTTATTCATTAGTAAAAATCAGATCCCACCAAAAACATTCTGTAAAAAACTAGCCAAGTCTCGATGGAGCTGCTTGTTTATCTCTAAAAAGTAATTCTTTTTGTAGAAACGTGGGCATATTGATTTATTTTATTAGATTTTCTTATTTGACACAGTTTTTTTTTGTTTTTTTTTTTTTAATGAAGCGGCCCACCAAGTTGAATATTTTTTGTAAAGGCGGTATATGTCGCGATCTCTAATAGTTTGGTTGGGCTCTTGTGTTTTCTAATCAGGGTCACCAGGTACTCCAGATCTTCGATTGTCCTAGTTTTTATAGTTTTCCCTTTATGTGGCCATTAAACCCTAACTCTGTACCAAATTTCAGCTCTCTGAGTTTATGGGAAGTACTAGTTCTATTTTGATGATCATGAGTGAGTGAGTGAGTGAGTGTCATAAATGCGAAACTTTGCTTTCTCTTAACTTCGGAACTAAATGACCTACAGACTTGAAATTTTGGATTTTAAGTATATGATTACAGCTTACTAGATGACGAAAATTTCTGCGTTCTGGTCTAATCCAGAGGTTCTCAAATAGGGGCCTGAAAATGCGGCGAAATGGTTCCAGTAAAGGATGGTACGGCAGTGTTTGCTTCGCGCTCGACTTTGGCGGGGGCACTCCCGTGCCCCCCGATGAGTATTACTGTAAGTGTACATACTGCCAAAAATATTTTCAACGTTGTTATTACTTTGTTAGAAGATGCTACTCCCCAATAATCTTGCAGGGCTTGGCTTACATACGCAACAATCCGTTTAAAGTCATAAGACGAATGATATACTTAGTGTTGTTGATGACCAACTCCTATTCTAGATGATTGCTACACAAGTTAACACTACGAAGGATTCCTCTGCGTTACGCCGCTTTGCGCTCGTGTAAGTCATTTGTACTGTTTCAACTACTTACATAGAAATTTAATAGCACCGTCGTCGCCGCGTCGTAACCGCGTAGTAGATTGCTACAGCAAACTGGCATAAAAGCCTACGACATAGTTTCGTAGCCAACGACCGACATTCAAAATTGAATGAGAATAGATGAAATACCGAAGTTTCGTAACTGACCCATGAAATGTTTTTGAAATATTGAGCGTACGCCTACGTAGCCCCGAGCTACGCAGCTACGGAAACGGTTTCTTCAGTTATTTAAATGTAATATTGATCCAATTAAATAAAAACGTAACTGTTAAAAATATTTTAACATAATACTTGTCTTTGTAATGAATAGCGTAAATGCGGGTTACTTTAGCCCCGTGGGGAAACTTTGGCTCTAAACGGAAAAACGTTTGAACTTCTCATCTCTTGATAAAATACAGATATAATAATTTAGTTGGAACAAAAAAAATCTTAAACTGGTAGGTTTTTTGTCATTCAAGAGGCGAAGTTGTCTTATGGCGACCACCGATGTCAACCGTGTGCGGCTAGTCCATATAAAATGCAGAAAACACGTTGGTGGCAGCGTTTTGTGGTTGTGGCCGGTGGCCCGCTTAATTGTCCCGAAAAATTACTACAGCACAGATAGCACAGGCTCTTTGCTGTGTCTCCTTGTCGCACCGTTACACACGCTAAATCCTTGGTACCTAGTACTTATTCAAAGTGCAAATTTTTCAATTGTAAGATAAATTTTATCTGAAGAAATAATATGGCGGTTTGACATAAAGTCCATAGAAAAGCTGTCAAAATGTCATTATTTATTCTTCTGATAATAGTTATCTAACGATTGAATAATCGGCCCTTATACATTTATTTCTCAAACCAGAACAATATATAACTAATTCACTTACAGTAAGAATCATTAGTTAGCCTAATGACATAACTTGGTATTTCATAAGCAATGAGCATCAAAACGGAGGTGTAAAGTTAACGGTACATTTTTGTTAGTTATTCTCTTAAATCTATGTTAGTAATTTATAAAACATTTAAACTATTCTATGAATCTTTCTTGGATTCTTATTCATCAAACGATCCTTTTTACGGATGAACGGACGACAATTCTATTGGTATGTCTAAATTACTGGGAGGGTAAGTAGGTACCAAAACTTCGTTATATTTTAATTATATATTTGTGTTTATTTTGTAACCCCAGACTCAAAAACGACGGGTTATAAGTTTGACGTATCTGTCTGTGGCATCGTAGCTCCCGAATGGATGAACCGATTTTGATTGTGTTTTTTGTTTGAAAGGTGAATTAATCAGGAGTATTCCTAGCAATGTTTGTCTGGGTTGTGGAGTTCAGATAGGCAGTAAAGTTTCGGTCCATGTATAATAATACTGGTATTCAGCTGCATCCGGTTATACTGGAAGCCGACCCCAACATAATTGGGAAAAGGCTAGGCAGAAGATGATTCTTAGCAATGTTTGATTAAAATCGGTCCAAGATGTATGCCGTCGGAGGCTTTTTAAATTTTAAATTTAATTTATATCTTTGTGTCTTTAAAAATTGATACTAAAAAGAAATAAAAAAACAATAAAGATCTTTTTTAGTTGGTAGACATTTATAATACAGTAGACCCATTTACTGGATTTAAAGCCGTACAATTTCGGTCGTGTGACCTAGATTTCAAACAGCCAGTGTCTTTCACATAAACCCAGGCACTCCATAACGTCTGCATATTCCCATTAAACGCAAAATGCCTGTTATTACCCATAAACCGTCACAATAACACTATACGACCTCAGTATCCTTCAAATCGATAAACTGAGTTACTCGAGTGATTTTAAATTATGGTTTTTAAGGTCCAATCGTCACGTGGCCTCACGTTTTCCTCTTTTGAAAACTTTGGAATGGGAAACAATTCAAATTATTCGAAAGGGGTTTTTTTAATAACAACATTTTCATGTTTTTTTCTTCTTTTGAAAGGCTTGTAAGGCTTCCGAATGTTTTTGTGTACGATGTATTTTTATATACGATTATTTATGTAAACATGCACAATAGTATTAACTTATTAACTTACTCAGAGCATCCTGTTCTGTTATAGGAAATTATGCTTTTAAAATTTACCAGGTTGATCGGTTGCTGTCAACTGCTAAAAACATGGACATAGATAAACTTGGACCATGGTGTCGATTCTAGGTGAACTTGGGCTATTTCTATCTTTTTCTCTCTAATGAACCAAAAATAGGACAGACAAAAATATGAGCTGTCAATTTTAATTAATCTGAAACTTCTATACAAATATAGGTAGCATAGAACGTATTGACTTGACACAGCGAAATTCAAGGCGAAACTAAATTGACATCTCTAACTTAGTTATTATTAGTCGCTATCCTTTTCTTTAGTTGACTGTTAATAAGAGATGTCAATAATCTCATTTAAGAAAAAGAATTTTGACACTAATAGGTTGAATATTTTAAAAATGGAACACAAAATTTTCGAACTAAACATTTGAAAGAAAATACACACAGTTACAGCTAATGGCCGCATCTTTATAAAGAGGTGAGGTGTATACCGCCTACTTTCCATGTAAAGGCTATATGAGGCATTTTAGGGTCTTATACAAATACAAATTCGTTTATTTGCGTAACAAAGGATGGGAGCTACTGAGTGGTGTTGTAAATTTATTGCTATTTTGGCTTGACAGTTACATAATAAATAATCTACCTGTACTAATATTACAAAGAGGTTCCGTTTATTTATTTTATTGTTTATCAGTGGTAATCTCTGGAATTACTGTACGATTACATAAATTGTTTCACTAATAAAACGGTACTCCATATCCAAGTGACTACCCAAGAACTCCGCGACTTCGTCCACGTAAATGTCAGTGATCGCGGTCACAGACATTTTTGGGGTTCAAACTTACCCCGAGCCATCGGTTTAGTAGTTTAGTCGTTAAAGCACTACAGAAAGACAGACAGAAAGAGTTAATTTCGCATTTATAATAATATTAGTATGGATTGAAATTCCATGCAAAAGAAGCTGCAGAGAGCAGAATCGAGTAATATTATAAAGAGGTGAAACTGCTTGTTTGTTTGTTAGAGGTAATCTCTGGAAGTACTATATTACAAACTGGATACCGATTACGAACTATTTTTCACTTATAAAAATCTACATTATTGCCAAACTACTTCCACGCGAACAAAATCGCAGACAGAAGCTAGTCAAGAAAAAAATCGATTTAAACTTTCACAGGTCTTACTTTCATATACTAACTACAAAATTTAAATAACCTTTTACCTAAACTGCATAACAAGGTCGCAGCGAGTTTCGCTTATGAAGTTAACGTTAGCAAATTGCACTTCATAAACCGTCCGCATATAAAACGTTCAGAATAACCCACCTAGCGACACGAGAACATTTGTTGAACGTGGAACACCAACGGTGATTTTAGTGTCGTGCAACATGCAAGATTCTATGTCAGTTTATGTGACCTCGTAAGAGTCGGTGCAAACAAAACAGTACACTTATCGAGCGCATATATTTATTTATGGATAACTACCACTCTTCCCGCGGTTTCGTTCGCGAGACTTTTCTCACGAATCCCTAATTTAAAAAATATATAATATAGCCTATGTCACCCGGGAATAGTGTAGCTTCCCAACAGTGAAAGAATTTTTTAAATCGGTTCAGTAGTTTCGGACCTATTCAATGCAAACAAACAATCAAATCTTTCCTCTTTATAAGATTAGTATAGACAAACTGACCCAGTGAACTTCGTACCGCAATTTGTTTTTTTTTTAATTTTCTTTCTTAGGACCCTTCTTCTTACAATAACAAACACAACAAAGTTTTGATCTTGGCAAAAAACTTGCACAAAATCGTACAAAAATATCAGAAAATACTTTCCAATAAATAAAATAAACAGCTCAATACGATTACATCTGGCTGACATTCAGTAATCCACTTTTAACGGCACTCCGCGGTACCTTGGCATGAATTTCACTCACAGTGCATTTTTCTCTCCAAGATTTTATCTTTTAAATCTCCGCTGTTGCAGTGTTTCTGTTTTCTATATTTTATATAACAATTTTATGAGGTCGTGTCACGACTTTTCTGTTGCCTCTTGGCTAAAGGCGGGTCGTATATCTACTTAATATAGGCGGGCACTTTTTTCTTATGAAGACCCGCTTTCCGGAGCTCGTAGCTCGTAGCCGCTACGCCGCGTAGTACGCTCGTAGCAACCTCGCGGTAATTTCCTTTATCGCTACGAATTTCTTTTTCTTACACAGAGTAATAGCCACTAGAAGGGGAATATGTGGGTGGTTGCTTCTATCACGAGACATGTCATTTGCAGTAAGTAGCACAAAATATAGTAAAACAAATGAATGTCGTAGCCCTAGCGTGTCTGTAGTTATTTCTTTCACAAACGTTACAACCTTCGTACCCATATTATTTTCTTAGATATTGTTCGCTTATACCAGATTTTCATTGTGATAACGCGAGCTCGAAGTTAACAACCTCATTCGGTTAACAATCTAATACACAATAAATGTTTGTAAGTAAAAAATAAAATAATGGAGGTATTTGAACTCTCGCGTTTCTTTCACGTCATATATGCTACTATTAAAAATCATGGTTGACATGGCAATATGAATAAACCCTTAGGCTAATACGTCACATCGCATGCTGCAGTACAATATTATTGACTTTTAACTTGTTAACGATACCGTAGAAGGCTTGTTAATAATTTACAGTTCATAGAAACTATAGAAATGACGGCTGATTAACTTATAATACAAGTCGTTATGAAGGCTAGTGAGAGGGACCTTTGGAATAGGACAAAGACATATGTATACATAGGTAGATATTACGTAAGGAATGTGACGTAGAATCTAGATTGTTATGTCTTCATATCGGTGAAAGTGACATAATCGAAACGCTGTTTGTACAATGTTTACATTTTTGTTCTCTTTGCACATATTGCATTTACTTGTATATGTTACTGGCAATCTGTATAATTCAGGTTTTCTATGCAATATCTAGGCAATGTATAAAATACCTGGGGCGTACAGGCAATGTATGAAACATTATGAATATTATTCTCTATTACACACTTTACCTAGGTAGTGTATACAATTCATAGGGATTGTATAGAGTACCTGCTGGTCCACCGGCAATGTGTAAATAAATAGATTTTGGTCTATAGGTTACTGTAAATCATATGTATTACAAGTAAATCTTAGAATTGGTTTAGCCAAGGAACTGTAACCAACTTGGCTGTGGAATGGTTAGTCACAATTCCAACCCTTTTTTTGGTTCGGGTCTAAAGTTCTTACATATGTCTTTTTCAATCGTCAGATAACTCCTAACGGAGGGATAAATATTGGTGTTTTGACAGCTTTTGTATAGAAAATATGTCATCAATATGTGGAGAAAATATGTCATCTTAAGCGAGCGGAGCAAATTCAAGACTTGGGGCACCCCGACTCGGACAGGTTAGGTTAGAAGGGGATGGCGGGGTCTGAAAGACCCTGCCGTCCCTTTCGTGGTTATTTTTTTTATACCTCCCAGAAATAGGAGCCCCGCACAGCGGGGCTCCGTCGTCCGGGACTTTCCTGCTCCTTTCCTGCTCTTTTATACACATTGCCGGCTGCGCTGTCGGTATTGTATAGAACACCTAGGCAAAGTATAAAATAAATAATATTTCATACATTACCTGTCCGTTTTAGGTATTCTATACATTGCCTAGGTATTGTATAGAATACCGGATTACACAGATTGCCGGTAACATATACATACAAAACATATATTTGAATATACAACACACAGTTAACTACGTTTATTATTTCTCAATAAAATTACAGTGGCATTCACTTATAAATAATAATAAAATCAGATATTCTCTATCTCTAATGACCGGGGTAGCCGTGGACGAACAAATTCAGAGTCCTAATTCAGAACCTTCGGTTGATAAGGGAGCCGACAACGATTAAATAAATAAATAAATAATCGGGTAGTGACTGTAAGGTTGCGAAGGCGCCATCGGAAACACCAAAAGCTGAGTCAGATAAGGCGATTAACATACGACATCGCGCAACGCCGCGGTTGTCGGTGAAACGTGTTAGTTATAAGGATTTGATTACATTAGACAAGTTTACATAAGTGTCATTTAGCGTACGTTAGTATAGTTTACATTTTAGATAACAATGCTTATATACTGTGTATCATTAGTTTAAAATAACTGCCTTGTAAGCTTAGTGAGAGATGTGACGACCAAGGTAGCTTGTAATTAGGTTAGTATAAACAGCGTCGGGTAATGCGGCTCGAATAAACAGTTTGTCACTAACCACCGCCTTTTATTGACGTCCCAAATATAAATAAAATGGCAGCCCACCAGTACCGGGAACAGAGTCCAAGTCAGGGCTCCTGAGAGAGAAATCTCCAAACAATACACGCCGTGTTCAGTAGTACCGCTTTCTGAATTAAGCCGTTGATCCAACTGCCCAACAAGAGCCTCCTCAGTTGTTATATCCGATTAGCCGTCGCAACAATGAGCACAGTTACTACTGTAGGTACCTATTATTGTCATTATTTTTTTAAACAAGTCCCACACAATGTTATCTTAGGTAATCGTATTAACACTACAAAGCAGCGCAAAACATAGAGGACTTATCTATTTTTGTGACGCCTAATTCTATTGTAACATCAACCTATCTTTTTTTTTTGTTCCGGGGTTGAAAGTCTTTGTGACTATAAGCCCACTTACGCCAAAAACTAAACTCAGAATTAGTTACTTACACGAGGTTTTCGAAATGTCATGCATAACGGGCCTGTATTATCAATTAACTCGGAAAAATAACCCTGGCTGGTGCAAGCGGGCCTTACAGGTAGAACTACCGTATCCAAAGACATAAAGCTTCGCAGTTTGCACAGCTGCCTTTGCCTGCCGTCCTACATTTGACACACAAACGCTTTTCCGTTCTCCCGCCATTTACTACCTGAGCGAAATGAAAACAGTTACAACGTTTGTTTCAGAGATGGAAATCGTGCCCGAAGGGAAAAACTTTCGATTGGTTTCAGAAGACGAGCTCCCAGCTGTGGCCGATATCTTAGTGCAGTATATGCCTGAATCTTTAAAGGTAACTTTTAATGAGATTTTACTTCAATCGGCTTAGAAATTGGGTCGGAAATGTTTTTCATTAATTTTTGTATTGGATTGAGGTACCTACTTATTCGTGTTCTGTTTAAAGGAACTCTCATCCGGGTTATTCCACTGCGCTCCAGGAATGCGTAGCACTGCGCTCCAAATTTTTATTACCTATATTATTTAAAAAATTATAAGTATCAAAATCGTTCCCCAGCGCTCCAAAATGAAATAAGTAGAGTCAGCATACAAGTCAAACCATAAATTGTTAAATTAAAATAAAGTGGTTCTCTAGAGAAGTTATATCTTAAAATTGTTGGGTAATGGTGTCCACAACCCAGTTGAAGAATTAGCAGGGATAGCTGCAGTTATGTGCTTGTATTCTAGTTTTAATAAAACTTTTCTAATCTGAAACTGTGATATTTTCGCGTTTTTTTTTTTAGAAAAAAGTATTGTTAGACGTGACGTTGTGATTGTGACAAAATAAACATATTAGATATGTAATTATTATATTCTATTTTTATGATATTTAATATACTTGCCTTAGGTTTAATGCTAAATTTGTTTTTTTGCTAACTCTATGTACTCAACATTTCTTGGAGCGCGGTGGAACTAAAATATCCCAATATTTTAATCGCTAAAAATTCTTGGAGCGCAGTGGAATCAATGTACACACATCAAAAAAGTCTAGGGATCAACATCCCTAACATTTGTTAGGGATGTTGATCCCTAGACTTTTTTGATGTGTATATGAACATTAAAATTATGAGAAAAATGGATTTTGGAGCGCAGTGGAATAACCCAAAAATGTCACGGCATTTTAAGAAACGATCGTTTGAAAATAGAACGTTATTAAAATTCGTGTTTTCTTTTGATATGGCGTTTTATTGCGTCAAGTTAACTCTCTTTATCTAATTTAATCCAACTGGATCCAGATTCATTTGGTTTTAATATTAATGTACCTATTTCTACACTTAATCAATGTAGGTACCTATATCCAATAACAATTAAACAAAAAACTAAAACGAATTGGTACCTATCCTAAAGATCTTCCGTATCGATGTCAACTGATTATATACCCAGGAGACTGGCGGCATTGTCACGTTGGATGGCAATGCTTAGCCTCTGGCCAAGGTAGAAGCCAGCCGTTACGTCAAAGGAAGTGTCAACTGACCGTTTAAACCCACCATGCCACAATACGAGGCTTTCAAGCACAAACGGCACAAAGATATATTAGTTATATATATAATATATTTTAGTATTAAAAAAAATCGTGATGATAAAAACAAATGAATGTTAATATATTTCTCTTCTTATTTCTAGTTTCATCAAACGATTCAAACATATCTAAACAACAAGGTGTGGGACTTCCATTTTTATGTAGCGAAGAATTGGCCCGAGGATCCGATCTGTCTACACTTCCCCGGGTGTACTAGTACGGTAAGGAAATTAAATTAATTTGATTTATTTTTGTAATTTTGAGAAACCATTAGAAGACACGTACTTACACGTAGCAGATCTACGGTGGTTGATATAATAGGTAGAAAGATTAGGGGCCCGATTCATCTACTCCGCATAGGAATATAGAATAGGTAATAAATAGAATAAAATTGGCCAAGGGCAAGTCCGATGGATTGATGAGGGATTTAAAGGATTCCGTACCATCTAACAATATTAAGATCAAGCAAAAAAACTCCGAAAACAACACATCTTTCTTGGAATTCCTTTAATTTTTAACTTTATTTTATTTTAATATTTTTTTTTTACACACACATCACGCCTTTAATCCCCGAAGGGTTAGGCAGAGGTGTTACCCATTAGTACCTACACTCACATTTCGCCAGTTATGTTTAAGTCCCATGTAGTAGGGGGCGAACCTATTGCCATCAACCGGGCACAAATCCAGACTCCGAAGATGCTACTGAGAAATTCCTGATGGAAAAGCCCAATAACACTTTGCCCGACCTGGTAATCGAACCCAAGACCTCATGCTCAGCAGTCGCACTTTGCGACCACTAGACCAACGAGGCAGTTTTTTACACACTTTTAAAAAAATGTTAAAGTGTCTACCTGTTGCAAATATACAGCCCAGTAACAGACCAGTAACAGCCCAGTATACCGGTTGCAAATATACAGCCCAGTAACAGAGGGACAGACAAACGGATAGGCGGAGGAGCGAAAGCAATACGGCTCCGTTTAGACCCCTTGGGTACGGATCATGTTTGAAATAATTTGTCGGATAATTAAACAGTAACTTATGTTGACGTTTAAAAACACAATTTATTCTTAAGCCTTAGGCGTCTGAATATTTACGATGGGCATTAAAATGATCTCTGTGTTATTTTCTTTCCCTTTTGAACGACGAGAAACATTTTTTTTTTCGTAAATTCATTCCTTTTTCTTGTTGGGAATTTGGGATAGGGAACAAGTTTAATAACGTTTAGCGCAGAGTAGAATATGCTCGTGTATCTTTTGTTAATTGATAATGATCTTAATTACATCTCAAATACGATTGAAAATTACATTCAATATATACTTAATATTCCGCGTTAATAATATCTTGAGGGCAATTAAGCAATTTTCAACTCTGTAAAGATTAACTTAAAGTTCGTTATCAATAAATCAATAAAGCCTGCTCAAGAGAATTAAGTTTCAACATTGGTAAATAAAACAAAAAACACCCTTCATTAAGTAAAGCTCAGTCCTAATAGTTGCCCTTAAAGAGTTTCGTTTTTCTTCACAAAGAAAAACTAAAATTGAAAACGAAACTACTGTCGTCCATTTTACGTCAAAGGCCCTTAATTTAATTATTCAATAGTGACCTTTTGTGCCTTAACAATTTGCTTCGAAATTAAAATTGAAGTGGGTACTGGAGTGGTACAGCGCTGTGGCGTAGCTACCAAGGGGCTACATGGTGCCGTGCACAAGGGCCCCCTCTGACTCTGACACATATTTAATATCGATACAAATCGGCAATATCTTGTTTATTTGTTTTGTTTGATGCATATAGCACAGGAGTCTTTCCTAGTTTAAGCCCAGTTGCACTTTCTCTAGTACCCTGCCCACTTCATATACAAACTTTGTTTGTTTGCTCTGTAAATTAGGTTAAGTCTTGGTTCAATAAATATTCTTATTCTTATTTCCTCAAACAAATAGTAGCAGAAAAATACCCTGAATAAATAAATATTTAAAACATTTAGGTATTTCGCTAAATTCAGAACTTATAGAGCTTGGAACTGATAAAACCAGAGTGCTACATTATTCTACGCAAACATTAAGCCTATGTAAACGAAAATGTCATTACTTAAAGTAAAGGTTAAGGGTTGTTGCTATTTTAATCCATAAAACGGCCTCAGGAAATGAGTTTGGAACGTGACGTTTGCAAGTTTGCTTACTCACACAACATAAGAAACTATAAAAGGCTCACTTTTACAATACGGCCGACGTATCTTGGCAGCTCTGAAGTTAGCCGATTGCTGCGCAGTAAACAATTTCGTTTCTATAAGATCCATTGCGCAGCCAAACAGCTAACTTCATACCGCCAAGATACGTCGGCCGTACTGTAAAACACGCTAATATGTATAACTAACTTCAGCCTATTACTTCGTCCGCGTAAAAGTCAATCTATACTTACTTTATGATGTGTAGATTACATCGTCAATAATATAAATGTTAAACAAACCCTGTCTGTCTATTACGCTGTCGCAACTAAACCACATAACCAATTTTGATGAAATTTGACACGGGATAAGTTTAAACCCCAAGAAAGGAGATAGGCTACTTTTTATTGCGCAACTTGGTCTGTTTTCGCAATAACTATCACTTACGCAAATAACTATTCACATTTCATAACGCCTACGTCAAAAGGTCAACCAAGTCATCAGCCCTAAAAACCAGTCTACCGATCAACCAGAGATACATCATCTCTACTGGAGATGTTTACATCTCATTGCATCCTTTTCTGAGCTAGATATTTCCAGATCAGTGCCCAACGGTGAATACCTAGTTTATTACTTGTCGAAGACTAAAAATGTCAGCAAAACTCGTATCACACGAGTTTTATAACCTAGAGTAGACTTATGTAACTCGTATTATAACTATATAGCTGCTCCCTAATACGCAATACGCACGGTTTTTTTCGTAGCGTGATGTTATATAGCCCTTACTATAACATATATACTACTATGAACAGCAGGCAGAGGTGTACCTACAAGTACACCCACAATTCGCCAGTTATGTTTAAGTCCCAAGTAATAGGGGGCGAGCCTATTGCAATCAACCGGGCACAAATCCAGACTCCGAGACTGCTACTGAGAAATTTCTGATAGAAAAACCGAATAACACTTAGCCCGACCTGGGAATCGAATCCAAGACCCCATGCTCAGTAGCCCTGCTTTGCGACCAGTAGACCAACGAGGCAACACCGAAGGTATAGCCTATACTATTCCCCATGATTCTGCCTATCATAATATACAAAATTATTTTTCAGATCGGACTGGAAATTCCTGAGGTTAGTGCGTTTAAACAAAAATGCTCTTCAGCTTTATTATATCAGTCATCATCTGCCTAGCCTTTTCCCAACTATGTTGGGGTCGGCTTCCAGTCTAACCGGATGCAGCTGAGTACCAGTATTTTACATGGAGCGACTGCCTATTTGACCTCCACAACCCAGTAGCTGGGTAATACGATACCCCTAGGCAAGACTGGTTGTCAGACTTTCAGGCTTCTGACGACTCGTAACGACTGTCAAAGATCCACATATTATTATGACAGCCGGAACCAACAGCTTAACGTGTTTTCCGAGGCACGGAATAATGTCAGTAAAGATAAACTTTAGAAAGTATATATGAATTGAAAAAGTCACATTGGTACTTGCCCGGATTCGAACCCACAACCTCATGCATGAGAGGCGCCTTAACCGCTAAGCCATCACGACATATATTTTTATATCAGTATATGAAGATAATTATGTTGCTAGATTTAATCATAGTATAACCTCATTTTTCTCCGCTCACCGTCTTAGAAAACTGTTGATTAGTATGCACCGAACATTCTAAACCTATCTTCTGCCTCCGTGCCTCAGGGATTCTCATCACAGCGCAGCTAACGAGCCATGTCACCTGTGTTTGCAGCTCCGCTGTGCTGCATGCATTATTTAATATTATGCCGCGTCTAGAAATGGACATGTCGTGAGGGATTGAGAAGTGGAACTGAAGCGCAAGGAAAAGTAGTTTTCTTTTGTTTTCGAAACTAGTTTGAAGTTTCAAGCCTTAAGCTTTACATTTCTATGTAACCAAGACTTGGGGATTTGTTTTAAAAGGTAGAATAACCGGTAGTCTGATCAAATAAAGTTACTAGTGGCCCGAAAGTGTTGTGATCGTGTAAAGTGTTTCGGAGCTCGACGACCCTAATAAAAAAAAATACAAGGTTATATAAATCACCTCAATTAACTCCGCAACAAATTAACTAATCTAAACAACAATACAACAGAAATGGTTGCCGTAACAACTTATTTATTCTCAATTAAAGTTTCATCAGCCAGCGCAAATTGGGGCAAAAAATCCAATACCCTTAGTGTTATTATACAAGTCGCAGACAACGACATTTAGGTTGGCATCGTTTCCGGCTTTTCCTACACAACTATCACTTATCTCATGACGTAAGCGGCCACAAGAGCTCATCGCCTCAAGTGTTTCTTTGCCTAGCAAATCTCGGTTTCCCTAACAAATGCACGGAGCATCAGCAAAATAAAATGGAAAAGAAAAATCACTTAACTAACCGGACTATTCTGCAAAAATGAGAGAATTAAGTGAAGTGATCTAGAGGTGAGTTCTCGTTCCACTTGATGCAAACAATTGACCGTCACCTCAAGCTTAATTCACTGAGGGAGATTTTTCTCTTAAATCTCGTTTAATCTTCCATGAGCGACAATGAAGTTGTTGTTTTGTGTTTATTTCCAGAATCTAGAAAAATGGAAGGTGCTACATTTTCTTTTCGAATACCTTTACAAAGTTTTACAAAACTAATGTCAGGCGCGTAACATGGAGTTGGTTTTGCGCATAGGTATATTTTAATCTGCTAAAAAGAAACGAGGTCACGACGAACTAAAGTTAATTTCTTGTCGGAATCCCTAAGACCGAAGCTGATAAGAGATGAAAAGTTGCTCGTCTTTTTCGTGATAACAAAGTTTTAAAATGATAGGGAAAACTTTCTCTAATTCGGTGTCTTATTTAAAATCATGAATATCTTTGACTATTTTCGGTTAATCGTAATGGTCATTAGCGTATCACATCTAAATGTAAATTCGGTAACTTTTGTAGAATAATTGAAGACCCGACCACACCGATGCTTCAAATATTGTGGACTTGTGGGCGCGGTTTTGGTCAGATACGATTGCAGTATTTGCGGCCAGCCGCTGTCCGCATTGATGTGGACCCGTCCATGTAAATACTACTGCAGTATCTGACCGCGTCGGTTGTCCACTCCGCTACGGCGGTTTACGATTTTTAAAGAATCGGTTGGTCGGGAAGGATCGTTTTTTTTTTCTTATTTTTTGATTTTTTTTTTGATTGCCTTCTTGTTTTTATTATTTTTGTGTGCACATGGTCTGTGTCAAATAAACCTTTTTATTTCTTTTCTTTCAAAGGCACATAAAATCTGAAAAGGTTGATGCAGCCTTTTTATTTTATTATATCTTGGTCACATGTCGTAATGGCCCGCCCGCCTCTCATGCATAAGGTTACGGGTTTTCAATTTATATGTACTTTCTAAGCTTATCTAGGACATCGGTAAAGGAAAACCTCATGAGGAATTTAATTAAAATAAATTTGAAATCGACAATCCGCTTTGAATAATCGTGGAGATCAATACTCATAGTCTTCTCTGTATGAGAAGAGGCCTTGAAGAGGCCTACAAGCAATACTAGCCTATAATGAAATAAAAAATACTTTTAAGTTAAGCGTTATGGATTAAATAAAGCTGAATAGAATATGTATAGAATAGTCTTTATTACAAGTCAGTGATTCACGCCGCACAATTCTTACGAAATTGTACTTTCATAACTCTCCAACTAAATTGACTTAATTTCTACTTCGTAAAGGCGAAACCGACAGCCAAGCCCGGCTTATGTGCCTCTCTTAATGCCCTCTTAATTATATAAAGTTACCGAGCGTAGACAATAATAATCCTTGAAGAATCTAGACTGAATATAAATCTGATCTGATATCGATATCCATAATCATCTTCGTGGACAATCTGAAATCTGTCTTTAGCTGTTTAATTTAATGATTGTTTTACGTTTCGTCTTGGGCTGCCATCACCTAAATTGCCGATGCCAGATGATTAATTGAAAGATGACTCCCCCCCCCTGACACTAAAAGACCCCGGACACTTTTTGACAACCCCTTCCGGGCGTCCCCTGGACGCCTTATAAACAAGGAAAAATCTGGGGAAACCCAGACGGATGGCAGCCCTAGTTTAGCCTATACTGCACTCGTTCACCGGAAGCATTTAACCTGTAATATAACAATCAAAGATCGATTTTGAACTCGAAATTGAACTGTTGCATTACAAGCAAATGCTTCCGTCAAGGGAGCGCCTTTACATGACTCCTGCCTGCATTAACGAGAACGTGTTACGTGCTTAGATATTTCCATATCACTCTAGTTCTTTATCGAAAATGTAATTTGAAACTAAGTAGTCGCGCCTTGTCTACTAATGACGGCCCGTGGGACTTAAAACTATTATGATATATTAAATACTAGCTGTGCCCGCAGCTTCGCTTACGTGGGCCTTAGTGTTACTTAAGGAATTAAGTATTGAATGCCATGCCATCATAATCCTCCAAGCGGATCTAATGGTTGCAAAGGTGGCTTCTAAGCCCCGGCGCCCACTATCGGTGGGCATCGATGCGGCTCTGTACAGCTCAGGCTCCTTACGGCGGCCTTGGGCGGCTTCGGGTGCCTGAGAGCTGCTTTGGGCGGCTTCGGGCTGCCTCGGCAGTCGTAAGCATACCTAAGGACACCGAGGCTGTCTTCGGGTAGCTCGGTGGCATTTTCGTGGCAGTAACCGTTATTCACCCAAAATCTTCTTGTTTTGCCTTAAGGCTCAAAGTGTCTCTTCTTCTTCAGCAAGATGAACAATGAGAACTTATAAGTCCCAATCCACCATTATAAATACACACATACAACTGTTGTCGCGTAACGTTATGAATGCTCTGTGACGTGTCTCCCACACGAACTATTCTAGTTTTGCCGAAGCTACCCGAAACCATCCTCGGCGTTATTAGGTATGCTTACGAATCCCGAGGCAGTTCTCAGACGCCCGAAGCTGCCCGAAGCAGCCCTCAAGCGCCCGAAGCCGGCGTAAGGCGCCCGAGCTGTACCAAGCAGCACCGATGCCCACCGATAGTGGGCGCCGGGCATCAAAGTTACAATAGTAGGTTTTTTTATAAGGAATTTGTCTGTAGACGCCGGGACTCTAGATAGTCCGATCAACGAGGCTTTTGTAACCCGAATAATTCCTCCGCCTATGAAACTTGGCACATGACGAAAATAGGTAATACACATTATAGATATACAATTATCCAACAACTTTTATTATGAGAAGTTAGGTATTTTTACCTAAACATGAAAATCGTTTATAGCTCTCTGTGAAAAATTCCTCAGACTGAAATTATTTCTGTATACGTACCTATGTATTGGTTAGAATAGGTAAGTACAGGCATCCAATATTTTTTCGATTTCCGAGATACTCCAAATTCAACTTTTAGCATTTTGCGCTATAACTTCTACCGAAAAATTTGTCTGCTCATTTTTATTTTCTAATATGGTTTTATTTACTTAAATAAATAGCTTTAATAAGTTATCCAAAAGATTTTCCTTTACAATATTATAATTCTTATTTTGACGTAATTACGTCGTGTGAATAATTGCTCAGGTAAATTAATTACGTTTCTTAGTTAGGGGTCGCTCTATTGTAATAGATTTTTCAAGAATCCAATTGAAATTCACCGAAATACCAAGTTTCTAAAATATCAGTAATTGCTAATACTAAGTATTGCCGCCGCTTAGCAGCGACCGGGCGCGCGGGAGTGCAGAGGGGTGCGGGGGCTCGCTCCTTTTGTTACAATTTCAACCTTACTGGAGTAGTAATAAGAACGTATCGCTGACTTTAGCCCGCGAACTGCATCTCGTCTGCGTTTAGTATATCCTTAATAGTATATGAACGTTCGAAAATTTGTTGGATAATTGATAAATCTGTTTTAATCTACAATCAAATTAATGATCAATAGATATATAAGAATGGACGGAGTTATTTTTACATTACGTAATTAAGCAAAAAATTAAAAAAAATGTGTTTCAATAAGAAAAACTTTTGGATAACTGAGAAAAGCTATGTATTTGAACATATATAAGCATATTAAAAAATTAAAATCAGCAGAGCAATTTTTCAGTAGAAGTTATAGTGCAAAATGTTAAAAGTTAAATTTGGGGTATCTCTGTGATCGAAAACATTTTGGATACTTTTACATACATATTCTAAGTAGTACATAGGTACGTATACAGAAATAATTTCAGTCTGAGGATTTTTTCACAGAGAGCTATAAACGATTTTCATGTTTAGGTAAAAATACCTAACTTCTCTTAATAAAAGTTGTTGGATAATTGTATATCTATAATGTGTATTACCTATTTTCATCGTGTGCCAAGTTTCATAGGCGGAGGAATTATTCGGAAGTCTCCATACAACGAATCTCCTCGTTGATCGGACTAAGATTTGTGCCCGGTTGGTAATTGGTTTGCGCCATACATAGAACTAAAACATATTTGAAGTAAGGAGGGTGTGGTATGCCTTTAACCTCTTTCGAAAATAATATTACTTATTTTTCGTTCTAAACCATTCAAACGCGCTTTAATATTACACCTCACATTGTAGCTTTGATCTCTAGGTATATGCTCAAGACCGTATCTAACCGCATCTGGTAATCAGAGCAACTGCCAACAGAATGTTACGTGCTATAACTAAATATGTTTTTGGACTAACTAATTTTTTTTTAATAACAATTAAAATAGCCATACAGATCATGATTGATTGATTCATGATTTTGATTTCAAAGGAGTTTGTCTCAGATTCACGCGATAGTGCATGTGCGTCGCGATCGGCAGTTAGACGCGCTTCGCGTTCTTCAGGGGTTTCCTGAGATCGAATGCTTGCTGTACGAACTCTTTGAGAGCTCAAGCGCATTTCTCTGTCAGTGAAGATCTCAGATTCACGCGATTGTGCATACAGTGCGTCGCGATCGGCAGTTAGACGCACTTCGTGTTCTTCAGGTGTCTCGCGAGACCTAGCACTTGCTGTTCGAACTCTCTGAGAGCTCAAGTGAGTTTGTCTGTCAAGTAAGGACAGAGTCACACGATAATTGATGAGCTTCACGATCGGCGGATAAACGTGTCTCGCGCTGTTCACTGTTCTCTCGAATCCGAGAGGCCCTCGTTCGAGAACGATATGAATTCAGTCGAGATTCATGCTGAGCTGAAGTTTCTGTAGCACGTATCCTGGCCCGATGTTCCTGAGATGCAGTAAGTCTCGCCTCAAGATCTTCTTCAGATTCCTGTGATCGAATTAATCTCAACCTTTTAGCATTTTTGCTGTACTGGGAGAGATTCGATTTTCTTGGAGGCATTTTTAATAGGTAACAATGCTATTTAGTAAACCTGTAATATATAGGTAGGTACTTATCATAAATGACAAAGCCGTCAGCCGTAGTGACGCTCTGTCAAAAGTATAAAGAAGAATATTTATCTCATAGGCATGGACAAATTAAGTATTGTTGGTATTTTTAGTTTGCCATTATTGACTGCTTAGCTCCTGGAAGGTATAGCGCGTTGATAATTATTTCAGATGTTTAATCCGCAGCTATCTACAATATTCTTCACAAAAACTTGAACTAAACAGTTATTTTATGGTATTTTTATAGAACAATATTAAATGTTCGACATGATTATTTAAATTGATATATCTTTTTTTTGTTTTGAACCGATTTAAATAAAACAAATACTAAACGTTGAGCAAAGGGTACCCCAATACATTACTGAAAACCGCTCTTCATTCGGTTGAGCCGTCTCTGAGATTAGCGTGTTCAACGGGCAGACAAACAGACAACCGACAAACAGACAAACAGACAAACAGACAAACAGAAAAGAAATCTAAAAATCATTGTTTTGGGTTCTATTGCGTTGATAAATGCCCCCAAAAAAAGTTTTTCTCATAAATCTCCCATGTACAGACAGCGACCTGTTACAGATTTATTATATGTATAGATCTGTTCCAGATACTATGTAGATTACGTGATAAGTTATCAAGTTTAGACACAATATTATGATGGCGCAATGGCTAAGCGATTGGCTGTTACAGTTGCGCTGTGTGTTTCTAGTTGGATTCCTGGACGAAATAAATATTTGTTTAGCCTATAGGTACTCAGATGTTTTAGGTCTGATGGGGTGCGTATGTAGCCGATTCTACTAAATAACATACATACCTAACATCACGCCTGTAATCCCAGAATGGTTAGGAAGAGGTGTAGGTACCCATTAGTACACACAAATTTCGCCAGTTTTGTTTATGTCCCAGGGGGCGAAAGCCTATTGCCATCAGGCACAAATCTAGACTCCTTGGCTGCTACTGAAAAATTCCTGATGGAAAAACCATATGTTCTTAATTTGATCTCATCAGTGCAGCTAGTCTTCGAATACTCAGCAACTTTTACTACGATCTAGTATTTCAACTAAAAGACCGAAAATAAGCGAAGGTCATAAAAGTGAAAAATGTTTTCTTATCTTTCTACCCCATTCATTATCGCGTAGACATTTAGATGAAAGGTGTGCTTTGTGAATAATTCATGTGCTAAACGAATCTTATAGGTATAAATATGGCAATTCTCCGTGGTTTCACCCGAGTTAAGTTACTTCTTTGATTATTGCTCCGCTCCCGTGGGTCAAAGCAATATGTTATATAACTTTCTAAGCTTATAATCTTCCTTGATAAACGTGCTCTATGACGCTGAAAGATTTTTTCTAATCGGGCCAGTATTTCCTGAGATTACCTAGCGCGTTCAAACAAACAAAAAATTAAACAAAATCTTCAGCTTTATAATATTAAAATATAATAATTGATAATATAAAAAAGATGGAATCATAGCGAAATAACGAAATTAGGTGAGTAGGTAAAATGAAGATATTCGAAGTTTGAGCTAGATCTTGACCTTTTCGAGACGGTTTCTAATTTTAGACACAATACGCGTTTGATTGCCTCTGGCCAGACAAGAACGTCGTAAAACGAAGGTTCGTGCGGTAAACTTTCCCAGATAACCCCTGACAACCGCGTAAAGTTATGTACCTAGTGGTAGATACCAAAAATATTTGAAGGTACAGTTCGATAAATAAATGTGTTTACTTGTCTTTCAATTTAATATTTAAAAATTTGCAATTAGCCGTTTGTTCATTGAAAGAAAAATTATTCGTCAGTTATTAAATAAAGTCAGATGTTGTACACAGTGAAAATGAATAAAGGAGCTGACTTTTTTAAATTATTTATTTATTAAAACTACACTGCGGGCTTGGGCATTTTCTAGGTACCAGTCCGACATAAAATGTTAATCCTGGATGTCTATAGTAGAATCATTTACTGAATCTATGATAAAAGACTTCATTACGATGATCCCTTCCACGCTATGTATTTATTATTTCTGACCGTTAATAAACACATTCTTTATTTTTTCGAACTCTTTTATCATTTTTAAATTATCGGTTAAAACGATGAGTCGTATTGTTTGTGAATAGGGTAGACACGTTTTAAAACGAACGTCAGAAGCAGACATTGAAACGATGTCCATTGAATACAGGAGCTTTCAGTGATCCGATGCGACCTGATTACCATGCATGATGACCTAAATGATGTAAAGCTTCAATGCGGATAACTGTTTTGTTCTTGTATTAGGATCAAATCTGGGCAAGAATGGGTATGCTCAAATCCTTTCAAAATATAGTGCATTGGGGTAATTACGACAACCGGGTATATTCCGATTTATTTTTTATACCAATGCACTAAGGTGCATAATTAATAAAATCGGAATTTACCCCAATGCACCTTACTAGTTTTGGGTTCTTTAATGAAAGAAAAAAAGATGATGTTATCTTAGTGCAAAAGAAGCTTTTAACTGTGTGAAAAGTTGGGGGTATTCGTAGGAACTGAGTTCGAACAACGGTGACTGTGTGACCTGTAGGGGTCAGAATCCACGTGGTTACCTAATATGGATAGCGAATTGTCAGAAAATCTCTTAGAACCGTTAATTTGTTTTGTTTATGTAACACAGTGACCTAATTACCTTTTAATTACACTGCTTCCAGCCAAACAAAACAACATACGAAAGCGTGACAGTGTTTTGTCCTTCGGAGCGCGCAGAGTTGGTGGACCTCCTGACGTCAGAGGAGATCCTCCTAGACCTTACCCAACCGTTGTACCTGAACTTCACTCACGAGGCCATCGTGAACCGCTTTGAGAGGCACTATGAGGCGCACGACAAGATTACTGGCGACGTCTACGTCTGTGAGAGCCCACCACAAGACGACAGTACTGAGGGGTAAGGCGATCCAAATATACATTGAATAGAAATTAAAGGTCCATTTGGTCGCCAGGCTGTTGATAGCATTTTTGTTCTACGATATTTAAACTCCACCTTGCGTAAAAAAGTTTCTAAATACTGATAAAAATTGGTTGCAGATTGCCATCGGACGTGGAGTTAGTTCGCTTGCAGCCAGAGCACATGAAGGCAGTTCACGACCTGTACCCGGCGAGCGACATAGAATGCCGCGAAGTGTTCGAGAAACTGGTCGCAGAACTGCCCGCCTACGGCATCTTCGTCGAAGGGAAGCTAGCCGCTTGGATGGTCCAGTCCTACTACGGAGCCATGTTCTCTATGCAAACTAGGCCCGAATTCCGCAGGAAAGGCTACGGCATCTACTTAGCCCGTCGTCTCACCAAAGAAGTCGCCGCTCGCGGCTACAAACCCTTCGTCGTCATTCGTCCGGAAAACGACGCGTCCCGATCTCTGTACACGAAGCTCGGCTTCGAGAAACGTTTCCGAACGGTGCGCGCCGTTTTGCGTCCCCGCTAACGCGTTAAAGTTGATCACTAGCAGATTTTATTTTTTTAAGACTTTTGAATAAAATCAATTTAGCTTGCGATCTTTGATCGCCTAGAGAATTTTAGTAGTAGCTTTAAGATGGGGCGGCTAGTGCTCTCGGTCCGACCCGAGTCGATACGACAGGTGTTAGCTCCGTTGTGGCGCTTGTACAAGCAAAGGTCAGCCGCGCTTGCCCTGATCGGACAACCAAACTGGAGGGCTCCTGGTGACCGGCGCAGACCCGGCTCTGTGTACAAGCGCGCTTAGACTTCTATACATAGGGCCTCTGCGATATTTTTCTGCCGTTAGCGTTTTAAATCTCCTAGTATCTACTTCTTGATATTGACAACGAATGGCTTTCTTGTTGAGCGTTTCAAGTCAGCCTACATTTTGATACGTATATAGCTGATGCCTCATCACGCTTCCAGTCAGATTCGAGAGCTGTAGCCGTTTGCTGCGTACTCTGGCGCTAGCCTAGTTACTGATCTCAACAACACTAGCGTTCACCATTACTTGGAACCCTAACGTTTAATAATCTGAAAGCCTCGTCATGCCAAACGGCAGTTGTTTTGCTGATACTATTGAAATAGGTTAGTACTGACAATAAAACCAATAAATTAAATCTGAATGCTACCGTTCTTACCTTACCTAACTATAGCGTCCACAAAGTCGACTATATCATCCGGACATTGCTTGACTAAAGTTTGAATCAATCACTCTCAATAAAACTTGTATTATTAGCGTATTTAGTATATGTAGGTATGCAGACTATCAGCAAAACAAAAACCATGTGACGTGGGTCTCGGTATCCTAAAAATATATCAGGGATCCAATACTTGTGAACCTGGTAACTCTACTCATTTAGGCGAACGCTTCATTACCACTCGTTGATCGAGCGGAAACTGTTCTGTCTCATGATTTATAAAATTTTTGGGACCCGATATGATCTGTGTGATAAAAAAAAATGTTAGCGTTTAACATTAACGTACTTGAAAATGTGTAAAAGTACATGAGAAAGAAAGGTTGCCGACGTTGCACCCAGTTTGCACAATTCGAAAAATTTTATCAAGCACCTTTTAAATGAAAAACGCGATGAATATTAAAAATATGATAAAAATAAAAAAAATACGTTAAAGAATGTGAACATTTTATTTCATAACGTAAATTAACAAGCGGATCTGTTAATGGGAGGAAAAGACAATTATTTTAATTAAAATTTAGGTTTCAAAAAATGTGATTGCAAAATAATCATGAACAATAAATAAACTTGTTGTCTAGATATTTTCATAAATGTAGTATTAAATAAAAAATAAACTGTGACTAGTTTTCAGTTAGTTATTATTAGTTTTTATAGCAACAAGTTTTTTATAAATCAAGTACATGGAAAAATCATTTAAAAATTTGATACGAAAACGTAGATAGGTAGGTATTTTTAATACGGGAATGTATTTTACGATTGTATCGACGTATCTAATGAAAAACCGTTTGCTATTCTTATGTATACCTGAATATTAATTAGAATTATTAAGTTAATCATCGATTTATTAAGTACCTAATTACGGATATTATTGTGTGATATGATAATATTTATTGCTTTTTGAGTATTTTTATTAATTTGGCCAATTTGTAGTATTTATTCTGTCTTCCTGAGACATCGTATTAAGTATGACGAACCACTCTTATGTCAAACGCGGGTAGTATAGAAAAGACTCGTTATTATGAATAAATAATAATTATTACATACCTAATCCCTATTTATTTTATTGTGTGCACTGTCAGGAAATGCACGTTAATATATTTATTTTTAATGTACCTACCTAGGTACTAAGCACTGACTCCACACAAGTGGTTTCCATTGTATTCAGGAAAATGATTGGCAAAGGCCTGAAATTTTAAAATTAAGTATTGCTCAATAATTGGAGCTTCCGATTATTAAATTCACTAAAGAAATTGATTGCCAAATTATTGATTGTGTGTTATTGTTCTTGCATTTTATTATAATACTTATTTATTACTTATTAAAAAAAAATTGTGCTTGTCTTTGTTTGTGTCAAAGTTATTCAAACTGGATGATAGGATAAAGAATTTGATATTACCAACTATGCATTGTTTTGTCATCTACGTTATTTTTCTTATAAACAGATGGTATAACAGTCAATTGTAAAATGTTCTACTGTTTATCTGAAAAAGTACACTCATACCATACAATCATGCTAAAAGCTTTCCTACTTACATGTAGGTACATGTCGAATAAGTAGAATGAGATTTCTTGAAATTATTAATTGTAAGACATTTTCTCTGAACACTCCCTTACCTCCCTATAAGTACCTAAATAATATATACCTAAACTAAAAGGACAAGTTTTCCGTCCTATGCTGCAGTTGACTTGAAAATCGCAGTGTATTTCAATCGTACAGAAAATTATGAAGAATATAGTATCCATTCTGTATTGTTTATCAGTTTGTCACTTACCTACCAACCTTGCAAAGGTATTGAGAAAACAATAAAAACTAAACCTAAAACCATAATGTTTTATTTTCCGACTTTCCTTGATGTACACTCAACCACAGAAATCTATACTAATCTATACTAATATTATAAAGCTGCAGTGTTTGTTTGTTTGTTTGTTTGAACGCGCTAATCTCTGGAACTACTGGTCCGATTTGAAAAATTTGATATATACCATCACGCTACGACCTACGGGAGCGGAGCAGTAACCAAAGACGCGGGTGTAACCGCGGCGGACAGCTAGTTATCAATATAATGGCTACGCTACTTCATAACCAGGGCCAGATTATTCATAAGGTAATGTAAGCAAATGACTAGGGGCTCCGCATCTGGCAGGAGACTGGGGCCCCGAGACCAAGAAAAAAAAAGTGTTTCTTGTGAAAATTATAGATTTGTATGTAACAAACCTTCAATGAGAACAACCATTAGGAAAATACACCAATATTACATTCTTTAATTTTTTTGTATTGGTTATCTTGATGCATACTTGGCGTAGCATCTGTTTTTATTTTTTATTTTTTTTATTAGTAGACTTACATTAATGTTACATTACCTAATACTGCAAGACAATTTCAACAACAGCGTATGCAAGAAACAGTAATAAAGTTTGAATTTCGCGGGCTACTTTTATGGGCTACATTACAGGAATCACTTTGAAGGAGGTACCTAACTTTTTCGACTTTCCGCTTTTGACGGATTGCCAGAATCAAAATAAACATTGTATATTTATTTATTATTTATGGATGCCAGACCCAATATAGTCTATTATCATCCAAGAACCTTTTAAATACAACAATTTTAAATAATATATAATCCGTTGGGCCCTGTAACGTGCCGCCTAGTTCCTTCTACCTAACTGCGGCGAAGCCCAAATGGAGGGTAAAAATTTTGTATCCTAAGAATTTGAATGTACATATTTATAATATTTTACTAATTTTTGTTTGCACGAGTTCGAGGTTCCTGTGGGTTTGGAGCTTCGTATCTTTGACACGACGAATTCGGTCGTAGCTACGCCCCTGCTATATGTGTAATAATATTATAATGAAAAGATCACTCATCAACAAGGAGAAAAGCTCAAAAGGCTAGTAGCTTGACCACCTTTTGTATTGCAATGTAAAAATTTTACTAAGTATGTTTATGTTTTGAGACACGGTAACCCTGCCAACCAAATGTCATATCAAAGGAAATGTCAAAATCATTAAAATTTCGCATCATGGCGACGAATGTTTGTGTGTTTTTTTAACGTTGCCCTGTGAATTTTGATAAGACTGTAAAAGATTAAATCTAATTTGTTATTGAAATGACGAGCTTAATAGATAAAATTGAACAATTAATTAAAAGGGAGAAGACGACTCCCGAACGTAAAAAAGATGATTCCAAAAAGTCATCAAGTGAGATTCTATCAGAACTGTTTAGTGCTTTTAACGCTGATCCACCAAAAATAGAAGATGTTTCTTCAAAGAAATCGAAAAAAAGTAAGAAGAAGCATAAGAAAGAGAAGAAGAAACGCAGTCGAAGCTCTAGCAGCGCTAGCTCGGAGGGTAGCGAGTACTCTCACAAACGAAAGAAACGAAAAAAAAGTAAATCTAAAAAACGTTCTAGAGAGAGCCGGTCGCCTTCATACCCGTACCCGTTGACGCCTGTTAGAGTAAAACCTGAAAATGACCACGTAAAAATAAAAAATGAAAAAGAAATTAAGTTAGAAGACGTCAAACCTAAAGAGGTTAAGGTTGAAAGAGACATTAAAAAGCTAGTAACTATAAAAATAGAGGATAGCTCTTTATCACCTCCACACCCCATTCCCTTGCCACCAGACTGTATTAATAGGACCATTGACTTGAGGCATAAACTAGATAGTAAGAAAAATGAAGTTAACAATGGAGACAATGATAAATCAAAGGGTAAAATTCAAATAAAGAATTTAAAATTTAGTGCAGTATTTGAGGAAACTGTTAAGAAGGCTGAAGAAGAGGCTAGAAGGAAAGCAGAGAGGTACGAAGATGGTGAATATACAGATTCTTCATCTAGTACTGAGAAAGATATTGTATGTAACTCGCATTTCCCTAAAACTTCGGATCCTGGAGGACTCAAGAAACAAGCTGAAGAAGAAATGAGAATGTAAGCCCATTCTTAATGTTATGAATTATTTCTATGTTTATCTATTCATTTGGAGCAGTAAATTTTTAATCTGATAATAAAAACATTATTATGTTTTTTTGTAGTGATTTATTGGAAGATGCTAAAAATGCTGCTGCTGCTGCTGCAAAGAAGACCAAGAAGCTTGAAAGTTCAACAAAAACATCAAAGAAGGATAGAAGCAAATCTCCTAAGAGGTATTTCCATGTTATACAGTAGAATCTGAACGTAACGACCCTGAAGGGGCCATCAACACTTACTTATACTAATGGGACAATGCACAAAACACATGAACACAACCAAAGAATTTAAGCTTGTTTTTATGTGAAAATATTACTGTTATTATGAAATATATAATAACAGTAATAATTAGATCCATTTCTATAAAAAACTATTTTAATGGAGTATGCAGGAGAGAAGAGAAAGCTGAGAAATTGCGCAATGTTCTAAACTGGCGATTTCTTAACTAAAATAGGTTACTTACTACACTATGTACTAACATACTAAACAGATATCATAGTATGTCTTGAAATCAAACTTGATTTTCGCATTTTTGTCACTTAAAAATGGCTAAATAGTCATTATATCTGAATTCTACTGTATGAAAATAAAAATATAATAAGTTTTGGTAACAAAGGACTCTTAAAGATTCTGACGGGTTAACCTTATTTTAGTAGTTATAATTATAATTCATAGATCAGATTTCAATATGGCTCAGAAATAAAACCAATAGGACTTGATAGTCCGCTATGAGTGCTGCCAGGCAGTTTTACTTATTAATCATTATTTTGCACATAGCATATAAATCGTTCACCTTGCACCTATATTCAGGTTTTAGTAGACAATAATACTTTTTAATATAGGTCAGGAAGTAAGTCCAGGCGCTCAACATCAGCATCCCGAAAGCACCACCATCGCTCAAATTCCAAGACTAGACACAGTAGCCGTACTCGTCACCGGTCAACGTCGAGGTCTCGAAGAAGGTCATCGTCACGGTCAAGACGGAGGTCATCAAGGTCAAGGTCACGACACAGGGTGCGGCGTCTGTCGCCTAGGCATGGTGGCAGAGGAAGGAGATCTAGGTACTCATTTGTTTTTTTTTTTTCTGACAAAATATTAACATGTGCTTCTTCATTGAACTTTAGTTAATGTGCTTACTACGCGGGCACTGCTTATCTAAATTGCATATTGTATTTCAGCTGCGTTCTGCCAAAATCAAGCCAAACTATGATCTCTCAATTATTGAGTTTATAATGTCAAACTAATTCAATTGGCCAATGGTACAAAGATAGTAAACTAATCAGTATTGAATTAACAAAATCATTACAATTACTTTGAAAAATGGGATAATTTTTACTACATGGGATTTTATCTTAAAAATAATTAATGATGAGCTCTCAGCCTATAGCTGGCGTTTAAAAGTAAGTTTTAATGTGAAAAAAACTGGTCTTCATAATATAGCTGCAAAATGTTGAATTAAAATTGTCTCCAAGAATATATGTATCATTATCATAGCTTATAATTTTTTATTCTTTGAGGCTTTTATGCAGAATTATTATTGGTTCAAAATGTATCAGAATCAGTATGTCTGATTAGTCACACAACTCACACATGAAAATAATTATATATTTAATAATGTTTCAATAACTGCAATATTGTGTGAGGCTGTTAAAACATTGCATTATTGAATTAAAATCATTGCATGACTTATTGACTATTTATTAAATTTTTTCAATAATATCTAAATGACTTTCATCTGCAGCAATCTTTTCCGCAATTTTTTATTGCAAAATCTTGAAAATAAATATGTATAGTTATGATATCAATGTTCGCCGTGTCGACCGTATTATTCAGAATACGTGGGCTGATTAGTTTAGTAAAATAAAAAATATTAAAAAGTAAAATTTAAATTGCATTATTGTTTATTCACATATCAGAGCTGGTCTCATGGCCGTCTAAGCTCAGCCGTTCGGAATGGATAAAAAATTGCTTGCATATGTTTAAACTTGATCATACATGTCCAAAATATGTGCCATCAACGCCTATATAATAATGACCCAGAAGTATACATTATTTATGTTATTTTTTTCAAGGTCACCGACCGGTGTTAAACTAGCAGACAGTGAGAAAAAGCGGCTGCTGGAAGTGGCTAGAAGGAATGCTATCAACATGCTCAAGAACGGCGCGGTGCCGGCTGGAGCGGCTGCGCTGCCGCCACATACTAGGAACCAAGTGATGGCCGCCATACAGTCTGGAGGTCAGTTGTGTCGCATCTAGTAGGCATACATTTTAGAATTATAGTCTGTCCTAAATGATGTGGTAATAGGGGTCTTTGACCCGTCAAAAATGAATGTATGTATGTTCACATTTTGAATGCTATGTTATTTTAATTATGCTTAGGCCGCTATCACACGGACTGCACCACTACAACCGCACGCAGTCTCTATATTCAACTGCATGCAGTTGTACGTTCGACTTCGTGCAGTCATGATACCAACTGCACGCGGTCGGCTGCAGTCGAGAGAAGTCAATATCGACTGTATGCAGTCGAGCCTTCAACATCACGCGGTCGGCTTGCAGTCGAGTGAAGTCAATATCAACTGCATGCAGTCGTGCCTTCAACTTCACGCGGTCGGCTGCAGTTGTAGCCGACCGCATGAAGTTGTAGCTGACCGCGTGAAGTTGAAGGCACGACTGCAGCCGACCGCGTGCAGTTGGTATCATGACTGCACGAAGTCGAACGTACAACTGCATGCAGTTGAATATAGAGACTGCGTGCGGTTGTTGTGGTGCGGTCCGTGTGATAGCGGCCTACTTATATTGGTCATGGTTCTTTTATCAACCTTTCTACTTTCTAATTTACCTTTTGGAAGGGACAACTAGATTCAATTCTATTTTTTTTGTATGTGACGTTCAAAAGTGCCTTATTGAATTAAACGATTTGACTTTGACTTTAAACTCAAACAAACCCTTCAATATTTTTTACAGGTAAATCAGTAGACGAATTGACAGACTTCTGCAAACATTTGTCTAAGAAGGAGGCCCTCGGTGAACTGTCATCTGTCTCGTCAAATGACGATGATATGAGCGAGAACGAAGATACACTCGCCTTCCACCACCCCTTCCTCGTCAAAGAAAAAGCACCTATTGTTATGAACATAAGGGTAAGTAATGTTTCTTTAAATAGTAGTAAAAAACAACAATAAATACATTTGATACCAGTCATGCTGTTAAATTATATTAAAACACTATGTGGGAGTGAGATGACAAACAGAATAATTATTAATACGGAATATCGACCGTCTTGCTCACACGTGTTATAACGGAGATCCATTTCGGTTTGCTTTATTTCAGTGCTTTCTGCCTGATTAGCCTGCACTCATTATATAGAACTGGCTTTTGCCCGCGACTTCGTCCGCGTAAACGTCGGTTATCGCGCAGCCGAAGTCGCCAAATAAATAAAAAGCAGCATATATAGACTTCGGCTAAGTAAGCTTCGGATAAGTTTGGAGCCCAAGAAAGGATACTTGGGCTCCAAACTTATTCCATACCATATTCCATCTAAATTGGTTCAGTGGTTTAGTCATGAAAGCATATCATACTGACAGAGCTACTTTCGCATTTATAATATTAACATGGATTTAGTTTGTGCCACTCCATGTAAACCAAACAAACAAATGAATACACTATAGGTACATACTGACCTTAAAATGACGTACCTTATTGTAACGAATTTACTCAAGCGCTTATCAACGCGCGAGTCATCACGCCAATCATCATAAAGAATAATGAGACTCATAATGCATTAGCCAGTCAAACCGACAATTCGTTTTTACAAAAATCTTGATACTTTACCATAATACTTACTCAACTACGATATTTTCCTTAGGGAGGAGCCCCACTGCCCATAAAGACGACTACCTTGCCCGTAGCTAATAAGGAAGAACTAAGACTTCAGTTCCCAGTGTCTTCGGGATCACAACACAGGGAGAAGGCCTCGGAATGGGTGCCTGTCTCACCGCCTAAGAAAGATATGGTAAAATACTTGCTTTTATTATTTTACTATCTTCTACCTGCGATTTTGTCCACGTGGGAGACAAGTATACCGTATGTAGCATATGACACTCGGATAAAATAGCTTTCTTTCAATGAAAAAAATGTTTTAATCTGACCAGTTGATGTATATGTACCTACATACCTACGCACGCGCATGCCGCTGCGATGTCGCGAGCCCGCGCGCCCGCGCGCGGGGGTAGTACCTATTAAACTAGTGTTCCACGCATACGGTTGTTTATTTACGCTCCGCTCCCAACGTATCATTGGCGACGACGTCGGAGAGTAGGTACCCACGCTAGCAAAATGAACGCGTTTTTAGGACATTTGCCTATTTTCGACCATAAAACCAGCGACTGGAAAATACAAAAAGGCAAACTAACGCAGTTCTTGAAAATTAATAGTGTACAAGATGAAAAGAAGAGTGGAATTCTACTGTGCCATCTCACAGAGGAGACGTACCGTTTATTGCTTAACCTCGCATTTCCAAAGGAATTGGAAGCGCTGAGTTTTCAGGACCTAGTTGATTTACTCGATGGCCATTTCAAGCCCAAAAAGTGCTCATTCGTGGACAAGGCGAATTTTTTTAATGCCAGCAGACAAACAGGCGAAACCATAGGAGAATGGGCGGCGCGACTGAGAGGTTTGGCAACTTATTGCGACTTCGGCACCGCTTTAGAAACGAATCTAAGAGATCGTTTTGTCCTTGGCCTGACTGCAGGTCCAGAACGCGACAAGCTGTTTGAGCAGTGCCCGTCGACACTCACGTTATCGCGGGCTATTGAATTGGCGGAGCAGGTAGCATGTGCCAAAGAGGCAAAGATCATGTTAAGCACCAGTTCGGAGGCCGTGTCTATCAAGGAAGAACCAATATACCGCGCGGGATTCCAAGGTCAAGCAAGCCGAGGCCGCGGTGCGGGGGGCGCGGACGCGGCGACTCGCCGCGACAAGGATCGCTGTTCATGTTGCGGTATGAAAAATCATAGTGTTGATAAGTGTCGTTACAAGGGCTATAAGTGTCAAAAGTGCGGCGTAAAAGGCCATTTAAAAAAAATGTGCGGTAACCAGAAGGGTTCAACGTGTGTTAATCATATTGACTCTAAGGAAGATAGCGGTGGTAACCAGTCCCAGGACGCGAGTTGTGACGAGTGTCAAAATTTTAATATAAGGTACGTGACTGACAAGCCTTTTCTAATTCAAATAGTACTAGGCGATCAAAGTATCCAAATGGAGCTTGATTCAGGATCTGGCAGTAGTGTTATCTCAGAAAGCCTATACCTAAATAAGTTCTCGCGTTATAAATTACAAAGCTGTAATGTAAAAATGTGCCTGTACAATGGACATAAAATCTCTCCCCTAGGTTTTTTTACTATTATAGCGAAATTTAATAATATGCAACAACAGGTTAAAATATTTGTAGTTAAGAATGGCGGTCCGCCCTTGTTAGGCAGAGATTTCATGTCCGTTTTCAATTTAATTATAACAACTAACATTAACTCCTTAGCGTGTAGCGATAATAATTTACTAGAAAGGTTTCCTGATCTGTGGCGGGATGAGCTGGGTTCATTTCATAAATTTAAAGTAAGCCTGCAACTAAAAGAAAACTCCGTTCCAAAATTCTATAAGCCGCGTACTGTCCCTTTCGCGCTCAGAGATAAGGTCGAGCAAGAATTAGAGCGATTAGTAAGTTTAGGTATTTTGGTGTCGATCAATCACGCGCAATACGCCACTCCTATAGTACCGGTGTTAAAGGAGAACGGAAAAGTACGAATCGCCGGAGATTATTCTGTTACACTAAATAAAGACCTCGTAATAGAAAAATATCCTTTACCTAGAATAGAAGAAGTTTTTGCTAAGATTGGAGGGGGCGAGCTATACAGTAAAATCGATCTAAAAAATGCCTACAATCAGTTTATTTTGGACGAGCCATCACAGGAACTTACGGCGATTAACACGCACAAGGGTTTGTATAAATATACGCGTTTAGTTTACGGGTTAGCTAACGCACCGGCTATTTTCCAAAAATCCATGGAGACGCTTTTAGCTGGCATAGACGGAGTCAGCGTCTGGCTCGATGACATATGTGTTACGGGTCCCGACAGGAATACGCACATTCAAAGATTGACAGAAGTTCTAGGTAGATTAAACGATGCCGGGTTACGCCTTCAAAAAGAAAAATGCGAATTTTTCAAAGAAAGTGTTCTTTATTTAGGCTACGTGATCAGTAAAGCGGGGCTAATGACCAGTCCGGATAAAGTCAAGGCCATAATAAGCGCTCCCGAGCCAACTAACGTCACAGAAGTAAAGAGATTTCTAGGTATCGTAAATTATTATAGGAATTTTATTCCCAACGCTTCATCGTTGCTGAGTCCTCTTCACGAGCTATTACGGAGTGATGTGCCCTGGGAGTGGGGAGAAAGGCAGCGGCAGGCAATGGTGGCAGTGCGCCGCGAATTGGCATCTGAGCGCGTTCTGGCGCATTTTGAGCCGGCGGCGCAGCTCGTGCTGACAGTGGACGCGGGCCCGGCCGGGCTCGGTGCCGTGCTATCGCAGCGCGGACAGGACGACGCGCACGAACGCCCTCTCGCGTATGCATCCCGTTCGCTTACCTCCAGCGAGCGAAACTATAGCCAGATACAAAAGGAAGCGACCGCTATTATATTTGGAGTTAAAAGGTTCCATCAGTATTTGTACGGTCGTAGTGAGCCATTTATTTTAAAAACTGATCATAGGCCTTTGGTTTCAATATTTAATAACAAGACAGGCATACCGGTAACAACAGCGCTAAGGCTTCAAAGATACGCTATTATATTGTCGGCTTATAATTATGTAGTGCAAAGTGCAATATGTATCCGGTGATAACAACCTAGCAGCCGATTATTTTTCACGCGCGCCCTTAAAATGTACAAACAAGTCGGAAAATACCGATAATAGTGTAGACTTTTATTATGCGCTTAGGTTTTTAAATGAAGCGACACCCGCTACCACGATACGCGAGATAACGCAGGCTACGGAGCGCGATACGGTGTTACGGCCTGGCCACAGCTAACGGCGGCGCGAATTGCGGGGCGTCTGGAGTCGCGGCGGGCGGCGCGATTTGCGATGGTATGCCACAGCTAGAGTTGTTGCGACCGCGGCGGCGTCAGCGGTGGACGTATTTAGAGAACGGCTAAACTATTAAAATTAATCAAAAGTTTAAATTAAATGGCCCCCATCAAAAGTTTGAACTAAATTGCCGTATCTACATTACTTGTAAAAAATAGGTAATAAATACTTACCACTATTAACAGGAAATTGTTGTTTTATTTGGGCCCACAACTTTTTTATAACATGCCTATATTTATGATGTGGATGTTTTGACATCCATACTGCTGGTCTACTCAATATTTCGCTTATAAATTGTTCCGTATCCATTACTTTTATAAAAAAACGCGCGATAAAAACAAAATTATTTGTTTCGGTCGCGCGATCCCGAATGCGTCCACCGATGCCGCCGCGCGCGCCGCTCTGAGCTGTGGCCGCCTCGATACTCGCTAGTACATTTGTTTCATTCGCAAGACGCACCGCCCGTCGCCGCCGAGAACGCCCGACGCTCATCGATTCGCAGTTCGCGACGCTCAACGCGCCGCAGGTCGCGCCGCGGTAGCTGTGGCATACTTCATAGTTTCTCTACCATTTGTTTGAGTCGCTCACCGCAAGACGCGACTCCAGACGCCCCGCAATTCGCGCCGCCGTTAGCTGTGGCCAGGCCGTAACAAACAGTCATTAGGTATATGCAAAAGGGCTGGCCACGAAAAATAATTTGTAACAAAATTTTACCCTTCTTCCAGTGCAAATCTGACTTGCAGTATGAAAACGGTTGCCTTTTTAGGGGGTATAGAATAGTTATTCCGTTGTCTCTAAGAGATAGTATGTTACGGGAATTACACGAAACACATTTAGGTATTACAAAAACTAAAAGTAACTCGCGGAGTAGGATGTGGTGGCCCGGCATCGACGGCGATATCGAGCGTTGGATAGGCTCCTGTACTACATGCGTAAGCGTGCGTCCCGCGCCTCCGCGCGACCCTCCCGCGCCTTGGCCCGCCGCCGCCGCACCCTGGCAGCGCGTGCACATAGATTATATGACCATAGGACAAAGGGTATATCTCGTGGTGATAGATTCATTCAGCAAGTGGGTAGAATGCATATTCATGAATAATGGAACTACAACTAAGGCTCTAATAGCGAAATTAAAAGAACTATTTTCAACCTTTGGTATTCCAAACTTATTGGTATCTGATAATGACGTCAAAATTAATTCGATCGAGTTCAAGACATTTTGTAGTTCTAACGGTATTAAATACATGACGTCACCCATTTATCACCCGCCCAGTAATGGTCAAGCCGAAAATTCTGTCAGAACTTGTAAAAAAATGATAAAATGTATTTTAAAAGATAATTTACCACTGTCTCAAATTAACGAATTGTTATTAGGCTATTTGTTCAATTATAGAAATACTGAGCACTGTACCACTGGGGAAACGCCAGCTAAGTTGATGTTTGGTAGGAATCTGCGATCCCGTCTTGATTTAGTTCTACCTACCTTCAAAAGCAATGATTTCGGTTGATACTTCTGCAGTGCGCGGGAAAAGACAGTTTGTGGTCGGCGATGTCGTTTGGACCCGATGGTACAGCGCACGGAAAGAAACTTGGCAATTAGGTACAATAAAAGATAGGATAGGTAATAAAATGTACAACATTTTTATTAAAGATTTAAATCACCAGTGTATAAGACATGTTGATCAAATCATGAAATATACGGGTAATAATGATAACTTGATCACAAATACTAGAGAGGTGGTGTCACATCAGTTTCAACCACCCGATACAGGCAATACTTGTCAAGGAGCTAGTGGTGAGTCTGTAGCACCAGGTGCAGAATGCACCACTGATGATGGTGATGGTGAGGAATGGGGTGATTGTGAGGAATCCGAGAGTGAGGGAATGGCCGCCGATAGTGTAGCAACGCCGCCGCCGCCAGCAGGGCAGGGCGAAATTGTTGTGCCCGAGGGCAATCAGTCCGCAAGTACCGACGGACACATTGTTGACGTACCATCAGAACCTTCAGCCGCACCCTCACGCTCGAAGCGCACTAGGACAATAGTCGATTATAAGAAATACTTTTAAATACTTACCTACAATATTCTGTACTTACATAGTTGATATTTATATTGTCACCAGGTTTCAAAATCTAAGTGTGAAGGAGTGATGTATATGTACCTACATACCTACGCACGCGCATGCCGCTGCGATGTCGCGAGCCCGCGCGCCCGCGCGCGGGGGTAGTATTAAACTAGTGTTCCACGCATACGGTTGTTTATTTACGCTCCGCTCCCAACGTATCACCAGTATTTCCAGAGATTACCTCTTATAAACAAACAAACTTTACCTCTCTATGATATTAGTATAAATAACGGTTTTACTTGTCAAAAATCCTATTTTTATTTACCAATTTTTATGAAAAAAATATTATTTCTTCGTAAAGCAGTTACGTACTAGCCATTTATTTGATGACTAATAATCTTTATTACAGCAAGTTGCAAAATTAAGCTCGAGTACCAGTAAAACAAAAACAACTGCTACTACTTCGAGCACCTCTGCTGTCCCTGCTACTTCTTCAGTCAACACATGCACAGAAATTGCCAAGTAAGTTTACACTTTATGACTATTTGGATAAGGTATTTAATTATTATTTAGATAGAATTAATTGTACTAATTAATACCCCTTTTTGTTATAGAATCTCTGAAAGATCTTCAAGCCCACCTGCTTATATGAAAAGTTTTACTTCGGGAAGCCGTAAGTGTTACATTTTATCTACATACAGGGTGGCGGACATCTTAACGTAATTTTTACAATGTATGTCCAAAAAATATACAGGTATTCCATACAAAATTGCAACACATGTATGGTCAAAATATCTGGAACAGCTATTTTTTTTTAGTAACCGACGAAAATTGCTATCACTTGGCCGTCTAGAATCGCCGTCTATATCCATGTTAAAAGTTTTTGTTAAGATGTTCCACTTCCACCCCATATTTTGTTTTTTGTGAAAACACACAATAGTCACATACAATACAATCAAATAAATAAATAGCATTGCTCTAAGGGCCGCATTCAACGCAAGCCCAGTGAAGACGTTGACGTCACTTAGACGTAGCGTTCATGCATACACTGCTATAACGTCGCGTAAGCGCGATACTCTCTTCTCGCGAATTCTGGCTTTACCCGTTGAGAAATATAGTCCTGATGTTAATACTCGATACTCAATATCTTTATTTGCTTTCCATATGGTAACTATGTTATGTTATATGTTTTCAGAGCTAAACTCGGTGCCAGTGATACCTGCGTTGCCGGCGCCTGGACCGCAAGCTTACCCTCCAGGGGTTGATGCGCAGAAGATGGTGCTAATTGTCAGTTACTACTTTTTTACGTTGTTATAATTGAGTAGTAAATACCACCAATCAATTGACGTACAGTACCCGGCGATAAATATTGCACATCGACCTTTATCGTATTTCGTATTTTATACAAAGAATAATTATTAAATAAAAATTAATTAATTATAATAATTATCAAAAGAAGCAAATCATAATAAAATTGTTTTAACAGCTCCTAATAGATACCGGACTGTTTGTATTTCGTGCGACAAAGATAACGCTCTACGAAGCCGAAATTAGCCGATTGTCTCTTTCCTCTCTTTCGCCGGGTACTGTACTGTTCTTACGTTGACAGAACCCGATTTCCCTATTTTGTATGGCAATAGCAAACTGTGTGTGTTTTTTGGTAGAAACACAACGGGTGTGTTTTCTCGCAGTCAATGGGTTAAAGATTCTCAGACAAACTACTTGTAAACTTATAATATGGCTGTACCTTTGATGAATTGATTTTCATTCTCAGATTGATATAAGACACTATTGTAATAATTCTCTTACAGCAAGACGTAGCGTCCCTCGTGTCACAAAAGCTGTCTATAATTCGTAGGGAGCAAGAGGAGAGCGAACTATATACTACACACGGAGTAAGTTACTTTTGTATACACATTTTGGTTTTTTGCATAGTTAGCAATATAATTTGTATGTTAGAGATATTAGAAATGAGATTTTTCTGTTGAGTTTATAACTTATAATTATTTCTTGCCATTATTATTATTGTTATTAGAATTTACCAGTTATACTCGCATGCAGCGTAACATAGACTAAAATATTAAAATTATTTCTTTTGGCATTCCATTTTCCTTTTATTGTGTTATATTTTTATAAAACAACTTATAATTGTATAAAAATATCTCATTTTTCTAATACTGCTAATATTTTCACAGTTTGGTTGGTCAGGGGCGACAATGAGTGAGTCATCTCTCGGTCAGTTCACCGGCTCAACGGGTGCACAAATATTGACTCCAAGGGAACTTGCCAGCGGTACACAAGCATGGGCCAAAAAGGTACACATTTATACCTGAAACTACTTAGATATCATATTGCTGCCTTATAATATGACTTCAGTGAAATTGTTCTTTCATTTTCACTTATTAATTGATCTTTGGATAGAAACTATGAATGGCGTATTTATTAGACTCTGTTTAAGAGTGTACAGGCGTTGTGTTAATGAAAATGTACAGGCGTTATTTTGCGTTTGGCGTTTCCGTAACCGCATTGCGTAGACTTGATCTTTAGTTATTGAACAAAGTTAAGGCCTACAGCAGGACATCATTAAATCGGTGGAATTTTGACGAAACCGAATACTAAATACTGACTATTGGAGTTACAGAAAAACGTTGTTAGGAATTCTAATATAGGTAAAAAATATGACAAACGAAAAATTAAAAACAAAAACGTATTTTGTTTCTTCGGATGCTATGAACACAAAGTAATGTCTTCTTTATGAACAGTACCTTGGAAACCTTTTCCTGTAGCTTCTACATTTTACAACTTAAAGGAAACGTAGCTAATTGCTACATGAAAATTTGGGACTCAGTAGTAAAATTAAACCAGTTTGATTACACTACTACTCTGTCGCAAGTTTTACACCCTGTATATGCAAGTCTGAATAAACTAAATATAAACAAGTTTTGGAAGCGTCATTTAGTTTCTATAAGAGCCCCTTCACGCTAACGCGCGCAGACGTCACACAGTTTCGTTGTTGTGCGACGTCAGCGCCGCGCCAGCGCAACGTTCAATTAACTGCAGAGCAAACGCCGCGACACCGTGACGCACGCGACTCGTTTTCGCGGCGTCTGCGCTGCACATAGGTTCATCGAACGACTGCGCTGGACAAACGCTAGTGTGAAGGGGCCCTTAGTTTACATAGATTTCTGACTATGACGATGACTTTATTGGCGTGTGATTATGAAAGAACAATACGCTTGTAGGAGCAAAACGTAAAATATAAGTTAAAGTATCAAACGAAACCTAGTATTAGCGCTCAGCTGTCCTATTGTGTGCTATGTATAGTGTTTAATCTTGTGTATTAAGTGCTAAGATCTGACCGCGAAATCAAGTTAGGATCTGACCGCGAAATCAAGTATATCATAAAACATTGACACTCGACAATAGTGTAGCTTTCCATTAGTGAAAGAATTTCTATAGTTGGACCAATACTTCTCACGGTTACTCTTATAAACATACAAATAAATAAATAAATATCTTGGGACAACTCACACACGGCCATCTGATCCCAAGCTAAGCATACCTTGTGTTATGGTAACCAGACAACTGATATACATACTTATATAATTTATAAATACATACATACACACATCAAAAGTGTCTAGGGATCAACATTCCTAATCAATGTTAGGGATGTTGATCCCTAGACACTTTTGATGTGTATATTATAGATAAATTACACCCAGACACAGAACCAACAATTATGCTCATCACACAAAGTTTGTCCTGGGTGGGAATCGAACCCACTACCTCCGGCTTTGCAGTCAGGGTCACTAACCACTAGACCAACGAGGCAGTCAGATAAACTTTATCTATTATTATAGATATATATTTTGGATCTAGGCTTTTGATTTCAAAATCAATTTGGAGTAAAAACATTGTAATAACTGTATAATATAGATTTTTTAATCAATAATAGACTTTTCTCAAAAACAGGATTGATTTTTGTAAATCTTAGAACTATTTGAAGACCGATGGATAGGCAGTACTTAATCACATGATAACTATTCCTTTTTCTGTCAGACATTATTTATTTGAACTTTTTTAATAGTAACATTCCTGTCATGGTATTACATTGCAATGCACTGTCTTTTATCATTTTCGCCGTTACTGATCAAAACACATACTTATTACATTTCCATTTGTTACCTATTCTTTGGTTGAGCAACACTTTCTAGCCATTTCATCGCCTTAGAGGGTGAATTTTGGAAAAACCTTTCTTGGCGCACGCCTACGTCATAATAATGCGTGCCTTACAGCGCTATTAGTTCAGTGGTTTGAGCTGTGTGTTGATGAGTAGTAACAGTTGCCTTTTATCTATATAGATTACTATTAACAAAATTGAACTCCGTATAGCCTATCAATATTGACAGTCAGTGAGCAAATGGTTTCGTTCAATACTTTAATAGTGTGGCAATAACTTTTCTTTCAGCTGATTGCCTCGCCGGTCGGGATCGACGGTCACTGCGCATTCGACCGTGCGGTCAGAATTTATAATACATGTTGTATTATACTTTCTGACCTTTTTAAATATTCATGTGATGGTTGCAACAACTTATTTTTAACTGTTATTTCTTTATATCACTCTTGTAAACGAAGCAATATTTTAGCACAGAATTTATACGTATTTATGTAGTTTATTTTTATGAACTAAAGCTTTGAAAACGCTTAACTTTCCAGTCTTCTGCACATGAAAGTTTTGGTACGATAACAGTTTTTGCATGTTTTACATGCTGGGATACGCTGAAGAGTATATGAATCTGCAACAAATTATTATAAATATTCGATATTGTATTTAGTATGTCTCTTTTATATTATTGTCGTTGCCTTTTAACTATATATTTCACAATAATAGTACCCTGCAAGTAATTATATCTAATTTACATATCTTTATCTTGCTAAAAAGCATTTAGTATTTTTTTATTCATGTAAACCCTCGAATACACAACTTTGAATTTATATTAAATTCTTACTTTATCTAGAATATTGCATCACATTTATTTATAAAGTTTTAAATACTTAATAAGTAATTTTATTGTTATTAACACTTAAAATTATATTATTTAATGTGTAATCTCACTATGTATTGTTCGAATTATTTGTTGCTGCAACCATCACGTTCGTTACATTCCTTGTTCGTGTAACGAGGGAACTTTACAGTTCGCTGGTTACACCGCACTATTCTTCTAATGTGATGGTAATTGTTATGCCACTCCCTTTTGGCATGTCAATCATCATTACCAAAGATTGCGTACAGATATTCAGTTTTCCCCTTGGTTATGACTGACTTATTTATTTTTAAATTACTTTTAATTTTTATTAAGTATTCGTTTTTTGAACAAAAAAACATTTTTAAGTTTCCAATTGACATGGTCAGTGTAATTCCGAAAATATATTTTTTAGTGTATTTTTCTCTAATTAATTTAAAAATTATGATCAAGATCATACACACATTTCAGTTTTTATCCTTGTCTGTAAACAAAATAATAAGTTTTGGGTCGCGGACGTTTTTATGAAGGGAACATAGATCCATAGGATAAAAAATAAAATATGTTTTAGTCAGTCTCCAAATAATTACTCCCATAGATTCTTTGAGCTATCTTCAAATATTTGAACAGCTAAAACTCTCAGACATTTGTGCAAAGCTATGTGCGAAGTTTTGCACAACAAACCAACTTTATATTACATAGTAGCCAAATTTATGTCCATGCATTTGCAAATGTTCACACACATTTGTGTTATTTGCCGCTTGCATATGCATAGGGTTGCTACCGTTAAAGTTTTCTGTGTCTGATGGCTCAAAGAAAGAATGGTCGAAATGGGGGAATTCATGAATATTTGTTGCAGCTTTTAAGTGATAAGGAGATGCGTGCACTTCGATGTCTACGATGATAGGTGCTAACCTTACAATATATTCAAAGAGGTAAGTATAATACGGGAAGGGGTGCAAATGCAAAGTTAAGCGAACAAAAACCAGCCAAACGCGAGGGTTCCGTACAACCGTACAATATTTAACACTACACACACGTTTCTTGTATGGGGACCCCTTTGATTGTTAGCTTTATTTTATTTGTTGTTATAGCGGCCATAGTTAATACACACTCTTTAAAAAATTCAATTGTCTACCTGTTACGGTTCAAAAGATGCAGCCCTGTGACAGACGGACAGACACACAGAGGACTCATAGTAGTGTTGTCCGTTTGGCACCTTATCGGTACGGAACCCTGAACAATGAATTTTATTTTATTATATGTCGCAGTAGAAAATCCGAAAACGTTCCACAAAAAATTCTTGCGTTTTCAGATATTGGATTCGATCGAGCATGTTTTAATACTGTGTTTAAATATAATTGTTATTTTCAGTCTATTTAATTGTTCCCAGTAAATATTTATATCCCCTTTCAAGCAATTTTCTTCTTTTAAAACCAAATGAAAATAAATACTCACACTTAACAATGCATTCTCTAATTCGTTGTAATACGTGTAGGATCAACTCGTGCGAGCCGCGCCCGTTGAAGGGGGCATGGGCATGCACTTACTCCAGAAAATGGGCTGGACACCCGGCCAAGGGTTGGGTAAGGAAGGCACAGGAACACTCCAGCCGTTACTCCTGGAAGTCAAGTTGGATACTAGAGGTCTACAGGCCAAGGAAGAGGTCAGTAGCTGTAGACGCAGTAGAGGTGTAAGTAACATATTTTTTTTTGTTTTTTTTTTTGTTGTTTTGTAACCCATTAGACACTTTTTTTTTACAGCTGTGTGCAAGATTTTATTGATCCTTGTGACCTGTTATAAAACCCCCCTATAAACATCCAATTCCTTACAGATGAAACCTCAGCGGCCAGGCCGCATCCGGGGCCCCGCGCCGCTCGTCGCAGGCGGCAAGCATCCTGTATCATTACTAGGCGAATACTGTTCCAAACAGAAACTGGGACCGCCTGAATATAACCTGTGTTTTGAATGCGGCCCTGATCACAAAAAGAACTTCCTGTTCAAGGTCTGCGTACGTTGATATTTTTTTTTTTATTAATTTTCTTATTTTATAAGTTCAGCTTTTGTTCATGATTTCATCCGCATAAATTTTCTTACGGGTTCTATTTTTTTTTTTGTAGTAGTACCTTGATATTTTTTACGAAAAATATTTTCGCAAATACACCAGTAGTTGCAGAAATTAGCGCATTTTAACCTTTTGACTGCCATAGTCATGTATTAATGTCTACATGACGACTTTAGATATCTACGTTAATAAAACTCATAAAACAATATTGATTTTTTTTTTCCTTTTCTAATTATGTTCCTTCACTCATCTTAATATATATTAGTTGAACTTCTTTCTCTTTATCTATAATAACACAAGATGACAAAAACTTATACCAATTATAAAGTTTCGAATTCGTAGCTTAGCGCCGAGGGCACGTTTTTGCTTTTTTGATATGGCGGTCAAAAGGTTAACAAAAAAACAAACAAACTTTTGTAATGTTATTGAAGATGTAAAAAGAAATAATTTCTATGAATAAAATGAATATCTAAAACTATGAATGAACTATTTCTATGAATTTCTATTTGTATGAATTTTGAATATTTTTTGTTTTTAATTTTTTATTAAAGTTTAATAAAATGTTTCATACACATATCTGAATAATGTCTGTAAATAGTTATGTTCGCATAAAAAACTAAAAAACTAAGCTGTCAGACAGACTAGAAAAGTGACTTTGATTTATACTATGTATTTATAGATTTATGAACGCATGCTAGAAATGCTTGGCGGGAAAGTATCGCATCGCCAGCCATTGGATAACAGCCAACTGATTGATATGTTTCCCGATGTCTTCCTTCCTGCTAATTTTACTTTATCACTTATGTTCTTATTTGTAAAATCACATTTACCTACATTTCAGTACATAAGGAACTAGCTGCTCTAACAGTGTTAAGTTACGTCTTTGGGTGCTGCTCCGCTCCCGTGGTCCATAGCGTGATGTTATATAGCTTAGCCCTATACTATTCCTCATGAATCTGACTATCATATCTACTTCTACTATATATATAAAAATCAATTGCTGTTTGTTAGTCTCGCTAAAACTCGAGAACGGCTGGGCCGATTTAGCTGATTTTGGTTTTGAAATGTTCGTGGAGGTCTAGGGAAGGTTTAAACGGTGAGAAATATGGGGTAGGGGTAGGGTAGGGGCAGGATACCACGCGAACGAAGTCCCTAAAAACAGCCCTTTTATTATGAAGTCGGGAAGTCGGTCTCAAGGATAGGGTAGGGGTAGGGGTATTTGTAGTGGTAGGGTAGGGGTAGGTATTGGTAGGGTAGTGTAGGGTTTAGGTAGGGTATCGGTAGTGTAGAGGTGGGATACCACGCGAACGAAGTCCCTAAAAACAGCCCTTTTAATATGAAGTCGGGAAGTCGGTCTCAAGGGTAGGGGTAGGGTAGGGGTATTGGTAGTGTAGGATATCACGCGAACGAAGTCGTGGCGGGTCAGCTAGTTCAAAATAATTTTACCAATCCGACTGGTAGTTCCAGAGATTAGCGCATTTAAACAAACACAGAAACAAAATCTTTTCAGCTTTATTATATTAGTAAGGACGTGTAAATCCTGTACGATTACAATGTGAGCTAGATTGCATATTCAATTCAGACCCAGTCTATGTAATCGCTGTGTAATATTACCTACTGACGTATGTGACGTCAGAATCTGAATGTATTTTTTTGGACTTTGGTACCTATTAGTAATTTTATTATCATAGTTTTTATATCTGCATCGTCATCATCAGTCATTGAAAGTTTCTAGCGTTCTAAGTTCAAATCTTGACTCCGTAATACCGAAATAGTAATAATCAACAGGGGGCCTACTTAAAACAATATTACTTTAATATTACTTTGCGTTCCGCTCTGTTGGATTTTCAACGCTCTCGGATCAGCGCCGAGAGTTGAAAATGCAACAACAGAAATTACAAAGTAATACTAAAATAATATTGTTTTAAGAGGTTGTGGTAGGCCCCCTGTACCAGTTAACACAACTTTATTTTACATAATGGGTCCAGTGCTCATAATCATATTACACTCGAAGTCGCGGGCAAAACCCGCAACTTCGTCTGCTTGAATTTTCTTACAATCTTTAATTTATTTACCTACACGTCGAGTAACATTTATCTGTGCGCTTAGGTAAAGTTACCGGCACGTAAGTTGGCAAGAGTTTTTGTAGTGGGGAAAATTTTTCGCACGCACAATTTCATACATTTTTATATGCGCGAACTTCCCCCACTACGAAAATCTCTTGCCAAGTTACGTGCCGGTAGTTTTACCTATGATGACATGCTACACTCAAAAGGTCACATAAAACATCAAGGGCGGATCCAGCTTTCAAGTCAAAGGGGTCCATATAATCAAGGTTTAGTCAGGCTCCGTTTCGATTACAATGATAAATCGAATTATATGCCCAGGGGGGCATGCCCATGAATGTTATATCCTACTAGCTGTCCGCCGCGGTTACACCCGCGTCTTTGGTTACTGCTCTGCTCCCGTAGGTCGTAGCGTGATGGTATATAGCCTATAGCCTTCCTCGATAACTAATCTATCTAACACTGAAAGAATTTTTCAAATCGGACCAGTAGTTCCAGAGATTAGAGCGTTCAAACAAACAAACAAACAAACAAACAAAAACTGCAGCTTTATAATATTAGTATAGATAACATTCAAGATAACGAAGCTTCTTATTAGCTTAATAATCGGACCAGTAGTTCTAGTTTCGAAGATTAGCAAACAAACTATGCAGATAGTAAAATTAATATATGTAGATGGGCTCACTATACACCTCTGCCTATTAATTCAAGGAATGTAGGCGACATGTTATGGTATGATTTGTATATTTTATTCTGCAGGTAAAAGTAGCAGGAACAGAATACCAGCCAGCAGTAGCCAGCGCCAACAAGAAACAAGCTAAAGCCGACGCAGCGCAACTGGCATTGCAGAAATTAGGCATAGTGACGTAACAATAACACGTAGAATCTAATTGTATACGACTGTTTATACTACTCCATTGTTATACTTGATTAGTACATCACTAATTGTAATGTTTGCTAGAATACATCTCTTTAGGGTATAATGTTGTTTTATTTTACTTTACTCCTTGTAATAAAACCAAATGATTTGTTTGTGATACTAATGGGTAAGCACATTAAGTGCAATATTGGAATACCTACATAAACCTTGATAGTGTTAAAAATAAAAAATTCACACCACATACCCGTTAACTTCATGCATAGGTACTGCCAATCGAAGAGTACTACAGTTTAGCCCTACCCAATCAAACTAAGTATCATAGATTTATAGTATAATATCAACTACCTTATTCTTGCCATAAACAAAGCATGATTCACACTATCATTCAATGGCTGCACTTAGCGTTGCCATGTAAACTAGAAAACAAACATTAATATTTACCTGTCAGGTATCAAGTGCTGTTACTGACTGATATAGTTAATAGAATAAAATCGACTTTGGCCTTTCAATCTGGTAACTGAAATGATTTACCCATTAAAAGCAATAAGGATAGACTACATAGATATGAATCTATGACTCTGAATGTGTACAAAATAATTCTTTTTATCCCTACCCTATTGTTTCAGGTTATTCTTCTCCATAACAAGTATTATTCTATGTAATAAAGTATTAGGCAAAAAAAAAGACAAACAATACATAGTAATCAGATTTATTTAACAACTATTTTTGACAACATTACTACAACTATACAGGACATTGACTAAAACATTTCATTTTCTTAACAAGGTGTTATATTTTTGTGCATACAAGATCAAAAACCTAAGAAGCAACACTTCTCTAATAAAAAAAAATCTATGCAGATTGAATCTATGAAATAAATCGAAAATAGGTCCTTCTTCTCCTCAGTACCTACAATTACTTCTAATAATGTAATAGATACTAGTCCTGCCTCCTTACGTTTCCTTAAAATCACAGATCTGTTCCAAACGCCTTCAGCAACAAAGCAGTAAAGGGAAACCCCTTTACTGCTTTTCTTCCGTTTGTTGTTTGATTCTGTAGTCTGACAAGGCTGCTTTTATAGCATCTTCAGCAAGCACTAGAAATAAAGATATCCAGATTTATTTATTTTAGCTAAACCTCCTAAACCTCCTCCTAATAAAGGTAAGTACAGTTACCGACACGTAAGTTGGCAAGAGTTTTTGTAGTGGGGGAAGTTTGCGCACGCACAATTTTATACATTTTTATATGCTCGAACTTCCCCCACTACGAAAATCTCTTGCCAAGTTACGTAACTGTAATGAACATTAGTTTCATTTTAAATGTTTGTAAACATATTTACAATTTTAAATATACCTACATATTTAAAATTGTAAATATGTTTACAAACCTTATCTGCAACTGCTTGTAACGTCAAGATAATAACAGAAAATAATGAAAAATTTATCATATATAAAATACATGTATACCTAACCATAAACATTGAAAAACAATAAAATTGATACCAAGAGCTCTAAATACGAGAATATTAGTACCAAAATTGATTAATTATCAAAGTACTTACTGGAGCAATGCAGCTTGACTGGCGGCAATGACAACTCCTTAGCAATATCTGTGTTCTTTAACTTCAAAGCCTCATCTACTGTCTTTCCCTTTACCCACTCTGTAGCCAATGAGCTGGAAGCAATCGCAGATCCACATCCGAAAGTCTTAAACTTTGCATCAATAATCTTGCCATCATCGTCAACTCGGATCTGCAGTTTCATTACATCACCGCAAGCTGGGGCACCAACGAGTCCGGTGCCAACATTTTTGTCCTTCTTGTCAAGAGAACCAACATTGCGAGGGTTCTCATAGTGATCAATCACCTGAAAATAATAATGGTAGGAATATGAAGGACTTTTACTTAATTGGCATGCAGATGTTCTACAGTTCCTGACTGTGTAAGCGCAGCCCAAGATTTTGTGGGAAGTCAGTTTAACCCATTGACTGTGGGTGAACATTTGCTTCACCAAGCCCGCAGTACGGCTGGCTACACAGTTTGTGTTCCCGTAGGAAAACACTTACGGTGTGTGTGCTTTCCTGGGGTTGGGTTTACAATTACGTCGCCTGAATTTGAGGATTCTGACATTGTGGGGGGGTCAAGGGGACTTATCTTAAGCACCCTCAAGCAATTTTAGCTGCCGGAGCGGCGTTAAATTATTTAAAACAATTTTCAAAAAGATCGATAAATCACTAACTATTGCTTGAAACGAAACGTAAAATTCACTAAATTCTTACGTTTTTGAAAGTTGCGTCTGTCAAAATGCGTAAAAAGAATCGCAAAGCGCCATTTTGCTGCCATTGACAGTGACAGATAAACACGATTTTGTTGTTTTATTGTGCGTAAGAGCGAGCGAAGCGAGCTCGGGACTTAGGGCACCCCGACTAGGACAGGTTAGGTTAGAAGGGGATGGCAGGGTCCAGTGAGCGAGCGAAGCGAGCGAACAGACCCTGCCATCCCCTTCGTGGTTATTTTTTTTTAAACCACCCAGAAGTAGGAGCCCCGCGAAGCGGGGCTCCGTCGAGCCTCTCTGGCGAGGGGAAAGTCTGGAGGGTCTCTACCACTCTTCCCACCTTCCCCGTCCGCCATACGACCCTATTAAGTGACTTGATACATAGCCCTAGTGGGGCTCCGTCGAGGAAAAACATCGTCTTTCCGGCGGGGAAAAATGGTGGGGGGCGACTCCACTAGTCCCCCATAACCTCCCCCCACCGCCCCCACCCCCCTATCAAGGCGACGTAATTGTAAACCTTACCCCAAAGGCCTCAGAAACATTTTAAAAAAGATATAGGCTATTGCCATTTTGATGTTTTGAGACCTAGGAACACCTCTATGACTGTTAATATATTTAATTTACAATACAATAAAATGATGAGACTGTCAACATTATGCAACTTCACTCAAATTGTCATTAATTGGATTTCCTTGCAAGGCTTTTTAAGTTTGTACATTCAAGCTAATATTTGCACAGTTGGTTTTAATTCCTATATATTTTCAATGTTTAAATGAATAAATTTTTGTTTAAGTACATAGCCTTCACTGGAAAAATAACAATAAAGATTAGATGAGCAATTTGGTGTAAAAGTAATACCTATTGATAATGAGCTTATCAAGACTAATTTGCATGTAAACAAATTAATAACAAATTGCTACTTGTCGAGTTTATACAAAACTATCTACCTACTACGACTAAATTTTAGGTCCTAGTACCTAATGAAAATCAATATTTTTACTGAATACTCAAAATATTGCTTATTTTATCATCGATCAAGGTTATTTTCGAAATTACGTTGTTCACTAGCGAAATCGATAATCCTTGACATTGCTTCCCTAGAAGTAGGTACTTACATTAGCATGGTATGAAGCGGTTTGGATTATGTTGGGGCTACTGAAACTTTTCAAGCAAACGCATCTGCGTATATTCGACACCAAATACGCCATCGCCATTCGGTTATATTTGCCGAATAATAAAATTTATTTGCTCGTATCGATCCACACACACTGTTTTGCGATTTGTGAAAGAAGAAAGTACTATGACGAAAGGAAAATTATTTTATATTTTGACGTATCGTTTGAGCGACGGGCGATGGTTTGACTTTGACATTTCTAATTCATTCATTTGTTTGGATACTCTGTGGGAGGAGCAATCCGAACAACGAAATCTTGTTATTTGCTTTTTTTGTAACCAACTTCTATAATGTACAATGGCACAATGGTACAATTTTTCTGGGAAAAAAACAATACATGCTCCTGTTTTGACTAACAGCTAACTCTTGTATATTTAGAATTGTATGCATGCCAATCGGAACTGTAATGTAATATTCACTTATATAGCAGGAAAAATAACGAAACTTTTTAACTATATTTTCGAACGCATGTTGGTTGACCAAGAAGCTTCTAAATCTGCGCTGGCTGGCTTATTTATCTGCGTTCGAAAACTTAATAAATTATAACCAATCACACGTATGTTATCAACGTACTCTTCTTGAATTCATTAGGTAAGGTAAAAAGAAACACAAAATAATAGTAAATATTTAGTTTAGGGCTGAGGCTAGTGCAATTATAAAAAGACGAATCTTTAACTAAAAATTGTGCAATATCTAGCTCGATTGCATCATAGAATAGAAATAAATTCGGTTTACGAACGTGAAGCATATTTATATAGGAACTTTTTGTAGCGACAATGACAATCGGTTTTAGAGCGATTTCTAAGCTTGTGACCCCTATAGTTGGGAACGTTATTTGTTTATCCCGAGCTCAATTAAGTGCAGTGTGAGTTCAAAATTAATTATTTATTTATAGGTTTCACTAAAATTATTGGTGTTATGCAATCGATGATGTATCCTAGACATGCTAAGACCGGCTTTAATCAATTTGTGTGTGTTGTGTACATCACTAATCATCATCTGCCAATCTGAGTCAAAGAAAGAAGATTTTATATGATTGATTATTTTGAATGATTTATTTGTTAAGAAGGATAGAATTCTGAAAAATTAGTAATATCGTGGCGATCCCTCTCGTAGTTCTCATAATTTTATTTATTAATGTTTCGATTTCCAGAAAAATGAGTGCTAATCCAGATTACAAAACCGCAACATCGATTCACGAATTCACAGTGAAGAACATAAAGGGTGAAGATGTGAAACTGGATGTGTATAAAGGTCATGTTTGCATTATTGTGAATGTGGCTTCACAGTGCGGTCTTACCGCGAACAACTACAAGCAATTGAATGAATTGTTCGAGAAATATGCAGAGGAGAAAGGTAGGATAAACTGATAAGAAAATAATAACAACTTCTCGCCAATCTTTTAGCTGCTTTGAAGTAAGAGCTACCTGGGCCCGCGCACCCCCCTGGCTCGCCCGCAGATACCTAACATTCGCCACTGATTTAAACGTGCATGATACCCACGCCTCAAGGACAGCAACCGTAAAGCTTGACGAGAATAACAAGATAGATCTAATTATAGATAATTCTGCTATATGTGTGTTTGTCACCCAAATCCTAAACGGCTGGACCGATTTCGATGAAATTTTGTGTGTACACACACACAAAATTTCGAAACTGACTATTGACTGCAATTTGAAAACGCAATCGTCGCCTTCCGACAAAGTCTGTCGGGTGGCTAGTGATCATACAGGGTGTCCCAGCTAAGGACGTCCAAACGAAAATTTTGGACTCCTCCCTTCCTGGGCTATCCAAACCACCCCCATGTATGTTCTACGATTTTTTGCGGTTTAGGAGCTAAACGACATTTTAATATTTTTTTGAGATATTCTTCTTTACATCAGATTTTGTAGATTTTCTCTTTTTGTGTCGCATTTTTTGGAAATATTTTAATTGATAATTAATCCTGAAAGTATGGTCTTCGATCGATAAAAACAACTGTCTGTCTTATTGTCACCCGAAATTACTTAAACTTAGTTCAAAGGCAAAAATGTTGTTTTGTAAATTTCGTTGCAGATTTTCGGCTCTTAAAGAAAAATCACAATAAGGGCCCAAATCACCTTAAAGTTATTTCAAAATCTTCCACGGACCCTCAGCTCTTTAAAACAGTACAAATAACTAGTATTTTACGGGTCATTATTCGGAGCAATTGAAGCTCGAACATGGTAAGGCGAAAAATACAATATTTTAGAACATAAGTGAAACCTAATGAAAATGAATTAAAATGAACTTTTATCAAGTTTTCAATGCAATATGAGCTCTATGTCATGTTTATTATTTGCACAATGGTGATTTGGAGTGGTTAGTAAAGTTAGGTTAGGGTTAGGTTAGGTTAGGTAGTTAGGTTAGGTTAGGTAAACCTAACCTAAGTTTAGTATTTTTTTTAAATTAGTGATGTTATTTAATAAAGTCAATGACATAGAGCTCAAATTATATTGAAAACTTAATAAGAGTTCGTTTTAATTCATTATCATCGGCTTTCATTTAAAAACGAAAAAGTGAAACCTAATTAAAATGAACTTTTATCAAGTTTTCAATGCAATATGAGCTCTATGTCATGTTTATTATTTTGCACAACAATGGTGATTTGGAGTGGTTAGTAAAGTTAGGTTAGGTTAGGTTAGGTTAAACGAACTTTTAAGTTTTCAATATAATTTGAGCTCTATGTCATTGACTTTATTAAATAACATCACCAATTTAAAAAAAATACTAAACTTAGGTTAGGTTTACCTAACCTAACCTAACTACCTAACCTAACCTAACCCTAACCTAACTTTACTAACCACTCCAAATCACCATTGTGCAAATAATAAACATGACATAGAGCTCATATTGCATTGAAAACTTGATAAAAGTTCATTTTAATTCATTTTCATTAGGTTTCACTTATGTTCTAAAATATTGTATTTTTCGCCTTACCATGTTCGAGCTTCAATTGCTCCGAATAATGACCCGTAAAATACTAGTTATTTGTACTGTTTTAAAGAGCTGAGGGTCCGTGGAAGATTTTGAAATAACTTTAAGGTGATTTGGGCCCTTATTGTGATTTTTCTTTAAGAGCCGAAAATCTGCAACGAAATTTACAAAACAACATTTTTGCCTTTGAACTAAGTTTAAGTAATTTCGGGTGACAATAAGACAGACAGTTGTTTTTATCGATCGAAGACCATACTTTCAGGATTAATTATCAATTAAAATATTTCCAAAAAATGCGACACAAAAAGAGAAAATCGACAAAATCTGATGTAAAGAAGAATATCCCAAAAAAATATTAAAATGTCGTTTAGCTCCTAAACCGCAAAAAATCGTAGAACATACATGGGGGTGGTTTGGATAGCCCAGGAAGGGAGGAGTCCAAAATTTTCGTTTGGACGTCCTTAGCTGGGACACCCTGTATAAAATAATAACCATCTAGCTATAACAACAGTATCTATTTTTAGGTCTGCGTATTCTTGCATTCCCATGTAATCAGTTTGCCGGCCAGGAGCCAGGTAAACCTGAGGATATTGTATGCTTTGCCTCGGAGAGGAAAGTGAAGTTTGATCTCTTTGAGAAGATTGATGTGAATGGAGATAATGCCAGTCCATTGTGGAAGTTCCTGAAGGTAAAGGTTCTGTATATTTATTTATTTTTCAGAGTGGATTTGACCTGTGTTTACGTGCAACACTAAAATAGTACAAGCATGTACACAGTTGCTGCTGGTCATTGGCCTACTTACAAATTCTTGCATGCATTGTTAGTTTACGACCCTATTTACTATTCTGGATGAAATATATACACAAAAGTCCATGTAATTGTATACTTATACATATTTCAACTGGTAATTTGAATAAATTAAAATAATGAGATTTTAAAGTCCTTCATAAACATCATAAATATACAATAATTATTGTAATAATAAGCATGTTATTTGAATACATTTTTAAACTTTTTTGAGGAGTTTTTGACTCCTCAATACCATAAATAACATGTTTTTTTTCTAACTAGAACATGCATGTGTTCAGTTTTGTTATTTAAAACACAAATTCCAATCTAAATCAGGTCTTATTTTTACTAGAATTTGATAAAAATTATTTAACAAATTAAATAGATAATCAATGTCGTATTTGTTGATAACAACCAAGTCCAAATCTCAACAATACAGTAATATGTGTCATATGCAATGACGTATTATTATATAGACACGTCATGCACGAACATTACGGCTATCAAAAACAGCGACTAATACGTGCGAAGAAAGGGAAAGAAAATAAATGCCACCTTACGTACGGTGTACCTGTTATTAGAAAGAGATGAATATATATCTTTAGTTACGTTACGATTAAGTGCTGCGTTCTAATTGGTCGAGTGCATGTGTGACGTAGCAATCGGGAGGCATATGGGGAAATATGGACACAGTCATGATTTTCTAATGTTGATATTTAAAATCGTTGGCGGGCAAAACAATATTTTTATTTATGCAGAATAGTAGAATTTTGCTAGTTGTGATTTCTAGGTTCTTAATAAAACATAATGTAATATAAACGTAAAAAATCTTTATTGAGCCCTTATTACCGTAAGCCACTTTTCTCTTATAATTCCATGTTTTGGTAATCTAATGTAAAAAAAGAAACACGATAATTAGATAGAATTCATAAAACTGACATATTTTATTTAAACAAATTTATTTATTATAATTATAGATTAGAAAAAAAAACACTGGTATAATAGTGCCCCAACCTCCCGTAATAGCACGTGACTTACGCCTCATGCGCCAGCCGCCATTACTTCGCGTCGAAAAAAATAACATCAAATTCATTTTTTTGTGTCATGAAATGACACATTTTTATCTTTCACTGTTGTAAGTGTAATTTGTGCATTGTCTATAAACACAATCATGAAGGCATGTTGTTCTCGCGAATTAAAAAACTATTTATCAAACAATTCTATTTTTACAGAAGGTACTGTCGCAACGCTGGTTGGTCCGTAACTAAACGCGATCCCGGCAATTGCCTTGATTTCTTGTTGCCATTTTTGAGTGCGGGTAACGTATCTATAGTTTATATATCATTGGTCATATGCGCTAAAATGAATCATGCAACCATGTCCTTTAAAAAAAATCTTGCATGCCAGTATTACTAAAATGCTGAGTAATGGTAGTAATGAGTTTTTATCACAATTAGCATGTGTATAATGTATGTGGAAAACCACAGATGTTTTCAAGGACAACCTTGGATAATCTAACTACTTGTGATAAGGTGAAAATCAATAAACCTATTCTATTATTTATAATTCTGTGGAAATGGCCTTAGCTGAATGATTATTGCTAGCAATTATATGTACAGAATGGTTTATGTAGGCAGTATTTCCCAGTTTTTCCATGCATTCGACTTTATATGGGAATTAAAGAAATAATAAAACTACCTTTTTACTTTTATCATTTTTGTAATAGTCAATAGGATAAGAATTACTATCGCAAAGATTAAAATATTAATATCATTTGATAAGTAAACAGTAGGCTGCTAATGATCTGGAATAATAATTCATATTTTTAATTCATTCATTTCTTAATAAGTATTGTACAACACCTACTAAGTGTGACCCTGTGACCTTTAAAACAAAAGCGCTTGCACGCTAACTACGCTAATTGACATAGATTTAGGCATGTTTTCAAACAGTACAGTGGAGTCTTCGCCACTGCACTATTATATTTCCAATGCTCGGCTCAGCGCTGAGGGTTTAAAATACAACACTGCAATACACTGCATTAAGTTTTAGTGAAAGTGTGGAACTTCCGCGAGTAATCGTACCTCCGCATCCGTAAAATTTTTGCGGAGTTGTAACGGAGTTTGTTTACTTTGACATACAACGCGCGTGGAGGCCGCTCATACGTGTTGCGAACGAAATTGTCAAGATTTTGCTCCCAATATTCGCAGTTACTTATGGGCGTGAAATATAATTTGCCTCTTCTTAATTTCGGTTACCTACTAGTAAAGTTTGTCTATGAAAGTGTAAAAGTGCCTATTTTAAATAAAGACATTGACTTTCTATTTATTTAATAAATCATGAATTAATATTTTTTTTCCACTTCCACCACTAAGAAGGCCTCCGTCCCCGTTAAGAAGGCCTCCGTCCCCGTTAAGAAGACCTCCGTCCCCGTTAAGAAGCCCTCCGTCCTCGTTAAGGCCCCCGTTCCCGTTAAGAAGGCCTCCGTCCCCGTTAAGACCACCGTCCCCGTTAAGAAGGCCTCCGTCCCCGTTAAGAAGACCTCCGTCCCCGTTAAGAAGGCCTCCTTCCTCGTTAAGGCCCCCGTCCCCGTTAAGAAGGCCTCCGTCCCCGTTAAGAAGACCTCCGTCCCCGTTAAGAAGGCCTCCGTTACAACCCTATTGAAAACGGGCATCAATAACCCATTATTCTTTTACAGAACAAGCAGGGTGGCACTCTGGGCAGTTTCGTCAAATGGAACTTCACAAAATTCATCGTCGACAAAAATGGTGTGCCCGTTGAGCGTCATGGACCCAATGTTGACCCACTGGACTTGGTCAAGTCCCTCGAAAAATACTGGTGATCATTGTAATGGAAATCGACATTCGCATTTTATTAGTTATAGACAGTTTTTAGTTCTATGGTTTAGCAGTATATAATATACTGAGCATTTAACTATGTTGTTTATAAGATTACTTTTCTATTTAAATATTCACATCACAACTATGCTTCTTCAAGCAATAATATATCCTAAGTACATTAGACACAGTTTCTTTTCACTGTTTTATTTTTTGGACTTGGCATGACGAAAGATTAATCTAAGTACCTCAATGTACCTAGAAACACGTAATAATTAGAAACATGCAGACGCACTGTGTGATATATTACATAGTTTTTAAGAATTGTTGTTATTTTTTGTGATATATTATATCAACATAATAATTTTGAAAAATTCTTTTTTTTTTAGTTGTTATATAAAAAACCCCACCCTTTTAGTTTTCTTACAAACTGAAATACAATCATTTAGTACAAGTTAGGTCCTATAAACACTCACTGACCTGCAGTTCTCTCAGTGAGTGATTAATTTTTCTTTTTCTTTTTTCTTTTCTTTAAAAAGCGTTGCCCCAAACTAGGAATTTCTCACATACACAAACAACCACACCCAGAATAAGTACCCATACAAATAATCATTTGCCATAAAAATATTTATTCCGTGCGTCATCGAACCCGCGACACGCGCGCAGCAGTCAATCAGCCCAGCCACTGCGCCAACCGCGCCGCCAATTGATTACAGATAAAAAATATCTTTCTGCCCGATCTCTTACAATCTTATTGTAGTTAATTGTCTAATAAAGAAGAGTAAGTTACTTCGAAATTTTTACTATTATGTGAATAGGCTCTTGTTTATCACGACGACCGAAACGACTAACTATACTAGCACATCAATCTCTGTAAACTGTCATAAAACTTTAAAAAATTAAAATGCCACTTGCCAACAAAATGAATGACATAAACAAATAATAAAGGAAACTTGTAGTTGAACAATTGTAAACATAATATTAAATAACTTCTTCTTCTTTCTTCTTCTTCTGCTTCTGAACAAAACCATAATGTGAGAAAATTCAAATAAATAAAACGTGGCTTGAAAATCATTATGTAGAGTTGTTCACATAAGTAAGTACTTACATCATGAACAAAAATAAACAATCCTGACTACAGTGTAGCCAAAAACATTGAATAAATTGTGGGCTGTGGCGAACTGGACATAGGCTTCACCTAAAGATAGCCACAATTGCCGACCCTGGGATGCTCGCATCTAGTGGTTTGCCGCGACCTATACCAGTCGTCGGTCCACATCGTCCTTTCGGTACGTGGTCGCCACTCAAGAGCCTGACGACCCCAACGGCCCGTCTACTCTACGAACTACGTGCCCTGCTGCAATTTTGAGAGAACTGAAATACTCTTTGATATAAAATTCGACGAAGTTATGAAGTAATAGAACCCGCCAACGAAGAATTTTTACGTGGGTAGTAATAGTATAATTCAAAATAGGCACGTTAAAGTATCTATCTGCAGACCACAGAGAGCACGCGTTGCTTTTATTATAAAAAATAACACAAAATTACTCTCACTTGCCTCCTCTCATTTTGACTTTTAGGAACAGTTTCCAGGAAAATGAGTACTAACCCTAACTACAAAACTGCGACATCGATCCACGAATTCACAGTGAAGAACATAAAAGGTGAAGACGTGAAACTGGATGTGTATAAAGGTCATGTTTGCATTATTTTGAATGTGGCTTCAAGATGCGGTCTTGCCGCAAACAATTACAAGCAATTGAATCAAATGTACGAAGCATATGCTGAGGAGAAAGGTAGTTATTCTGATAAAAAATCAACAATTAGATATATTTTTGTTAATCTTTTAGCTGCTTTTAAGTAAGAGGTACCTGGGTCCCACTCGCTTGCATACTTTATATTCGCCACCTTTCATGCTAGTGACCTAGTTAGGCATACGCCTCAAGTTCAAAGCCATGCCATCTAGCGAAAGTAGGTAAGTAGGTACTATAGCTATAACAACAGGAATCTATTTACTTAGGTCTTCGTATTCTCGCATTCCCCTGCAATCAGTTTGCCGGCCAGGAGCCGGGCAATCCTGAGGAGATAGTCTGCTCTATCTCAGAGAGGAGAGTAAAGTTTGATCTGTTTGAGAAGATTAAAGTGAACGGGAACGATGCCAGTCCATTGTGGAAGTTCTTGAAGGTAAAGGTTCTGTATACATATTTTATATTATAGTGTGCATTTCACCTATTTTGTAATTACCTGCCCACTTATAAGCAGACTGACATTCCTATGTTTACTTAAAAGTCTGCTTACAATTTAGTACATCTGCTAAACCTACCCTGTAAAGTCCTACATTGGCCTACCTGCTACAACGGCTGGATTCACTAGTAATTTGTACATTATTTTTCCTCAGTATAAGAAAGGCGGCACACTGTGTGGTTTCATCAAATGGAACTTCACTAAATTTATCATAGACAAAGATGGTGTGCCCGTTGAGCGTCATGGACCTAAGGTTGACCCATTGGACTTGGTCAAGTCCCTTGAAAAGTACTGGTGATTAATCCAATCACAGTAAGCATGTTATGGAAAGACGGGGGATGCTCTAAGTTAGCCCACGAAATACATGTCTTTCTCAATTTATGGCTGAGTAACAATTCGCGACAACAATAAAATTAAATTTATTTACGTACCTAGGTAATTATATTTTTACATAGGTAGTCAGATACGTACTACCTACTGATCTAATAATTATATCAACTTGGTATTGTTTTTAATGAAGAATAGTTTTTTTTTAAACACGTCGTCTGTGACAGCTTTAACATTTTGTTACTTCACCTCTATTTTAGCCGGGTCGCCGGTCGTCACCGTGCCTGTGACCGTGCTATTGCCGTCGACGGCCAGTGACCAACTCCCGTTGTCAAAGCGTAATGAAGTATGCTTCAAATCATTTGTCATAATATTATTATCTCGTAACTCTATTCTCTTGTGTGGCCATAGCTTTACTGTCACGGCCACCGTAACGTCTGAAATGTCTAAAATAAAGTCTTCCTAATGTTGCAGATAATCTGATTTTAATAATGTACCTACCTACTTCACTTATAAACCTAAACTTCTAAAAATATGGTAGGTACAATGATTGTGAACACTTCAGAGTTTATTTTTATTAGACAGAAAGTCAATAACTAGCATTTCAATAGGCTTAAAGCAAAATTTAATAAAAATAATCCAATAAAATAATCATATGATTAAAAAAATTGTATAACCATATGCTTAGAAACAAAATTCTACTACAATAATAATAATACAGGACTTGTAAATCATATGATGGTGTACTTAAACTAGGTACCTACATCATGATCAAATTAAACAATCCAGATTACAGTCGAGCCAAAAACGTTCATGAATTTAGTGTAGAGAGTTTAAAAGGTGAGGCTGTAAAATTAGACAAATACAAGGATTTTGTGTGCGTAATCGTTAACATTGGCACCAAGTCCCCATTGACTGCAAGACATTACAAAGTTTTTAATGAATTAATGGATAAGTTTGGAGACAGTAAGTAAATTATGAATTTTGTAAGCGTACTTATTCATCTGTAGATTTAATAGCAAAATCTTTCAAAAGCTTTATTATTCTGCGGTTTCACCCGCGTTTAGTTACTGCTCCACTCTCGTGGGTTTTAGCGTGATGTTACATTGTATAGCCCACCAAATTCTTAAACCGGCTGGAGTCTGGCCAACGAAAGATGACCACATGAAAAGGCGGCAATTTAAAAATAATGCCGATTATAATATCTTCCAATAAGGTACCTACCTAATTGGATGATATTTTAATCGGCATTGTTAGTAATATATTATGACGATGGGCATTGTGGATTTGTAGTCCAAAAAGAAAAAATCATTTCATTTATAAATCGAAAATCGTCTTGTCTCTAATCGTTTTTTCTTATCATCTGCCTAATCATGATGACCACTGTGTAGGTACATGGATTTATATAATTATCTATAGGTACTTACTAGATTAGATTTTGCCTTCGACTTCGTCTGCGTGAATTTTCTTACAAACCTTTTCGAAAATTAAAAATAAATTCGTCTAACAAAATATGAACTTACTTTTTTTACTACTATTTATAAATCAATTAATAAGTAGATGGTCCTTTTTTTTAAGAATTACGAATATTGGCTTTCCCATGCAACCAGTTTGGTCAAGAGGAACCTGGAACCTCGGAAGACATAGCTGCACATGCCGAGCAAAATAATGTTAAATTCGATATATTTGCTAAAGTTGAAGTTAATGGAGATCAAGCTAGTGTCCTGTGGAAGTATTTGAAGGCATAAAATTGTTCCTTATCATTATTATCTTTATGCTTATTACGAAACTGTTTGTAATCCCTTTCTTTTTTCTTTTCTTTTCGTAATAACGGCAGAAATTATTTTATACTGTTATATTGATTGCATTTTGTTGATATTGAAACATTGAAATAACGATAGCGTTATAACGTTATTTTTCTAATGATGTAGGTATTGAATGAATAAAATAATATATTTGAGATGAAAAGAAAAGCTCATAACACTCCTTTTTTGGGGCAGTCGTGTAATAACGAAATAACGTTATTAATTTTGTTTTAGCACTGCCTACCCGACACCGGTAAGTCAGGCGCCGCTGTGATAAAATCGAACTACACAAAATTTATTATTAGTAAAGACGGTACCGCTTCCGAGCGCGTTGGACCAGAAGTAGAGCTCGACCAATTTGAAAAATGTGTCTTAAAATATATTACTTGATAACGACTTTGAGCTGAAAGCTCTGTGCACATGCGATGCTTTTCGGAGAGAATCGATACATCGTTTTTTTTTTTAGCGTTATGTACTAATTGTTTGTACTTTTTTTGCTAATTCTGGTATGGATCCTGATGAGGTGACACGACAACTAGCTTTATTATTAAAAAGAAAATATCAAAGACGTCGAGGGCAGGATTACATACATTTAGGTGTAAGGTCTCCCTCATTACTGAATGGCGCATGTCTAAATAAGGCATTGGCATCGATGGGTAATTTGCGACAACGCACGATTTTACTTCCGCGAACGCAAGCTGACAGTCGGCAAAACGAAATTCAACGACGCAAGCGCAAACAATCCCGTTTTTAATTTTCGATTCAATGCCAGTAATAACATTGGAAACGCAGGAACTTCTATGAAGTCTTTTACAATATTTTTATCGAGCAAAATGAAGTGTACATAGTCTTTGTACTTTTACTTTCTTTTTTACAAATAAAATTGTACACACAGTACCTACCCGACGCCAAAAAGGTTTTTTTTGGATTGTCACTTCACTATTGTTTCATTGTTAATATAGAATGTAATATTGAATGGATTATTAATGGAATCATGCATTTAATACATATATTATAACAACTGTTATCTTTATCTTTTTTTTTTTATACCTAACCCTTCACATAAAAATGGTCCAGCTTTGTGTCATCGCGAGTTTTTTAAACAAACAAGCTACTGGTAATGCAGATAAACAGCATTCATCCTTTCCGCTAATTCTTATGCTGCGTAACACCGCCCCAACGAAGGCCAACGATTGGGTTTCGCTGGCCTTCGTTGGTCCTGTCTGGACGGTTTTGTTGGGCCGGTGTGTACGCAGCATTAGAGTTAATTACGCTGCCAACACAGAAAACTATAATGCCGGCTGTACACATTGGGCCAAGGTGTTGGGCCAACGTGTTGGGCCAAAAATGATGGATTGGCAAGATTGCTGTTCACACATTGGCTCACATTGGCTTACTGATCATTCTGCATTGGCGCTTCAAAGATGGACGTAGTTCTTGCAGCCGCGGCAATTTATTTATACAGTGCGTTTAATTATGCGTATAATGCGTATAATTATTTATGTAGTTCATGCCGTGGATTCCAAATTATTCCTTCATGTCGACACAATTCTATGAATTGTAAAACCTCATTGCTTGTCCACACCGGCGCCGCCATCCAGTGATGGGCGTAATTAGTTACTTAAGTAATCTAATTAATAATTGAATTACATAATAATTTGATTAAAATGTAATCTAATTACATTATAACAGATTACCTAGTAATCTGATAAAAAGTAATTAGGTACACATTTCTGAGAAATACGAAAATGAAACACAATTAAAAAAAAAAAAAAAATTCTGTCAATCATTATTTATAGTTTTAAATCTTTTATTAGTTACTCATTACTCAAGTACTCATTGCAACTAGTTACTTAAGTAATCTGTTACAAAGTATTTTAATTACTATTATAAAATGTAACTGTAATTTGTAATTATTAATCTAATTACTTTTTGCCCATCTCTGCCGCCAACGCGCAACGATACTGTCTCCGCTGACGAGTAACAACGAACTGAACAAGACACCAACGTGTGAACGCTGTTTGCGGAGCGCGCCAAGATCCTTTGATGTGTGCACAAAAATCCGACACTATTTGGATTGCCTGCCAATGTAGGCGCCAACTGACCAATTGAGCCAACATACCGCCAAGTAGCTCTCTACACGTTGGCCCAACACGTTGGCCCAATGTGTACAGCCGGCATAATACTAGACTACTAGTCGGTCAAGAGTCATAAAAAAATGTTAAAAAGTAGTCTGTGGTCAGTCTCAGTAACTGCCAATAATGATTAAAGTCTGGCACAAGAAAGTTGTCTGGAAAACCCGGCTTTTAAAATGTAGCATCAAGAATACGAAGAATGCATTATTTTGATACTTGACAAACAAATAATGTACCAACACATCATTTAGCTGGCCTTATAGTACAAACAATAAGGTACCAGAAACTAAATGGTGGTTTGCAATATTTTCTAGCTGCTAAATATTTACCGTAGTAAGTAAAATATGCAAGCAGTTATTTCATACCACAGACGTATAAAGACGTCTGTGTTTCATACAAAGAAAAAGAAAGAAAGAATTTAATTATATGATAGGATTACTTACTACTACTCAAAAGCTGCCAGAATAGTCTTTGATCTCTGACAATATCACGAGGGAAAAAAAACTCTTGCTGTTCCATTTATGCTGCGTACACACCGGCCCAACGAAAGCCAGCGAAACCCAATCGTTGGCATTTGTTGGGCCGGTGTGTACGCAGCATTATAGACACGGCACCGACATATACCTATCATTGCCTACCGCACTGTTGAAGTTGGGGCCGAGATTGTCCGAAATACTTGACAAGCTTAGACTACATAAAAAACACTACTTATTTAAAACGGTCAAATGGCTGCAGTTGACTTTGAAAAATCGCATTTAATCAGATAATAAATCTTTCGAAAAATTACGGTTTTACGGTTAGGTAGTTATGTTGGCCAATGTAAATAGTACGTAAAATACATACATACATACCGGTCAAAATCATAACCCTCCTTTTGGCTTTGCCGTAGTCGGGTAATAAAAATAAAAGTTTTTGTCTCTGTCTCCCCATTTGAAAAAGCAGTCTATCGCCTGCCAACTATCGTAGCCAATCACAAGAGCGTTTTTAAATTCATTCTAGCGTCGCCGCGCCGTTCGTTGGCGCTTGGCTTCCTCTCTCTCATCTCTGTAGTTTTGCGTTCATTCATCGTGTTTATGTTGCATTTCACTTTTGTTGTGGTTTTTGTTTAAAAATAATAATATTGTTGGCTTATACAGTGTGGTGTAAAAAGAATTAATCTTTACGGAAAAAAGAACTTGTGAATCGATGAATACTATATTGTGACAAGTAATTATTATTATCATCGCGTGTGGTTTTTTGTGATAATTTTAGACTCGACAAAAAAAGAAACCAGCAATAAATTGTTGTGGTATTTCATTACAGAATGTCTACTAGAAGCGGTCGGATAAGAACTAGCGCTATAGAAGTGAGTCCTTCGAGAACACGTAAAGGTGTTTCGCCGACGCGTTCTCCCGCCAGAACGCGGAAAAGTTCACCGCCGCCGTCCGGGAAAACCCCGCCTCCTGCTCGCTCTTCTGGCCGTAAATCTCCCGCACGGAAATCGCCCAGCCGAAAACCAGCGTCAAAGTTTCCCGCACGCAAGTCGCCCTCGAGAACTACTAAGGAAACAATTACACAACCGGAGGCTCCTAATGTACCGAAGTCTCCGGCAAAGCGGCCTCCCATCGATTCTGAAGTAGCGGTAGCGGTCAAACTCGAAGATTTATCTTCTAAGCTCGAAGTTTACCGCCGGACTCGATCTAAACGCTTAGAATACTCCCTCAAAGATCTGACATCCAGTATTACGGAGAGTGAATTTTCTCTTAACCAAGTGAATGGGTTGGAGTCGAGCGACATATACGGGCTAAGAAACAGGAGATCTGTCGAGGAGGTCGCGCCTCGCAGGTCTAGTAGGTTGCGAGAATTTGTTGACAATGTCCCAGACATCAGAAGGAGTCTCAGCAAATCTGTGAGTCACAGTAAATCATTAAGCAAATCTGTCAGTAATTCACTAGGAGCATACTCTGATGAGGACAATTCTGAAGAGGAATACCATCAAGTGCAATCAAAGTCTGTGACTAGGAAGTTGGCAACCCCACTTCGGAATAGTATCAATAGCTTGACTCAAGTAGCAAGCAAATGGGAGTTTGGTGGAAGGATTGGATCCCTGTTCTTAATGCTCCTGATACCAATTACAGTATTCTCCATATTAATTTCATGTAAGAAATCTTGCTCTCCCAAATCACTTTTAGATCTGACTGCATACAAATCTTCACAGGCTTTCTTTAGTTTACAAGCATTTAGCTTTATTCTTGTGCAATTTGTTATACAAGCAATATTTGCTATTGTACCTATACTTGGTACCAGATCTGACCGTATGGACGAGTCTGGCACAGGACACTGTTTCAATGCATTTTTCTCTAGCATAGTGATTGTCAACACCCTTTTCCTGCTGGATTTCTTTCAAATAATTGAAAAAGAGAGTCTATTGAATGAGTACTTGAAACTGGCGACCATTTCCTTCATTTTTGCCATTATACTAAGCATAGTTCTGTATGTAAAAAGCCGTGATTTGATGAAGGATGAGTTGAATCAGTACGGAAACACTGGATATACACTGTATGACTTCTTTATGGGAAGGGAAATACATCCTTTTATCAAGAAGCTAGATGTCAAACTGTGGATGTCAAGAATTTCTAATATTAGCACTGTAAGTATAATTTAGTTTTTGCTATCAAATCCCTGGGTATTAATAACATTAAAAAAATACTACTTCCATAAAGTTTTTAATATGTTTTTATAGTTTACCTAAATCAAAAGTACTATACTATAACTCATTAATCCATCTGCATTAGGAAAAAGATAACGATAATTGTGGTTAACTAATCAACTTTTATAACCAGTAAATAATACAGGAAAGTAGAATCAATGCCACTCATAAATGCTTATAAATGTGGTAATGAATAATAAACAGTTGTTTCTATAATTCCAATAAAATATTCTATTTTGTTTCAGCTCATATTTCTGTCGCTAATCTTCACACAAGGACTTCAAATTAAACTGTCAGAGAAGAATGATTTCTCATTGGAAAACTTAAAACAGTTGGTAAACAATGTACAGTTGAAGCCAACAATTCTAATATTCTCTACAATGCAAATACTTTACATCCTGAACTTTGTAATGAAGGAGTACAAGATCACATCAACATTTTACTGGCAGTCCGAAGGGGTAGGGTACCTCCAGACTGTCTCAAGTGCACTGTACCCATTCTACTTCACAACAATATCTAAACATGTGGCAGACACAGACCTAGTTCTGTCTACTAACACCTTAATCTCTGCTTGTGTACTATTTGTGCTGGGATTCTTCATAATGCTTGTTAGTAACAATATTAAATATGAGTTCAGAAAAAATCCTCTACATCTGAGCTTGGCAAGTAAGTAACTGTACCATGTATGCTATTTATTTTATTGTATTCTGCTTTATTTGTAAATGCTTTTAACGGGTGGGATATAGTGTTAATCTATAACAGTAAGATTAATGTTTAAATGTATATTTTTGTTCTACAGTAACTTCTTAGTACTCACTGATTATGTATAATTGTATATTATTATTATGATTGTAAGCCTAGTTATTTCCATTAACAAACTGAGCCCAACTATGCCTTTTAAGCAACTTCGTACAACCATAACTTATAAAGCTCCACTATTCAATTAATAGTGATGCATCACAAACTCTAATTGTTGCTAAAATCATATTTTGTTGCAACTATTTTGCTGTGAGATTGCACAGCAAAATATGTAGTATTTTTTTATTAGGATTGGGTTTTTTTTCTTAATAAAAGGAAATATTTTTGATTTGTAGTTGAATAATCTTTTAATCCTGGTTGATTTTTTTCTTTGCTAAGATGTTTATATTTTTATAATGTAATTGTTTACTTTCAGACCTAGACTCAATGCCGACATTTCACGGAAAGAAACTCCTGGTCTCCAATCTATGGGGAATTGTTCGTCATCCGAACTATGCAGGTGACATACTGATTCACATCGCCCTGGCTTTGCCTGGTATTCTCTCTGGTCAATATGTTGCTTCTGCACCTGCACTCCTGACTATTCTGGTGCTGATGCACCGCGCGTGGCGGGATCATGATAGATGCAAGTGGCGCTACGGGTCTGCCTGGCAGAGGTACTGCAAACGCGTACCTTCAGTCCTATTACCTAAACTTCTTTAATTTCTATCCTATTTAGGCAAGCAAGTCTTGTTGTTGATAGTGACGAATCTAAAACGTGCTTCTGAGGACATTTAAAAATGGTTTTTATGTAATTAATCTTAAAAATGAAAGGCATTACGGCAGAGTAATGCATATTTGATTTTACTTTATACAAAAATGTAGTATGTATTTTAGATTATTATGAGGTATAGAATTTAATTTGTGTAAATAATTACTCATATGTATTTTTCGAATAATGAGTCACATTTTAATGCAATTGAAATAATATTTTCGAGATCTCTGCGTTGAGATATTTGATTGAAGTTTTTTACGACATGACTATTGTTAGTAGGTTAGTTTTTGATATTAATAACTGCCTTACGAAACCACCGTACAAAATTCTAATACTTAATTTTGCTCTCTTTATTTTTAATTTTATAAATTAATTATTGGTATTTTTTTTAATATTTACTTATACAAACCGTATTTTGGTGACATAGTGTTAAAATTATTTAGAGTTGTGTGATTTCAAGATGTATTTTTAGAAATGTAAGGCTTTGGAAAGCACTTGCTTCTAAATCCTAGGAAATATTGGTAGGATTTAGATTAAATTTATCATGTTTGTGGTTTTTCTCCTTGCGTGTGTGCATTTTATTATACAAATATAATTATTGACATTGTTGTTGCATGTTATATATTATGGTTAAGATTTATTGTAACCAATTTACATGACAAATAATATATTGAAACTCAGATTAAGACATTTAATACATACTTAGTGTTAGTATCTACAAATCTGTCTAAATTCTTAAACTATTAGATGAGATGAGTACTTTTAGGATTCAGGAACACACACAGTTTATTCTGGGTGTAAAATAATAGATTGTAGTTATTCAGAAAAATTCCACTTTACTATGAGAGTCATTGTGGAGTGGAACATTTCTGCATAACTTAGTTCAATCTTTACATAGCATAAAAAATTTAAACTAGTACCTGTAAAACCCCGGCTTCGCGCAGGTGCGATGGATGTAGATACATATATCTACTTTGCACCCGTGGAAAGCCGAGCTGTGTCCTACAGTTATGTTACATAAGGCCCATTAACCAGGCACAAATTCATATTTACAAACAATTAAGTTTAATTATAGGATTGGAAATATATTTTTGAATTTGACAATACTTAGTATTTTTTCTTATAGGCTTAAGTTTGTGTGTATCCTATAGAAGGAACCTAGTAACGTACTTTAACGCAAGTGCCTCAATATTAGAATAAAATTTCAATAAGAAATAAAAATTGTTCGTAGGGTTAAAATTCTAGATTAAAATGTTACAATGTAAACTGTATACAAACGTGGGTAATTTGTACGTTTATTGAGAGAACCGACATGCGACAGCGCGCTCCATATAAAAAATAGTCTTTAATATTTTGGTCAGTATGTAATAACTTTTTAGATAGGAAGGGCACTAATATAGGCTTGTGGTAAGTCAGTTTTTACCCGACTACAAGGGGTTAAATTTTATATTCGTCGTATATTAATGTAAAAAAAAGTATGAGGTATTAATGGAAGCGTCATAATGTTCCACTAAATAAAAGTAAGTTAAAAAACTATAACCCGACTGCTAAAAAAACGGGTTCACTGGTTTAGTTGTGAAAGCGTGACATACAGACAGACTTACTTTCGTATTTATAATGTTAGTATAGATAACACAAATGTACCAACCAACTAGAAGTCTTGTAAGATTTTTAGTGGACGTTTTTGTTGTAGTCGGGTTATAGTTTTTTAACTTTATTTAATTCATGGCACATGGTTAATCCAAACCTCTCTTTGTTTTTTCAATACAGGTTATTGAGTTATATTATTTTAGTGTTTACTTATTTATTGACCAAAGTATGACTACACGTTTGTATGGACTGTGCTGTCGAGAATATCACTTTAAAAACAATTTGCTCAAAAATTAAGCACAACAATTTAATTAATGTAACTTAAGATTCAAAATTAGTTTAATTAATTATTCCGCCTTTTCGGATCAAATGCTAACTCTAGATGTTAACTTGCTATGCAGCAACTTTTGCCATATTAGAAAGAGATTATTGTTTTGTTCGAAAATATTCTTTGAAATAATTTTAACCTTAATTTTTATTTGGGTGTGTTTTCCTATGAATTCACTTTTTAGCTATGCTATTGTCACAATTATTTTAATAAAGATTTTGTACAAAGTGTAAAAACGTTTTGTTTAATTTGTTTCCACAATTTGTACAGTTTATGTATTTCTTTTTATTTGAGATGGGTTTGCTTTTGACTCTTGTCTTGGTCATGACAGAGAAGTCGAGAACATGCATACGAATAAAACACTGTTTAACCGCATTTATTTATTTTTCTATAAAATACACATACAATTTGTAAATAAACAATTCAATATTCAAATATCTAATTTACAGATTTCGTTCCTAAACATATTCATTACATCCACGCTATAATGTACTATTACACGGATGCTGGGTCATAATGCAACAATTACAACATCAAATAAATAATTATACCGATTAATTACTAAAACAATATGTAGGTTATTTGATGGACACAGCAGAAAACTACGAATGACTGATATGTACTTCATTTTTTCGTGTGTTTTTGGAAGAACTATATGCAAGAGGAAGTTTGAAGTTAATTTTCGTAAACCAATCACTGCAAAAGCCTCTTGGATATGACATCGCATGCATTGTAAGATAAGTCCTAAGGGACAAAACAGCATCTATACTAAAGTAACTAACATCAAGTACCTGTAGATTTTAGACTAGTACATGGACCTTAAGACAAAATCGATATTAATTTACGATTCTAATAGGCCTATTAAAAACGCTTTGATTAATTAACTGGTGCAACCTTTTACATAGGAATAAAAAACAAACGATAGGACACGACTTGCTAACAAAAGGCTGCACGCTCATAAGGGTCATTTTTGGCACTAAGATAATTATATTATGTCTGTTATTATAAATATACGTTACTTTTAAATAAATTAAAACTAAACATTAAATTAGGGTATTTCAGGAAATAAAGAATAAAAAACATTCTTAAAAAACAACATAAGATAGTACATAGATTTATTTTTATCTAAGTAATAACGTCTAATTTTCATCATAAGATTGTGTTTTAATCCTAATAATTATATATATCTTCGTATTATTTTAAACTAAAAAAAAATAGTAGTAGCAACCTCTGCCTAACCCTTTGGGTATTACAGGCGCGATGGTTAATAATGTATTTATGTATGTGTGTAATAAATATCTCTTTAACAGGACTATTATACGTTTTATTGAGTAGGTGCTTATTAACATGGTCGTTAGATAGTTTGAACGTAACGGTATTACTTGGGAAGACACACATAAACCTTATCTATGTAAGCTCGACCAATAAAATAATGTTTAAAATGTACATGAAAATATCATCCACGTGATGCCATTAGCTAAACGTTCTAAGCACAATGTGGTCGTCTAATCGTGAATCTATTTCATATTAATTATTAATTATCAAACGTAAAACATCTTATACACCATTTAGATTATTATTTCATCACTTTTTAATAATCACATTACATAATATTTATATAATACATAATTATAGTGCTGTTATTATTTGCGTGTCATTTTTTTTTTTTTCTTTATTAAAATACGATGTTAATTAATGCCATCTAGTTATTTGGTTCCATTTAACATTTACTATGAAAATATACACGTTTTAAATCTATATTATCGGTATGTACAAGGTATATTTACATTAGTGGTAACTTTCTAGAAAATATCTTTATTTTCTTCAGCGATAGATACAATGAGAAATGTTAGACATGTAAATAAGTAATCTTTTACTTTATGAAAAAATATAACAAATAGAATTAAATATTAAATGCCCAAATAAAAAAAATGGTTACAGTTGAATAAAGTGCTGAAATGTTATCATTTCACTTGAATTGATGTGGGTAGTAATATAATGAGGAAATTATTCTAAGGCAGTGTTTTCTTAAGTTTCTTTTTGTTAAGAATATTCTTTTTTATTTAATTTGGTTACAGCTAGCTACAGCTTAGCTTAGGCCATCTCTCTTTGGAGAAATGAGATAGTACCTGTATTTGAGATTATAAGGTAGTATTCAACTGTTTGAAAAAGTAAACTTGGTAAAATTTTATTAGTAGGTTTCTATACCTAATCAATGTTAGACTCTGATTAGGTAGGTACTTAAATGGTATGCATACTATATCTTAAAGGAAATATTAATTATTCTAAATACTATGAAAAATGGCCGGAACGATTCAAAATGAAGGAAAATAAGTGTTTGATCATTTTGAGAAGTGAAGTAACGGAGTGCTCATTAGACACAAGTAAGTATATTGTTTTAGAAGAAAAGAAAGGACCTATTCGATGTTGTCGCATACATGTGATATTTTTAAGCACTTGTAGCACAAACATGCAATGCTGCCAAGATATTTAACGGGCCATTAAGGTATCGTCTTTTAAAAGCATTTTATAATATTTTCAAAAAGTATTTCAATTTCGGCCGATTTAGTAGGACCGGCCGGAAATAGAATTATTTTGGATGGCATGTCGTATTTCACGAAATATAAATATCATTACGATTGCTCCAGGTATAAGAAGAAATTTTCTATTAACTATTTGAACAGCTTTAAAATATGTAGTTTTAGAATTAATTATTATCAGTGATATTCAGATTAAACTACCATCTTGAATACAGAAATCTTTAGATAAAAGACTATATTTTTATAGATATCTAAGAATTTTGACTAAAAGGTAGAATCCATCAAACTAGAACTCTTACCTTAGAACTGTTACCAGTGTAGATAATACATCTATTAAAACATAAAATAGATTTTATAAGGACAATTCGGTTCATTTTAAACCGTTTATCTATACAAGAAGAAAGATTTACTTTAGTGCGAATACTAAGAAGGTTAATAAATAAAAAGGTTGCATTCAGACGGCTTAGTGAGCCCGGTCGTAGGAATGTTACGATAAAAAGCCGGTTACAGCTAACTAAAACTAGCGAGGGTCTAACAAACTGCCCATTGGCAAGGATATCGCTAGAATTTACGATAAAACTATAATTATTTGGAATTATAACGAGTTCTTAGCTGGACACTTAATTATACTAAATTAGTAAAGGTCCTAATATAATAATTAGTACAAAATAAGCCTCACATCATTCCTCGTTGATGTCACACCTACATACAAAACACAAGTCATTCCTTTCACATTACATAGCAACTGGTGCCTTTTATAAAAACATCATTTTTATGAATTCACCTTTTCTTCGCTAAAGCTTCTTATAAATAAGGCATTTCTTTATACAATAATATCATCATTCACCAAAGATACATTTTGTATCTTACCACGTCATTTTTAAGTTGGTCTTGCAATACCATTAAGAGAGAGGTAACCATATAAATGGTAACACGAAATCTATGACACCAAGTGGCATAATATAATACCGCCCTACCAACATTCGTTTTCCTAACTACATTTCGTTTCAATTCTCTTAACGTATCCAGTATTGCAGACTCATTGTTATGTACAAAATGACGTAGGTGGTGAATGAGGGTACTGTCAGGGAACACGGCACGTAGATGCGCGCGCGCCGGCCGCAGGACGTCAGAAGTTGCTGTCGAACACGCCCATCGACCTCGTGATGTCCTCGTCGCGCAGGCAGCAGTCGAGGAACTCGTCCAGTGTCAGTACGCCGTCGCGGTTCAAGTCCATTTTCTGAAATTTACGTTATTACCACTTTATTTTCTTTGTAGAACCTAGGTGCATACCTAATGAGTTAATGACTTACAGAACCAAAAATAAATCATGATTCATCAGCGGATTATTATAATCTGCTAAAATAATTAGGTACAATCGGACACTCTTATTATACCTACTTATAATATGAATAATTATATTATATTATATACTTCTTAAACGATTAATTCTAATGATAAAGTATGTACAACTTGTGAGCCTAGTGTGAGCACGCGGAGTAAACGAAACATAAATACGAACGATTATTACATTGGATATACATATACCGTTTTGAATGTAATATTTATTTAGTTGCTATAGAATAGTCGCATTTCCAATGCATAAATCTATTTGAATCAAAAGCTTTTTGGTAGGTAAGCACACGAGCGCGCTAGGCCTAATGTGAACATCGAATTCACGACCCTTCCCTTGCTAGTTCTTCCGACAACCGTTAGGCTATTATCGATTAATTAAAATAATCAAACGAAATGCATACAAACCTGAAACAGTCTTTCAACTTTCTCCCGTATCACATCTTCTTCCAAATTCGGCTCTACTATCTTCCCCATAAGGTCGTATACAGCGGTGACAATCTCCGTCATTTCTTCCTTAGTGACGCATCCGTCACCATTTATATCATACAGTGTAAACGTCCAACGTAGTTTCTCTTCTAAGGTCCCTCTTGATAGTATTGATAGCCCGGTTACAAACTCCTGGAAATAAATATATGCTGTAAATCAGGAGTTTTCAAAGTGCGAGGCGCGCCACCAAAGGGGGGCGTGGAGCAAAAGTGTAGCTAATGAACTCATTTACAGATTACGAACGTTTTACGGCCTTTCAAACTTAGGTTTAAAAGGTCCAGAGAGGGGCATTTTAAGTAAAAAAAAGCGGACTGGTTTTCTTATAAATTTAGCTTCCCCTTGGTTGCAGAGTAGTTGCTGTTTCCATCTTCCGATGAGAAGCCGGAAGGAATCTAGTTGAATGTAGTCTCGTATGATGTTGGGATAACTTAGGCCATCCTTTAACAATATCTTCTGGATGGCTAATTCGGCTTAGGGTGACCATTAAATAGGTAGAAAGCTTCCCATTTGCTGGTAACTGAGGAAACCAAACTGTCACTATTCTTTATGTACCTGAGCCAAACGTAGGCACCTAGTCTTTCACCTGTCGAGATATAGGTATGTAGGTAACCTAACTGTTAATTTTCTTTTATGGATTACTAGCTTTTGCCCGCGACTTCGTCCGCGTATATGTCGGTTATCACGGACGCAGACGAAGTCTATTAAAAAGTAGCCTATGTCCTTTGTTGGGGTTCACACTTACCCTGTACCAAATTTCACACAAATCGGTTTAGTAGTTTAGACGTGAAGAAAAGACAGACAGACAGACAGAGTTACTTTCGCATTTATATTATTAGTTAGGATGAAAATGTCAGTTACCTCAAAACTTAACAGGCCACTTCTGTCTTGGTCCAATGTGTTGAAAACGAAGTGTGCGTACTGAGCCGTGTTTGCTGGAAAATAAAACAAAATGTTTGTCTAATTTGATCTAAGATTAAAAAGTATAAGTACAATTATTATTCTGCAAATTTTAAGGATTTACCATTTTTATATACCTATATATTTTCTTATTTATAAAAAATCACAGTAAATACCAAGGTTTCCAGGAGAAAAGGTTTGACTTCATGAGGGTATTTAAAAGATTGAAAAAAGAAGAGCCATCTTTTAGTTTCGGATTATAGAGCAGCGCATGTGGTGTCGCGGTGAGAACTTACCTTTATTAGTCAATAAAAGTTGACCAGATGAGGTTCCAGATGATCTATTGAATGGATGATTGTAAGTAGGCAGGTAGGTATAGCAGCTGAAGAGTCTCCTATAAATAGAACTATCTACTTGCAGTCCGCCATGTTTGTTTATTTTCGTGACTGGAGCAGCAGGACAGGAGTATCAGGAGTGCTACCTACAGGGCTGTAGCTAGAGTCGAATTTGAGGTAGGGCAGCAATGGTTACAGGTAGGTCGGAAGAAAAAAAAAAGTCATAATTAATCTGCCCTCGAAACACGGGCTCCTAATCAATCATCATGTATATCTGACGTCTTATGATGACTCTGAAACTATGAACAAATCATTTAATTATAATAATTTATCTTATTTTTAGTATTTTTAAGGTAGGGCATTGTGATTTCAAGGTAGGGCATTGCCCCACAATGTCCCCCCCTAGCTACCTACCTGTTGTTCATTATGTTCAACTCAACGGATACTTAGGTATCTCAATAGATCAGCCAGTTCAAGTGAGCTGGGTGGTAAATTAGAAAACGATACTATCTGCAGTCAGTTCTGTCGAGAACGATTAAGACCATGAGATATCCTGAACATTGAAGCAGTTATTGAAGTGGTTATTATATTTATAAATTCTAGCTAGGCATTAAGTTTGTTAAAGCCTTCTATGCCACTGAATTATCTATAAATAATTAATTAGATAAGTTTCATAGTTGGAAGTAGTAAAGGATTCTTGAAATATTGAAGGTAGTTATGCAAATACATGACTCGGCATGTTTCATAAAAATAATTATAAGTATGTACATTATATGAAAATGTATTTCACATGTGATTGACTTTGAAAACAGGATGTTATGTAGACCTACAAGTGACTTTACAAGTTTTGATTATGATTATCGCTTTCTGTAATTTGTTTACAAGATTGAGTAAGCTTATCAAAATAAGAAAAGCTTATCACAGCATTTATGTTATTTATGCTTAGAAGACAATATTCCTGGTATTATGTAACAAACTAAAAACATGACAGCACAATGGACACACAAAAAAAGAAACAGCTAATTGTTTTAAATTTAATTTATTTCAGATATTATTACATAGTGGTTAGACATGACAATCGGGTTGGACCTATGTCCAATAAATTATTACCACATACAGCTTGCAAGTGTCATTTTTTTGGCCACACTATAAAAATTAGGAGCTGATCTGAAAAAGTGTCAACTAAAAAAATTATCACAATGGAATAATTATTGAAGGTACCTAGAACATTTGGTTTACCTCAAATTTCTCCTTAATTAAATAGAGCATACAGTACTACTGTTTTAAGATACACAATGCGAAGGCATACAAAGCTCGGCTATGCAATTGTGTATCTCAAAATTTAACATTTTATACTTGCATCGTTTCATTTAAAATTAACTTAATGTTTAAGTTGAGATGGGTTCACCATAGCGTTCTTCCCATGGGAAATGGACAGTTCCTTAAGATAAGTTTACACTAGAGGCGAGCCACCCGTCTGTTGCTGATAAACCTCTATTGTGTCACCTTCTTCCATCTCCAGTGATGTTGGCGTATCATTCTCGTTAATAGGCTGCCCGTCGAATCTGAACCGCACAACTTGCATTGATAGACCCTGAAATTATATTTTACTACTTAAAGATAATCCGAAATCTTACTGAGATAATGAAAATGGGAATTGCACAATATTTTGAAATGTTAGATTTGCTGCATCGTAAATAGTTCCTAAGGTCAAATCTATACAAAGTGTCAACCTCGCACACTATGCCATTATTCAATCAGTGCTTAGTGCACAATACAATAAATGGGTGTTGGCAATAATTCTAGGCAATCTTTAGTTGAGCAGAATAAACCTTCTGCACTTTATTGTTTTGTGTCATATGTACAAAACGTAAATGCTCAATTTGAAGCAGGTATTTGCATAGGCTCAAATGTGTGGGTACAAGCTTATTTATTCAGTACTTCAAAAGTCCATGATATTATCTCGAATATGTTCCAAGAAACAATATTACAAGCATGAAACATCTTGTATGGCAGCAGATTAGTTGGAAGTAGCGATAGATCTAATATAATTTTAAAGCTCTGTAGGGCAGAGAAAAATAGTGCTTTAGTATTCATAAAATCTCATCCATAGAACACAGTTCATCCGTGTAACATGTAAGGTATCGCTTATACAGTATACAGAGATCTTGCCATGGCTAACTAAATGCTTTCTAATATGCCTCAGGTTTAATACAACCATTATTCAAATAATTATTATCATTGCTTTGACCAAAAAAGGTACCCATGAAACATTACTTCGGACCAACCCTAACTGCAAGGTCAATGATCTTTTCAGAATGTATTGTTTACAAAACAATTTCTTTTTAATATGTTTAAAAATTATCAATGAATATTGTGGTACATACAATATGCATGAGATATATAAACTTTGCTTTCTCACAATCTTAATTCAAATGTAAACCTGAGAGAGGTATAGAGAAATCTTTTTTTCTTGACTAAGGTGGATTCAAGCAGCACAGGAATAAGGTACGATAAAAGCAGTCAATGAGGTTTACTTTTCTCAAATAGCCTGCCAGACAGCGCCAGAGCAACTAGTTTACTTACATACCTTCATCGTTCATACAATATGCACGCCACATTTATTTTCACTGTTTTATCTTTGTGCTGACTATACTGACTATAGAATGATCTGTTGCCGCTTAGTAAAAAAGATGAACTTACCGCTCGATCACAATAGGCATTCATAAGCTTCCTCAGAGGTGTGTGTTTTTTGATTTTGAACTGCACAATAGCATTATCTTGACCTAATACTTTCAAGTTGATGTGTTCGCTTTCTCCCTGAAAAATAAATATTATAACGATATTATTTTCATCTCAACAAACACAATGGTAAATCACTTCTCACTTTCAATCAGGTAACCACATTTTGCTAATAACGCCATGTCGGTGAAGCACTGTTTTCGATTTTTTGTAACTACACTGATAATATATTAAGATACACACCTTTTTCTCGTCAGACATTTTGGTATTTGTGTATTTAAAGATACTATCAACACAGGAACAACGACTCCGCAGAAAATCCTAAGATTATCAAACGAAAAACGCACTAGTGACAGATTCTTAGTCCGGTGGCGTGGTAATGGCGTCCGGTCGTGGCTTGGAGGAAGCAACGCAGGTTTGCCAACCAACACATGCGCAGTCGTAACGGCGAAATGGCGCGCTTCTGCGCACTGACGCCCAATTTTATTTTCATGGAAATAAAACAATTTCTATGTATTACCGTGTACTAAAATAATAAAAAAACGATCTAAGTATACAATAAGGTATTCATTCAAAAATATTTAAATTTTTTCTTTAAAAAAGAGAACGTTTATACTATCCGTCTACTCGAGAAACTTATTCAGATTTTAGTATTCTTGAATACAATGAAAATACTTATATTTTCTTCCTGTAAAATGGTTAGAACATTCTAGAATGTTAGAAATAGAAAATCAATTGACTTCAATAGTATTGCCAACTGAACAAAGCTATTTCCGCTACTAGTGTTGTACAAAGTCGATAAATGACGTCAAACGGAAGTCTCTAGTGCTGTACGAGTTCGACTTAGCGTTCCGTTTCACGTCATTACAGTGTTGTTTCCACATTAATCTTTGTTTTGAATCGACAGCAAAACTATAATAGTATATAATAGAAAATTATTTTGTGATAATTATATGTTTTTTTTTTATCATTAGCATCTACATTATTAAAAATCAACCTGGAAGTAACGGATTCAACTTAGAGATAATGTACATGCTTCCTAATATTATAAGGTTGAATAAAGAAAACCCGCCAATTCTTATGCTTGGGCCACACTAACGTTTAATGCAGTTTACTATCGCGTTTTAGAGACAAAAAAACTAAATTACATTAAACGTTAGTGTGGCCTGCGCTTTATTGTGAGTCAGACTTGCACAGCTACACACTTAGGGCTCCATAGCAACTAAGTATTGTAGTTTACAATTTTATAATTATTTATTAGTTATTTTTAAAATCACTACTACCCATTACAGTAAGTAACAACAGCTTTGTGACTGATAAACTGATGGACTTGATTGTACTTCAGTTTTTAAGATGGGTTTTTATTTTGTTGAAACTCCGTAGGTCAGTCCAAGGTCAAAGTGTCGCTACGGATGATCAACGTATGATTGACTGCACCTCTGCTGTTACGTTATACCTACACTATCCTAACTGATATTATAAATGCGAAAGTAACTCTGTCTGTCTGTCTTTCTGTCTGTCTGTCTGTCTGTCTGTCTTTTCTTCACGCCTAAACTACTGAACCGATTTGTGTGAAATTTGGTACAGGGTAAGTGTGAACCCCAACAAAGGACATAGGCTACTTTCTATTCGACTTCGTCTGCGTCCGCGATAACCGACATATACGCGGACGAAGTCGCGGGCAAAAGCTAGTATGTACATAATTTTATTATAAAGCGTGGTCGTTTTCATGATTAGCGTTTTATCGCAGCCTAGCAAAAAACTAGTTATGGTAAGGGTCTTGTCTTCTACATTTTTGAATATAGAATGTCAACTGACGATACGGTTGACTGACATGGAACTAAACCTACTGTCATAATAGTGTTCTGTGTAGTTTCATGAAGTTCCATCTAAGGGCGCGTTCACCTAGAACGTCCGATTTTACAGGATCCGTTTTAACTGATCCGTCGCTACTGGAGGTAATATTCACACAGCATTTACAGGACCGATTTTAACTGATTTGTCGCTACTGGATGTCGGATCCGTATTTTTTACTGGATCCGCAATACTGTATTCTGTGTGAACTCGCTCATACAACTACATACGCTAATAACATACTTATACGTTTAAACGGACCAGTAAAACGGACGTTCTATGTGAACGCGCCGTAAATCAGAAAGTTCCAGATATTTCATGGCTATGCAAGCAGTTTTTCTAGGTAGAAAAATCTATGATGGGAAGCTCAAGTGATTTTGATACTTTGCATACGTGTCAAAAAATACACATCACATAACCGTCAACTACACATACCGCCTATCAAATTAGCTTTCAGGATTTTTTTTGCTTGGAAACAAATTTTATTTTTGGTGCGAAAAATCACCCTTTAAAGTAGGGCAATGTTACGCAAGCACTTCAATATCTCTGTAATCAGCACATTCCCAATTATGGTCTAGGATAAAAAAAATATGATCGATGGGAAAAATAGGTATGTAACTTTCGGCTACGTTAAGCGTTTTTTATACCCCGTATATCCACAGATAGAAGAACAAGATACTTCACATACAGCTCCAAATAAGACATGGGACAAAGTGTCATAATTTTTTTTTCTTTTAATTTTATTCCGTGTTTTTCAAGCTTTCGGTCGGTTTTAACGTGAGTACAAAACGTTACCAAACTGCCGTCCCATTTTTTGTTTCAGCACGTGTATTTTATGGTCGGTGATTGTTATTTCCGAATCGCAGGTACCTATGTGTCATGAAAACGCAGATTTGTGGGTGTTGTCGTATACTGTGAAAAGCCTAGTTGGGAATAATTGCCGACAAGCCTCACTTTTTGCCCGTATAAGTACAATTTGTTACGTGGCTTCATTTGAATAAACACTTGGTGACATTTTGCTGTGAATGAATTATCTTTACAATTAAATCAAATTGAAGTGTCTTTTTTTTTGTAATGTCAAAATTACAGCGTTTTAAGTTTACCAAAAAAAACGAAAATGTTAATTAATATTTTTTTTGTCCGTCTGTCAGTCTGCCTGTCTTTTTTCTGGCTAAGCTTCGAAACGGCTGGACTAATTTTGACGGGACAGGCAGCTACCTACTTTTATTTTAGAAAAAAGAATTAGGGTTCCGCGCAAAAAAATGTCCTCGTTATAATCGACATTCACGCGAACGATGTCAAAGCCATAAACTAGTTTAAAAATAAAATAATATTATTCTGAACGCTATTATTGTATTTAATCATATTTTTAATGGGAGTGGTGGTCAGACACAGGTGCAGGGGATTTATATCTACATAATTGGTGCTTTATGGCCAGTAATCACACTAGGCACTTTTAGGACCATTAATTAATGTTAATTTTAATCCGTGCTACTAGTCAACTGGGCTTCTCCCAGTTGTTAATGACCCTTTGTGCCTACTGGCTTAGTTTTATTCTAGGTATCTCTTGCTTGATATAGAGGGAACTGGAAATTATGTTTTTTCTTAAATGCCATAAGTCAGTTGAACCGTTTCTCTGGGACTCGTGGAGTTTCATTGCGTCGGTCGGCGCTTTTCTGGTGGTGCCACTGTTGGTTTTGACTTTCAGGAGTTGGGATCGGTGTAGTGGGTTTGGCCTATCATATTATTATTAGGCACAGGTTTTTTTATTGCAGATGCGTAGGACTTACCAGGTTTTGAATAATTTCAACTAAGAATAAATTTCTTACAACGAAATTCACATTCAGACAAATTAACTAACTATGAGCTTTTGGCGTAGACAGACGGACAAATATTAGCTTTGTGTAAGTTATAGTAGCTGCTGTGAATAGTTTGACGTGATTGAATTTCGCAGTTACTGCGAAACACAGTTACTACTGTAGTAAGAATAACAACATAATTTACAAACCTAACCTACATCAAAACTTAGAACAATATTATATCAAGAGTTTGGGTTATAATACCTAGGTACCTATTACCTACAGATTGTAGAACGAACTTAAAATAACATATTGGAATCAAATATCTACAGGTAGATAAGTAGGTCTACCAGAGTGCGCGGGAACTCTGTTTTTGAATATCGAATGACGAGCGACGTTATAAAAGTATTTTTTTATCGATGCTTTTTTTCATGTTCGAACTCGATTTGACGTTGTCCCTACGCAGGGTGGGGGCTGCCATCCGTCCGGGACACCCCGGATTTGTCCTAGTTTAGAGGGCATCCGGGGGTCGTCCGGAAGGGGTATTCAAAAAGTGGGACACTTTTTGTGTGTGCAGAATCCCGGTTAATTGAAAGGTAAGCAATACAAAATAATAAAAATATGAAAATGTAAACGGTGATTTTTTTATGATTTTATCATGCGATTGGTTCAATGACCAAGAATAGATATTGTGTTGCGTGGTTTAATATGGAGTCATGCAGTTTCTCATCGGAAACCCCTCATTTTACTTAGATAACTTAGCTTCTTGTGAGTGATCCAGCTCTAAGATTTTCCGCTTTTTATGTCGGTTTAATGAAAGTTATATTTTTAAGAGGCGTCTGAGAAAAAATCTCATTTATTTTTTCCGCATCGATAATATTTAGGTGAAAGCTGCCCAATTCCTAGGCATAAAAGGTTGTATCATTCATCGTAAGGTTATCAAGATACCCGTACTGTAGTACTTACCCACTACATATATATTATAAGGTACCCAGATACCTGTATCTGATAAATCTGCCCTCTCCATCATCGAAGTAACTATTTCGAAAGGATAAAAGTTGCAATTTTAAGTTTGCTCGTTTTTCATTTTTCGATTACATTTTTGACATGTCATTATAAACAGGGGTTGGATTGAGATTTTGATTATTACTACATTTACTACGATGACTGACGGACAATAAATTAATAGATAATGAGTTAATTTAATTGTTTATATGGGAATGAGACACAGTTAGTTAGTTAGGACAAAAGTTTAGTAAGAACATTTAAAGCTTGTTTCTGTAAAAAAACGTAACTAAAAGTTGAAACTTTGACCTGTAGCAATTTTCAAAGATCTTTGAAAATGACAGACAGATATATATACAGATCCATGGCAACCCTACCTATAGATAATTCATAAATAACAAAACTCCATAAAAAGGTAAATTAAAAAAGGAAAAAGACGCAAATTGTTTCCCCATTCTGCATGCACGTACACAATAGGTGATTGTTGTTCTGCACGTCCCGCCATTGGGGTGCAGTGAGCACTTGTTAACTGTACTGAAAGCACTCAGTTGCTCGCTGCGAGTGCTTGGGCCTGCATACACAGCACTTTTGCTTTTAACATTACATTCATAATGATATCCATTTGCTGTTGACGTGTTGTTAGTGTGAATATGTGTAATTTTAGGATGGTATTGGATCGGTCTGGTTTTTGTTATTGTTTTTTTTTAGGAAGAGATGAGGAAAAAATGGCGGTTTAGACTGGTTAGATCGAGATGGCACTTGAAACGTGTACTTGGCTAGATTATTTCTTGGCGAAATAAGTTGATGTCTCCATACAAACTTTGGAACCCCGTTTCATGCCCTTAGGGGGCGAATTTTGAAAAATGCTTTCTAAGCGCACGTCTACTAACTATAAACTACCTCTCTGCAAAATTTCATCTCTATACGTCAAGCGGTTTTCGATTTTATATAAGACAATATTTAAGGGCAAGCCTTTTCCCAGCAGTGGGACATTTCAGGCTGTATAAAATGTGAAGGTCAAAGATGACAATTCACGTATGATAGTCGGGACCAACGGCTTAACGCGCTTTCTTTCGTGCTACGGTGTGTAAAGATTTTACCCCGGCAAGCATAGTTTAAGCTGATGGATCGACCCTTGCTGCTGTTATTACTTAGCCACGAGCTCCCCACGATTATTTTAATAATCCTTAGTCGTTAACAATTTAAATTCTTCGCATAATTCCCGACAGTGTTAGTTAGAAATGCAAAAGCCTGCAATGCAATTAGTTATTCAACTTGCAAGCTAATAAACGCTTACGTGGCATATCGATTGACTTTTTCCACGGCTTTGTAACCATTTCCTTTCATCTTTGAACCCATTCATTGCCTTCATTACTATTCGATTTTATTCAGAGGCAATTTGCACTTGATTGTTCGACAGTTGGACAAGTCTTGATCAGTTAACTTTGGATGGAATTGTCTCTTAACGGTCTGTTAAATTTGTCTCATTGTTATCGAAGGTTGTGAGAATGGATTAGTAGGGCGTCTGTCTATTTTACATCCAGGCCTTGGGCCAAGTGTCAAGACTGAGTGATCCTTCTTTTATTCTTTAACGATTATTGAAAATTTTGCAGTCTGCTGTTTTACGCTGATTGGAATATTTTTTATTCAGTATTGGATGTACGGTATTGAAATTACAGATGTATAAGTTTCGGTTTCAACGATATTGCTGTAGCGTTATTATTTAAAACTGGGCCTGTATTGGTATTTATTCCGAGCCCGTTATCCATAGCGAAGCATTCGTGCAGTTGAGAGTGCAATTACAGAATATTGCTGGAAATATTGTTGTGAAAGGAGATTTTTTTTATTATAGGTACTTATTTTTATTGGAGCGCGATACCGCGTACCTATTGATGATATATGAAAAACTTTGTATGTATGTAAGTAGTTAGGTACCTATACTACTAACATCTACTTGTATACGCTCGTTAAGCAATCACTTCAATACTTCCACAAAAGTATTCAAATACAACCTCCACCAATTTATTCACGTTCAAAATCATATACTGCTTATACATTTCTTTTGTGTACGTTCCATACAACATTGCAAATTGTACTTTACGTCTGTAATCCCAGGATATATTTTCATTTGTTAAAGGTCCTAAGTTCGTGAACTTGGGCATAGCTTGGGCCTCGCGGACAATTTGCGCGGATGTAAAGCAGTACCCAGACCACTCAACATGATGGGATTATATGATTATGTGATGCGTTTTTCATGTCCCTATTTTATTATTTTACTACGGTCGGTATATTTTATTAACATTCTTTACGTAAACTTTGACGGTTATTCTGGTAGGGTAGTTTTGGTGTGATAAACGTAACAAAATGTGTGAGTGCTGGGAATGTAGTGTAATATTTAAGAGATCTGTTGAATGTCAGGTTTTAGAGAAGTACGTGCCATATTTAAGTAGGAATAATTGCGTAAACCCTTCTTGCTTAAATAGAGCCTTGACAGTATCTGGATAGACGTTTTCTGCTAGATAAGATTACTGTCTGAAAACTGTAATAGGTGGTGTTGTTAAAATAGTCTAAAAAGGGATAGAAAAACACACACAACAAAAAACAAACAAAAACAACAAAAACACAAAAACAAAAAAAAAACAAAAATATAAAATCTAAGATTTGCTGATGTCATTATCCTGTGTGATGTGATTTCCTTTGTGTTTTCCCTTCATAGACAAGGTTATGTCTGAAAAATCGTCTTATTTTAAACCCAAACTTTCAATTTAAAAACAGAACCTTAGGTTTTAATTTTCAGGCTTTTACAGTAAAATAACATATATTATGCATTTATTCGTTGATCTATAAAATACTAATCGTTTTCCAAAATTAAAATTACATTCACAAATTCGCTTTTCTATGAAGGTTACACCCAGCATATCTATACATATAATAAAACAGTAAAAAAACTGTGTCTGTACATTGAATATATTAAAAAAAAAATTATTGAGGGGGGTTTAGAAACAGTAATAGAGCACGAAACCAAAAAAAAAATTCTGTCTGTTTGTCTGTTTGTCTGTGTGTCTGTTTGTCTGTTTGTCTGTTTGTCTGTTTGTCTGTTTGTTTGTACACGCTAATCTTCGGAACTACTTGACGGATTTGAATAATTTTTTTTTTGTTGTGTAGGTATTAAGTCTGGGCAACATTTAGGCTATAATTTATCTTGGAAACTTGAACACCTGATGCAGAACCGCAACAGACCAGCTAAACTATAAGAGATACAAAAATGGTACGATAGCAAAAATTGTTTCACGTGATAAGCATTTTTTGCTAAGAGAATAATTTTGAAGATCTGGAACACCTGATGTGGAACTCCAAGAGCCCAGCTACACTATAACATATATAGGGATGACGTCATAGCAAGAGCTGTTCAGCCAGATGAGCACTCTCTGTTGTCGTTTAAAATTTGAAGATCTGGAACAGCTGATGTGGAACTCCAAGAGCCCAGCTACACTATAACAAATATAGGAATGACGTCTTAGCAAGAGTTGTTCAGCCTGATGAGCACTCTCTGTTGTCGTTTAAAATTTGAAGATCTGGAACAGCTGTTGTGGAACTCCAAGAGCCCAGCTGTAGTAAGAGTTGTTCAGCCTGATGAGCACTCTCTGTTGTCGTATTAAATTTGAAGATCTTTAACAACTGATGTGGAACTCCAAGAGCCCAGCTACACTATAACTAATATAGGAATGACGCCTTAGCAAGAGTTGTTCAGCCTGATGAGCACTCTCTGTTGTCGTATAAAATTTGAAGATCTGGAACAGCTGATGTGAAACTCCAAGAGCCCAGGTACACTATAACATATATAGGAATGACGTCTTAGCAAGAGTTGTTCAGCCTGATGAGCACTCTCTGTTGTCGTATAAAATTTGAAGATCTGGAACGACTCCAATCGTCTCGCTCATCCCGTTGTTTTCCCGTCCCCAGGCCTTAGAATTCTACATCAGACGTTTCAGATCTTCGATTTTGACGACCCCGTTGTCGCTGGCATAAGCAACAGGATCCGCGTACGAAGTCGCGGGCAGAAGCTAGTATAATATATGTATAATATACCTTTTTTTTTATAAAGGCACAAACACATTACCATCTCAACAAATATGACGTATAACCTTCATAGATAAAAGCTTTAGTGCGCAAACACACTTACCTGCTTCAGGCGGATCCCAATGATTACCTATACGATAGGTAGGTATGTCAGCCGCGTTCGTTCACTCTCGTCAATCTTCGGGGAAAGGATGGGGGTAAATAAAACGAAACACTTTTCCTATTGTTTATTGAACGTGGTTACCTTTTTTCTTACCTACCTATACGAAGGTATATTGATGTTTGCTTTGCTTCCTTTGATGTTTTATTGTAGATATTTTTATTGTAGACTCTGGCTGGTTTAGCCATATTAGATCTTATTTTATTTGACTTAAAACTCTTTTTAAAATTAGAAAGACTCCGCAAGACAGTCCGCCACGAGAGCTGGCAAGACGGTCCTAGCATATTACAATAAAACATGTCAATGTAATTTATTAAATATACGTAAAATCAAAAACCATAGTGTCTGCTTTTTAATGTAGTGTCTGAATTTAGTCGTATCTGCAAGTTAGGGAACTTGCAGATACAACTAAATTGGATAACAATAAAAAGAGGGCTCACACGAGCCATATTCTAGCTACCTTGTACCAGTACAATAGCACAGCTAATAGACTGAATGACTCATTGTGTCAAACTTAGATCTCCATGTTGTAGATGACATAGAAAATAAAGACAGACACATCAAACTTATAAGTAACAAACATCTTTTTGCATCGAGAGTTAAAAAAAACGTAATAGTATATTAAAAGTGTGTTTAAAGTACGTAGATTGATTATCATGGCCCACGTCTAGGTTACAGTACCAACTGTAATTCTTTGGAAGGTGATGAGGGAAACCTTGGTATTTACAGGCGCTTTTACACAATCGGGGGTTTTACCAACGTCGGTGACCGGTCGGTCAGTGGAACATTTTGAATTTGAACAGTAAATCTGCTGTGAAGTTTGTAAAAGCAATAGAAAGTAAATGACTTGAGATTTGGCAGCAGATGAAATAGAATAAGTTTTCGGAAAAGCTGTATAAGATTTTAAAATGAATTTGGTTCTGTCAAAACGAGCCAACACATAGTCTTCCAATCTTCATTAAATAAATTCAGTAAATTATTAAATAAACTAGTAATTATGCTAAAGAATCATACGTTTTGATTCATAGGCCATTTTTTAACAGTGTCCTTTCAATTCAATAGGTATACCAAATGTGTTTCATTACTTCCCAGCAATAACAGTTTAATATACATGTCAAAAAAGTAGATTTAAAATAATCGCTGTTAAATATCCAAAATCATTACAATTACTTCGAAAAATGGAAGAAATATTTGACGAGGGGTTGGTTTGTTTTGAGAACCAAACTGAAACACATTTATAAAGTACCTACTTATGTAAGTAACAAGTACATATCTCGTACTGTACCATGATTGTGTTTATCGATTACTTTACCTTGTCAACAACTTCAAATACGAGAAACTTGAAAGTGGCCTCCAAACTTTGGGGGGCTTTTCCGTTTGAAGCCCTTTTGTAGATTTCTACCAAACTTTACTGGTCACGTTGTGTCTCGAACACGCGCTTTACTTACTTGGCTTTGTTGCGAAATGAGTTGGTAGCTGAATTACCCGATAGATTTCGTCATACTTTTACTCCGTGTTGTTTAAAGCAAGATTTCTTCTCTCTTCGTGAGTTTACTCGTTTTTCTGCTGCTGTTTTCAGCTTACAGATATAACATCACGCCTGTAATCCTCAAAGGGTAAGGCAAAGGTGTATGCATTAGTGCACCCACATTTCGTATGTTTAAGTCCCATGTAATAGGGGGCGAGTCTATTGCACTCAACCGGGCACAAATCCTGACTCCGAGGCTTCTATTTTCAGCTGACAGTTTGACTCTAAACGTCTTTGTGGCCAGATTCTTGATTGTGGATTCAGGATTTAATCAAATCTTTTTAGTTTACTTACCAGATGACCTCCCTTGCAGTCGTAGGCACTTATACGGGATGTAAAAAGACAAATCACATACCCGTTAACTAGGCAACTACCTAGTTACTAAATAACTTTAAGCAATATTTTTGACAATTATATTTTTTTGGTGTGAAATGTCACTATTTGCGATACCAAGCCTTGTAACACACGCTAATTATTGTGCTTATGGGTGCATACAACAGTACAGGGATCGTCGGAGTATTTAAAGTTTAGTTAGACCATGTAAAACTTGTTTTCGTAAAAAAACATAGTGAGATGTTGTAAGTTTGACATTTAATATCTCCAACCAGTGTATTCCAAGGTATGATGTAGTGAAAAAAAAAAATGATTCCAATTATGGATAGAATATTGATTTTCGGAAATGTGATTGGTCTCCTTACACCCGGTATAGAGATCTGTCTATGCTTACCTTTTTTTTTAATGCCTTTGAGTGTGCATGTTTAAAAAGGAAAACTTTTGAAACTATACTGCTTTACACACTTACCTCCTTGCGGAAAGAACTGTGAGTAAATAAGCTTGAAGGTGTCTTCCTTCACGACTCCCGTGGGACATTCAGCCTTGAAGCCTCGGTACAGGCGCTTCAGCTCAGGCTCCGTGAACCGAGTCATCCGACGCAGCGCCGCTATTGAGTCCGGCCGGTACCGCGGCAACTGTTCACCCAGCTCCTCGAGTTCCGAATCTGGAAATGTAATGGAAAATGTGCCGGTTAGATTGTGATGGTCCGGGTTGATTCGTTCTATAATGGTTTTTGAGAGGTTCCGTGAAGATACTATACAGGCTTACTTTTAAAACACTAAAAACCTGAAAAGTGGTCATTGTACTGATCATTATGAACAACTTTTACTATGGGACTAACCCTGAAATCATGAAAAAGAAAATCAGCTGTTCCCTACAAAAATGCTACACAACACGATCGTAATGTATGAAACGGTTTTTTTTTTCATGATTTCAGGGTTGGTCCCATAGTAAAAGTTGTTCATAATCATGAGTACAACGACCCCTTTTCAGGTTTTTGGTGTTTTAAAAATAACCCTGTATAGCTTTCTTTGTCTATACAGGGTGCCCGGTAAAAAATGGATAGTCTTGAAATGGGTCGTGGTAGAACTAATGACCATTCAGAAAAAAAATACAAATAAAAAAAACCAAGTAGTACCAAAGATATAATTCATTTAATAATATTCGAAGTTTTTTGTTACCTTATTTTACATTCTTGTACACCACGACCACGAATAATGAATTCCATCGGTTTTTTATTGTTAAAGTAATTTACGTTAACTAAGCTGATATATAGGTAATCAAAAGAAGGACTGCTATTACGCAGTTTAAAAAAAAAACAACTTGTATTATGTTCTTTTGAAAAAATTCGTGAAAATTTTTCTTTTTGACAAAGTTTAAGCGTCCGTAGTTTAAAAAAAATGTATCGAAACACAAGTGGCCAATAATTTTGTAAGATCATGTGCTTATAGCCGATTCCAAAATGGTATGATTTCTTATTGTACCTAATGTAAATAGTGAATTATTGCTATTCGTTTTCAAAAGAAGTGAAATTTGGTTAAACAACAAAGTTTGAGATATTGGAATATTTATTTACATTAAATGTACCTGGTCATTGGGGTTTGATAAAAAACATCATTTGATATTAACAACACTGTTTTTGACTGCTGAGCATGAGGTTGGGCAGTGTTATAGGGCAAAGTGTTATAACTGGCGAAATGTGGGTGTACTAATGGGTACACCTCTGTCTAACACTTCAGGAATTACAGGCGTGATGTTAACACTGTATTCGTTGTAAATTACAATAAATGTTCAAATTGTCTGCCACCCACTCTGATTCAGACCTTACATCTTAGAATAAATGCTCTCCTAAGAAGTGGCTTATCACGTCGATTGCTTATTTTCGATGTGGTTGACCGGACACAGCTTCGTAAGTCTTCCAAGGATCGGCTTCGCGTAATACTTTTCCTTAGAACAGCCCCAATAAAAAAAAATCACGGTCACACCACATTTTCAAACCCACAAGTCCCACAACAGGCTAACCAAGCTTTCCTATTCAGTACTAACATCTACTAATCATTTTATTTATACCCAGATGGTCAGGTTCATCTAATGTTCATATTTGTTACAATATTGCAAACTTTATTGTTTTACTAAATTTCACTCCTTTTGAAAACGAATAGCAATAATTCACTTTTTACAATAGGTACAATAATGAATCATACCATTTTGAAATTGGCTATAAGCACATAATTTTTTAAAATTATTGGCCACTTATGTTTTGATACATTTTTTTTAAACTACGGACGCTTTAACTTTGTTAATAAGAAAAATTTTCACGATGTTTTTTAAAAGAAGTTGTTTTTTTTCAAAACCGTGTAATAGCAGCCCTACTTTTGATGACTTATCTATCAGCTTAGTTAACGTAAATAACGTTAACAATAAAAACCCGATGGAGATCATAAATTTGTGGTCGTGGTGTACAAGAATGTAAAATAAGGTACCAAAAACGTCGATTGTTATTAAATAACTCATATCTTTGGTTCTACTTGGTATTTTTTTTTATTTGTATTTTTTTCTGAATGGCCATTAGTTCTACCATGACCCATTTCAAGATTATCCATTAATTACCGGACACCCGATATATTTAAACGTGGTATTCTCTGGAACTAGCAGTCGGATTGAAAAATTATTTTTGTATATGATAGCCACATTCATGAGGCAATACAATATCACGCTACGACACACAGGAGCGGAGCAGTAACCAAAGACGTAACAACGCGGGAGAAAGAAACCACGCGAACAAAGTCATAGGGCCTGGTGTACAGTCAGCAAAACAGATAGGTATGCAGGGTCGTCAGATATAGTTGAAGTTTTCTAAGAAACCGATGGATGTCTTTGACTGAACTTAACCTAAAGAACTATTTATTATCTACGTTTTAAATTAAATTACATTCGAAAACATCCATCGGTTTCTAAGAAAACTTCAACTATATCTGACGACCCTGCATACCTATCTGTTTTGCTGTGTGTACATACTACATAGCCAGGTGTTTGCAAAATCAAACAAGGAAATATTTTATTTTATACACGTGCCTCTCCTTTTCAAGGTTCTGTAGCCGGCAGGCATCTGTGACGAAGGATTTTAACATCGTACTTTGTGTAAGACATTTTTTTTATGGGTCGTACATTTGCCTCAAAGGGAAGTTTAAACAAAGTTACCATGTTAATAAGGTTTTCTTAGTAATGTGAGTTTTTAAAAATCTACGTTTGGTTTTGGAAATACAGTAATTAAATTAGAAAGCCCCTAGGCTTTAGATAGTATATTAAACTGTAGGTACATACATTATTTAGAACTCGTACGAGTATTATGGTTCTGTGCCTCGGAACTATAGGTGAATGATGTTTTACATATAGTTCTGAGCCAGCAACAAGTTGGTTTAGGCTGAAAATCAGCGCCATGGTTTCGTGCCTTCGTGCACGGACCACGACATTATGCTGAGCGTCAGCCGTTTCGGGCGGTTTAATACCACCTTTTTCTTGTTTTGGGCTTTTGTAACTAACAATTCTTATGTATGTATAAACAGATTTTCTTTCTTTCCATTTTGATTGTTGAGCGTCTTGGCTTCCATTGACAGGATGGGGCGTATTTTTTTTCTATTACATAACATTACATATACCTACTTGGGTATTTATCTACCTATTGGGTATTACTCCAGGCTACTCAATAACACCCTTGAGTCTGGTTGTGTTGTGCTCAATTAGCAGCAATGCGCCTCTTATTACATAGATTTTTGGTGTTATCTACCGAAAGTACGTCTTTGCCGTGCCTTCTTTCTCCATTCAGGGAATATAAGTGTAAAGTAATGATATTTTCAAAACAAAAGCGTACTTAACAAAACCAAAGCACTATCTTTAACACAAAACCTTAAACAATTGGATCTTCAATCTCGGCAACTGCACTTAAAATATAACGGCTCGTAGCTGGGCACATTCTGCTCTAAGAGATGAAACTGATGAAAGCGTTTTTGCTATCGACTCCGTGCCCTATCGACAAGCCCGGGCTTTACAATAAAGATCGAACAATGACGCCTTGTTTGTTTGTCGGTTATCATCTATCGTTTATCGGGTATAGGGAAGTCATTGCAAGGTGGCTGAGAAATTGAATTTGTGTTTTATATTACGTAAGCCTATGCCAACTACTTGTTATATCTGTGTATCTAATGGAACAAGAGTGGTGTATGGTAGGTTATGTGGCGATCGATCTGCTGGAAATTCGTAAAAACGTAATTGAAAAGAGTGTTCATAGAGTTTCTTGCTCGTTCGTCTCCATAGAGGCCTACCTACGTTTTGGAATGAGCAACTAGCTTCAACATTCTGACTAACTGTCCGACTCCTTGACAATTCAAAAGTGCTTGTAAATGGACTAATTGAAATAAATGATTTGAATTAAAGAATTGAGGTGAAATGATTCTGGAATCGCCAATCCGTCTTGAGCAAGCGTGGTGATCAATGCTCTTGCCTTCTCTATATGAGAAATTGCCTTTGCCCTGCAGTGGGACATTAATAGGTTCGTATTGTTATAATTGGTTGATACCATACGAATCGATCCATTATTATACCTATATTTTCTACTATTATTCTTATTAACCATTATTTCAACTGAACCAGCACTATTAGGTACCTACACCCTGCAAGAATTTGAAGAGCAAGCACACGCGTTAAACCCACACACAATAAGGAGACCAAGGCTTCTTATACATCTCTTGGTTGATACCATACGAATCGATCCATTAGTATACCTATATTTTCTACTATTATTCTTATTAACCATTATTTCAACTGAACCAGCACTATTAGGTACCTACACCCTGCAAGAATTTGAAGAGCAAGCACACGCGTTAAACCCACACACAATAAGGAGACCAAGGCTTCTACATCTCATATCAAAGCGTTGTCTTTGGCTTCTAAAAGCTCAACGTGTAACGTTATAGTCGGTGTCGTTTTATTATTTAGGAATAAGGAAAAGACAAAGACCCGTAATCCGGTAACATTTCGCAAAATTATATGCCCTTTGATATTATAACCTCTAACCGGAAATCAAGTTGACGTGAACATACCCACTTACGTATAATATTCGTAGTACAGTCGAACAAGCTATCTGGTTTACAGACAACAGTAATCATCTTTCTGCTACATTGCCATTCTTTGTTATTTTGTGTTCACTTTTTAAGGCAAGCAACGTTATAATACGTAAAATTTGATAATCGCTTATTGACACAACGTTTAATCACGTCAGCAAAAATTATGTATGCCTAAAATTATTATGTATGGCTGCGGCCATGTTAAATTTTCGGACCTATAGCGCCACTCCACGTTAGTTTTTTTGTACACTTTTATTTTGTATGAGAGAATAGTGCGCCGCGTATCAAACATTTGAATACACAGATGCTCGGCTAAAAGTGTTAAGCTTGTGGTGTCTAATAATTTTGAAACCTATTTAGAGTGATTTAAAAGAATTTACACACTCAAAACATTGTCTAAAAGTAGTTGCATGTTAACCTGTATACCAAATGGCTTGTTCGACTGTACGTAGCAGTAAGTACCTAAGTAAATTAATAATAAGCGACCTTTCAAAGCAAACAGTGAGAATTTAACTACTACCAACTAATATGCAAGTATAATGTATTAATCACGGGCAAAAGTTGGCAGTGGCAGTGGTACAGTGCGCCCAGTATATTTAAACAGTTGGCAAAATAGGGAACTAAATTGAAATGTATTGGATTTGACAGATATTGCGGCTTTTTGTCTTCATCGAGTGCTGCCAAGATATTCTAGGCGCACTGTAGTTGATAACTTAAATGCCTGTTTGTAGGACTATGTCTATAATAGATGTCAAAGAGAACATTTCGTGTTTAAGTGGCGTTTAGTTCCCTTTTGATGATTGAGTTAGCCTTTCTTTGATGAGTTAAGACGTGATCTTCATGCTTAGTTTCTGTCACTTTGAGGTTATTAGAGAATCACCCATCCCTTGCCTTTCCCTTGAAAGGGTGATTCTCCTCAACAGCTCATTAACTAATTTTATAAGCTTCATCTATTCTGTTGTTGATTCGTTTACTTATTAATTAATTAATCAACAGGTCAAATACGCCGTAAAATATTGAGCAAACTCATAAAATTATATTTTAAGGGTATAAATTTACAGGCAGTCGTAAAATTTCGATATAATTTGGACAAGGTTTCTGAACACAGCCTTAATAAATTACTTAGGCAAAATAAAAATTGGAAACGGATCCAATCAAAATCAATAATTCAATCACATTTTATAGAAAGAGACATCATAAATTAATAATCTTTTATTTTTTAGTCTTTCCTGGTTTTATACCATTGATGTTGAAATACTTTAAAAAATTATTTTAAGATTTAAAGAACTGAGATCTCGGAGTTGCCAGATTTATATCATTTTAGCATGAACAGATAGAGGAGGGGAGGGGAGGGAAGGGAGAGTTAGTTAAAAAAGTATGCGTACTTGCTATTTTCAGTGCTGAAATATTTTTCGGGTAGGTATGAGTCGTAAAAAGGGTACCTTCCTATCTTACGTTAAAGTGTACCGGCTATACCTACATATATTTTTACACAATTTTGTTGTAAACCAACATACCTATCTACATGTTTATTTATTATAAGCGACCCGCCCGGCTGCAAAATTCCGACTTTTTCGGTGAATTACCCTAAAATTTTCTATCATACAAACCGGGTTTGGAAAATTACGAATACAACAAAAAAAGAATCAGCCAAATCGATTGAGCAGTCTCGAGTTTTGCGCTTAGCAACATATTTAACTATTCATTTTTATTTATATAGAGAGATATATAGATTGGTTAAGTCTGTAACTAAATTATTGTATTATGTAAGACACCGTAATAAATAAATAGTTACATTATTGCCAGAGATTTTCCGTGGGCTATAATTTCAGCCAGTCGCCATAAAGGTTGGAACTTTAAAGCGTCTAGCGAACTTATAGTCTACGGAAACTGTTCAGCCATGCTGAAACAGCGTAGGTTACTCTCAGATCTTGTACCATTAGTTAGTAATAGTTCTCGTTGCGTACTAATTAGCTCTTACGTAAAGCGTTCGACTTCTCGTGTCTCGTTTAGAGCGTTACATAAGTCTAGACAAGTCTAGACACAATGAAGTCCGGCCAATTAGGTAGGTGCTCTTTGTGAACCGTTCCCATAATGCGAAGAAATAAACTGATCGTAATATTCTTGAACTAAGGCTGATTTTCAAATAGTTCTAAGAACGTTTACGCCTTACGGCATTTCATACAAACTTTTAAGTCCATATTTAAAAAAAAAGATAATTGGAAATATCTGTTTCAATGGAAAAATTAAAATTAGCCTAATTTAATGTAATTCAATTTTTTGAAAATGTTTCTAAGTTTGTATAAAATCTCTTAACATTGTGCAATGAGAGAGTAATTTAAAAACAAACTAAAACTTAATTGTTTTATCCATTTAATTAAATTTAAACTTCAAACAATGAAAAACTAACTGAAATTAATTCAAGATTCAAACTAAATTGCTTGTCTAACATCTGCGTCTAACTTTCAACAACGTACCTATCTATAATGAATTTCGTCAGCGGGAAATCGTCAGTAATCGGTGTGTCTTAAGACTAATTGCTGGGCCCCTAATTCATCTGAAATTCGCATTCCATTTCCTTTGCAATTAGGGATCATAACGAGCAATTTATTGAGATCCTTGCGGTTCCGTTACGTGACGTCATGACGTGTGAACGCACTGTGGATGATTTAAGCCTTTTTAATGATGTGCGGGCATCATTAATGCGTATGAAAAGTGCATATCATGGAGATATATGACTGTGTATTTTACAAGGTACCCAACTGTGGAAAGTATTTTTGTTTATTTTTTCCTGGAATGATGCAGCATACTTTTGCGGAAGTTATAGATTTTGCATGGATTGTTAATGAATGAGTTTCTTATTGAAGTACCATAACAAAAAATACTCGTTCTTTTCAGCAGTTTCGAAAAACTCGTTTGTTTTCGCCATTCAAATCTGAAACTTGTTTTATGAACGATGCTAACTTTTGAAACTCGTTTTAAAATTGACAGATTTTCAATTAAATCTCAAATCTAGTTTCAACTTGAGAATCACGGCTAAGACTTAAAACTTTTAATAAAACAAGATGTATTTTAATTTTATAATTCGTTGCCTAAAATGTTAGCACATTGTAGGGTTTTGGATTTATTTTGATAGACATCTAAATAATTGCAATGTATGCATTGTTCTCGTCTCGTTGTCTCTTGCGATATTGGAACGTGGTACGTGACGTCACGTTCATCCATATTGTGCAGGAAATATCTATACTGAGATATCGGTTACGCAAATAGACGTTTGGTTTTGACAGATATTTAAATCTTGCTCTGTTCGAATAGTCTCTGTGCGGTAACATACTGCCACCGCCACTACCTCCGCGTTAAAGACCCGATCATACTACCGGAGCGGATAATAACCAGTGGGCGCGGGCGAGGTTGGAGAGCGGTTGACCGCGTTAGTGTGAACCCGTCCATACAAATATTACAACCGTATCTGACAGCGCCCGCGACCGCAACCACGCCCACGAGTTGACCGCTCCTATACGGCTTTAAAGATCGGAAGTAGGAAGTTGCCTCTTGATGAAAATTAGTACCTAAGTACTGTAAGTACTTATAAAAAAATATTGTGTTAGGTTAGGTTAGTTTCTTATCGCCTTAACACTTTTTGTATTCCGTGTACTCATTACTGGAGAAGTGGAGACACATAAGTAAGGTAGGATTGAATAAGTTTTAAATCCTAAAGTATTAAACCATTTACAGTATATCGTCGTATCCTACGAATAGTGCCCTAACGAACATAAGGGCTTTCTTTTTTTATTGCATAATTCAATTCTGCTCGTCATACCACAGATAACCAGTTTAGCAAAACAATTAAAAACCGCACAGGTTATCAAATAATTAGGTTTTCTAAAAAGCCACAATTTTAAGCACTACGTTTTCAACGAAGAAAAAAGCCACAACCGCCGTCGCGCCTTCGTTCTACGCGAGTAGTGGGGGTGCGGGGACGCGGCGAGTGCGTCTTAGCGCCGCTCGGGCCCGCTCGGCTAGACGGCTAGTATTCGGCGGAATGCGGAGATTGTTAGTTGCGGCGAGCGTAAACTAATTTTTAAATAAAAAACTTTTATGCTTGTATTACTAAAGTTTAGTAATAATTATTAAATATTATATTCTTAAATAAAATATTATATATTCTTTTATAACATTCACATGTTCCTAGGAATGTTAAAATAGTTATGATACACAAATTCCTATGCCATAAAAATAAAAACCCGCATGAAAAAAACATACAGGGCATTAAGGCGGTTGTGGCCTCGACATTTCCGCAGATAAAAGGCATAATGTAACTTATTTCTCAAGTTTAGACGTACTAATTAACACAACGGAGAAAAAGGATTTAAGGGACAAAATGCGTATAAACTATAAAGATAATTTATTAAAAATAATGCTAACCAAACCATAAAATACCAATACACATTATATTAAACCACCAATACATATTTTGTCACATTTAATTTAATTAAACACAAAATAGTGTCTCCTGAAAAGTAGCTATTAAGCAGTTACGCCCCTATTCGTAGGATACGACGATATGTACACACATGTAACAAAGAGAAGAAACAGAAAATACGTACATTGGTAATGCTGATGTAGAAAATTACAGATTTTTTTCTCAGTACCACTTTATTATGTTAAAGGAAATAATATCGTTACACGAATATAGGTAAATGTAGGATTCTGCCGACCCCCATGGGAAAAAGGCGTGAGTTTATGTATGTATGTATGAAGGTACATGTATAAGTATGGTACATACATACGTACTCAAATAAATTCTTCTTTAAATAAGTCATTACTATGTTTTGTACAATGAGAAAGCTTTTTATTATGCTACTCATCATAACATATGAATAATCATGGATGAAATATCTACTTAGTCTCATACATATGTTAATGTAAACAGGCTCGGAACACCAAAGGAAGATATATAAGTATAACAATTGTGTAGGTAGTTAATGATGACTTTGTAACATCAACAGATTTTGAACTTTATGCTGTCGAAAACAAGAGGAAAAACGTATTGTGCGAGTTCTGATTTCTTTTTGTTTCTATAATTGGCCGTAGTTCTTCTAAAAACGAGCAAATCCACAATCTCTCCATAGCTAAATGGATTGCGATAAACTTATTTAATGTGCTAAATTACTATTCTTCAATAGCCATTTTTTTTTTGGTATACATATTGTAACACCGATACCTACATAAAAAAATACAAGTCACAAAGGTTTATACTACAATATTATGTGGAAAACACAGAGAACAGCTCAATGTATACCCTAAATATATGGTTACAGTAGATTTTAAAATAATCAGCGTTAAATATGCAAAATCATTAAAATTGATTCGAAAAATGGGAGAAAATCTAACGTGGATTGTGTCATTTTGACAAAACTAACCCCTCATTAGATAGCCGTTTTAGATTTAGCGAAAAAACTGTGGCTACTTCGAATATATGTCAATGGGCTACTTTCTTTTCTGTCAAGTTAATTAAAACAAAAGAATTTTACTTCAAAATATTGTCACTTATTCTTAAGTAACTTCAAGTGGTTGTCCTTTAGCGGCTAAATATTTAAAGCTAGGCTTTTTTAATATTGTTTTTGAGGTAAAAAATTACAGAACATTCGCCTAAAAAAAGGACAAAGTTTATTGTATTAACTTAAAATAATGAAAGAGTTCAACTAATATCTGTGGGTGACAGTCAGAATTGAAACGGTTAGACCTTTTTTTTGTCAAAAACTTATTACACAACAGGAAAATGGTCTCTGCCTGGCAACACCACGACATTGGGCATTCGTAATGTGAGGGTTTCGTCAAATAATTTTAAAATTATATGCTTTTTTTTTTTTTTAAGTCAGTCGCTAACTTTTGTTGCTACACCATCACCATTTTCCCTTTCATTAAAGATTTGAAGACGGACTTTTACAACTTAATCAAGGTCCTTATTAAAAGGAAAAAAAAACAGCCAAGTGTGAGTTGGATTCGCACACGAATAGTTCCGTATCATCGTACAATATTTAACAAAAGTATAAAACTAAATTAAAAATTTGAAAACCCCCGACGACGGGCATCTTGGACCGATTTTGACCAGACTAATTCACCTATGAAACAAAAAAAAAAAAAAAAGAAAATCAAAGTCAGTTCATCCGTTCGGGTGCTACGACGCCACAGACAGACACACACACAGACACGTCAAACTTATAATACCCCGTCGTTTTTCTCTACCTATTACGGTCATGAGATACAGCCCGCTGACAGACGGACGTACAACGAAGGTATAGTAAATACGGGACCCCCGTTGGCATCCTTAGGGTACGGAACCCTGGGCGCCTACCGCCATCTCTTATAACAATGTTATTTTAATGTTACTTTGTAATTTCTGTTGTTGCATTTTCATCTCTCGGCGCTAATCCGAGCGTTGAAAATCCAACAGTGCGAAAGGCAAAGTAATGTTAAAATAAGAGGTTGTAGTAGGCCCCCTGAAAAGATACCAACAACAATCCAAAACATAAAAACAAAAACAATCACTTCATCTGTCCAAAACCAACAACGGTTAACATTACTGTTGTGATTAGAATATTAAATTAAATAAACAGAACGGACAGAATCTAAAATTAGGCAATTTTACAGAGTACCAACGAATCCTGTCCCGCTAACGAAATATAATTTTACACCAATCTATTAACGTGCCAACGTGAAACTTTAGTTATAGGATTAGGAAATGAAATTAAACGCAAACTTTGTTTCAAACATAATATTATGTAGGTAGGTATAGTATTACTGAGCTGGTAAAGGATGTCGTGATGGCCTAGCGGTTAAGGCGCCCGCCTCTCATGTATGAGGTTGTGGGTTCGAATCCTGGCAAGTACCAATGTGACTTTTTCAATTCATATATACTTTCTATTTATCTTAGACATTACTGACGTCATTCCGTGCCTCGGAAAGCACGTTAAGCTGTTGGTCCCGGCTGTCATACGTGGATCTACATCTTTGACAGTCGTTACGAGTCGTCAGAAGCTTGAAAGTCTGCCAACCAGTCTTACCTAGGGGTATCGTATTACCCAGTTACTGGGTTGTGGAGGTCAGATAGGCAGTCGCTCCATGTAAAATTCTAAACATGTTGGGGCCTTGTAACAGTTTCTCATATAGTGTAGTGCAGGTAAAGTTCTGAACATTAACATAACGTGCGTGGGTGCAGCTCAACTTATGAGCTCTTAGTATAATGAAACGCGGTTCACGTTTCTAATTGCGCATACATGAGCCCCAGGCAACGCCTACAAGCACCATTGAAAATCTGACGAACATTTATAGACATACAGGAATCATTGTGTATGCCTATCACGGTGTAGTGATGGCCCATTGGTTGAGGTACCGCCTCTCATGCAGGAGGTTATGGGTTTATAACCAATCACGGGTATGTATCAATGTGTCATTTCTATTTGTCAGTTTATCTTTTACATACCTGATATTGTTGAAAAAAAAAAGTGAGGAAGCCTGGACTTATAGGTAATTAATATAAGTATAATCAATCTCTATATAAGAAGACGCTTTTGCCCTGTAGTGGGCCAATAATAGGTTGGTATTATTATTATTTTTATACACGAATAGACAGAAATCTACGCTCCTTATTTTTTCTCCAAACATATGAGATATTTGCATCGAAACCACACCCTCCATCCGACTGTATTAAGTTACCGCATAAATCTCACAAACTGAGTCATATGTCTCGATGATACAACGAAATAGTTCCGAGGAATCGTAAAAAATATGCGTAAGGAACACGACGAAATTGAACGACTGCAATCTGTGGCTTCATATGCCTCGATATTATCGGGCCTAGCTTCGGGAACTTCGGATTATGTCGAGTGTACGTGCGTGGCGTAAGAACCGCCATCATGAATATCAACTACGTACGTTTGACACTTCAGATGCCGTGAAAATGCTCGTAAATGACTTGCGTACAAAGGCAGCCGCGAGCGACCGCACTTCTTAAATTATGAAGTTACTATAAATTTTATGCGGATGCGTCGGTGCGTAAGTAAAAATGAAAATATAGAGGGTTCTATAAGTTTTTGTGAAAAGGGTTTTCTTGTTCACAACTTCATGTTGTCGAAATCCGGAACTATGAGTCCCGGAATTTTTAGGACGCAAACCTTAGGTATGTAAATTCGATTGATGTTATTGGATATTCTTGTAAAGCACATAATACTTACATAATTATTTATTTAGTTTGAAGGCTTAATTCAAATTTATGGATAGTGCTGGTCGCATAGAAGAGAATGCTAAAAAAAGATAGTCGTATTCGTAATTCTAAATTGGAAAATCAACTCGAATTGATTACGCGCTCGTGGAGTTATTTACTCTATGGCTCGTGGTAAGCCTACTGAAGTCGACCAATCGTCAATCATGCTTTGCCACGATATACCAAACACACCAAACACACGAATTAGCTTCGTAGATTACAGGATAACAAAATATATGCCACTCACGGAACCAACTACCCTAATCAAAAGTTAGGGAATATCCAACTTCGTGGTTAGTTAGACTAAAAATGCGTTTTTTCCACAAAACGTTTTGCAGTAGATGCAGGATTTTCCATCGATTGCGGTACCGGTATTTTTGTTTTATCAGAGCGGATTTTTTGAATACTGAGCGGTGAAGTCCACCCCGTGTCCAACAGCTACCGCATTGCGACTCATTATTGAGGGAGGGTATTTGAATTCACGGAAAGAATAATTTGTGGTTACAAACGATGGAGTTGGAAAAGTCAGGTGTTTGCTATCGGTACCAAGTTTGGGCCTATCAGTGTTTCGAAGCGCTGTGAAGTATTACGAGTAGGGACGATTGTGGAAGTTTCTGAGTACTCGCGTGCTCGCTATTGATATTCGATTTTTTCCTGGTAGCGATTTAAATATAATCATGAATTCTGATTCGCGTAAGTGACTTCGAACAGTTCAATTTGTTTTTTTAGGTAGTTTGCCTCTCGTTGTTTTATATTTTTAAATTACTTTTGTAATATAAATGTATTATGGTAATTTAAACGATCGAGTAAACAAATTGCTTTTATAGATTTTAAAATAAAAATCTACACTGTTTATATTTAAAACTTTTTTGAAAAAACAAAATAATTTGCGGCAGAAGTGAACCAAATTGAATGAAATATTACTTTGAATTTCTCTTACCGATTCTAGGCGCTGAAGGGCGAGTTTCTTAGATTAAATGATAGCAACCCCGAAATAGATCAATTGAAGATCCCATAAATATCTGTTGAGCCCAACCCTACGAATTTAGTCTATCGTAAAGGAATAGTGAAATGAAATGGGTCAGTTTAGACAGAGAATGTTCCTTCGGGTATTAACTGCATTATATTACTATTAGAGAGCGGTTGTGTTTAATTGTTCTAGCAAAACCGATTGCTTTGCAAAGAGCTATTTGTAAATGTTTATTTTTGTAATTTTGCATCATTCTGCTTTGTATCTAGTAGCTATCTATCTATGTGTATCTATAACCTTATGCCAAGCTGATATTAGATTTAGTAAGTCATTATTCTGATATCTGACCGAATCAGTTTTACCAGAATTTTTGCCTAATTGTAGCGGTTTTAATTCTAATTACTGGTTTTAGTTTATTTTTTTAAATCCATGAAAGAAAAAAGGTCAATTTTGATTTCTGTATATAATCTATGCCACTATAAAAGATAATAATTAGCGATTAGCTATCTGTGGTAATGCGTCGTGACGTTTTATTGTTATCTCGCTCGGTGAATAATATCTTTGGTTTGATCTCGACGTGTCGCCGTCGCACGTCGCTTGCATTGTGCAAACTTTTCGCGCCATTTTTCAAGGGTTTTTCTAAGATTTCCCGCGCTTTTGTCGAATGAATGAGTTAATACGTCGTCTGTTGGGCTAGATTTATGGTTGATTTATTCCATCGAACTCAATGAAAAAGAAAAACTTTCGGATGAACGGATTTTCTTTGTAAAGATTGACTTATATTTACCGTTCGGAGTATTAATATTGCGTATATTTTGAGCTACATTTTGTGTCTCTTGTTCTTTGTTTGCTAATTGAACTTTGTGAAGTATAAGTAATGCTATCAACATTGTACTCAGAGATACAAATTGAGTTATGATATCGCAAAGTTCATGCCTTTAACTTTTTAGACAAAAGTTCGAAAGCTTAATAACATTACTTACTACTAAGTTCTATTTTTTTGTACCGTATTTATGTGTATTAAAATTTGTTATTAAACAGAACAAGAGTTTGCTTTTAAAAATACAGCGTAAAATGTGTCTTTAACGGGACCGATGTTTTGTTAACTGACCATCTTGCATATCTATACTATTGAGTTTGTTTGTTTGAAAGCGCTTGAGAACAACACTTGTAGGATTGAAAAAATTGTTTATGTAAGTATATTAAAACCAAATTCATGAGGAATAGTATAGGAATATAATAACCTAGTTCTGTATGAATACTCATGTTTCCACAAATAAAATATTTTGAATCTGGAATCTAGAATATCTAAGTTTGTTTTCCTTTACCAGGCTTTAAACGCGTACACATAAAACATGTCTCGATAATTTACTGGCATACGACACTAGCTATTGAGAACAAAGCCGGCTTTGTCACCACACGGCAAGAAACGTGATAGATAGAGAACAAACAGTCCAAGGAAATTGCTTTTGCTTGGCGTAGAGCGGAAATTTTGCACAGTGGGCGCATGTGGACACGAGCCAGCCACAATTGTTACAAACTGAAGAAATACGTCGAAAGGTTTTCATACATCGTTATGAGGATTTCCATTTATCATTCAAGTTGGCAGTGAGCCTATTATGCTGTGGGTACTTAATAAACCTCATGACAATATGATAAGTTGGTTCTAGGATTGGTTGTGGGATTTGTAGGTAAATGAGAGTGAAGACTGTTTAAATAAAACGTGTTCATCGAACTAACACAGAGTGCTAAGCTTCATCACATCATCGTTTATCAAAGTTGCAAACCGAGTACCTCATTTACAGATTCACCGAATTCCTACCTACCTTTTCCAATGCAGAGATATATAGTAGACGTGTGAAGTAGCAAATCTAAGCGGAGTGGCGTCGAGATTGCATTCACGCCGACACGTTTTCCTGAGCCGATTATCCGATATCGAGATTTGGACGAAATTCAATTTCGCCGCAGTCTTTCGCGATCAATCCAGTCTGCGAAGTTCGGCTGCATCGCTTTCCCACTTGCAGCGCTGCAGCGGTGGATTTGGAATTTGGAAACTGATGGCCTAGATATCTTTGGTTAGAACTTATAATTGTAAACTGTAGCTGAATCCGCTTTAGCGGCATTAGGTAACTTGTTAGTAACTTTGGACTAAAGTTGTGGTTTAGGGTTTGTTAAAGACTTTGACAGTCCGAAACTAGTCTTTGATCAACATCGAAACCGAATATCTGCAAGCGATTTGCTTTATTTCTGGGAATTGTGGTTCGGCACACTGTGGTGCCGGGAACTCTAGGCTTCACAGTCAAAGCAAAGTAAGCAAGCAACTAATTGCTTGTATTCATTAATTTTTCAATGAGATAAAAAAAAAATTGTACCGATATTTAAGAATTGTGGTACTCTGGTATAGATATACCAGAGTACCACAATACTTAAATATCGGTACAAATTTTTTTCACCTGCATGCATATCTATTTTCTAATACCTAACCCAGCGAACTTCGCACCGCCATTTTATTTTAATTTTTCTTTCATAAGAACCTTCTCCCTACGATAACAAACACAACAAAAAAATAATTAGTGATATATTATTGGAAATAGGGATTCATTTATATATATAGATATAGGTTTAGACATATAGATATAGGTGCATAGATCTCCATTGGCAAACAAAACGCAATCAACTTAGACTTTATTAAGAAAAACTAGCGTCAAAACGCTAAATAATGCCTATTAATTTACTACCACAACCTAACAAGAAATGAGGGTAGGAAAAAGCCGAGGAAGTACGTGTTAATTACTAATTACACACAGGGCTGTCACGAACAGTGTGTGTGTTTTGCGGCGAAGTAAATAAGCTTTAGGCTAGGATACTGTCTCGCAGCGGCCCTGTTAAATGAAACGGGAATATCTTGAACCTTTTGTCTGGCTTTTTTCAAAGGCTCGAGTAATGTTCGCGTATATTATAGAATGGAATTTTGGAGAAAGTTTTATGTAGCGTAATGTTTTCTGTTGTTGTTCTTTGTTTATGTAAAAGTCAAATGAAAGAAAAGCTTAATGTCAGCTAGCTTGCTTGTTGATTGTTTTTGCAAAGTGTACTTAAGCGCGTGTATTTAAAGTTTGAAGTTCAAAATCTTGACACTGATTTTAATTAAAGTTATGCAAAATACATAAGTCTAAAGAATGAGTAGAGACATTTTTAAATAACAAAATTCAAAGAGAGTTTCTTTGCTTAATTAAAATTGGTTCATTAATCTCTTAAGATTTTGTACTTTAAAGTTTTGTAGTAGATACTTTAACAAAATACGTACTCGAAATATTTGTTTATAGCAAATCAATACTTTCGCGGTCTATTACTTGTTGCATTATTCTTTGTCAAGGTGTACCATATCGCCTTGTATAAGATACATTACAAATTGGTAAAATAGTGAACTTGGTTTTATAGCTCAAAACCAAGTTCACTTTTTTACCATTTTTTTACGCTTATAAAAGGGCCGTAGCACTTTTTCTATAACACATTTCTCTGACAGACTAAGATATAAAACTCATTTAAAATCACTAATTCTCAAAGAAACGTTGCTAACAAAACAAGTACCGACGGAGCTGCAATATCCGTCTGCAGAACAAAAACAAAAAAAAGTTGCATTTGCACTAATTATGACCGATCTTTTTTTTATTCAGCGCCGTCCAGTGAAGACTGGCGAACAATATCCGCCCGCATGTTGCAAGGAAATCGGCTTGAACACACGTTTCACTGCAATATGCAGGACGCCTTGCCCACATCGTTGAATAAAATTTTAATAATGCAACGTTACATTATTTCTCGAATATTCGAGGATTTTTAACGGGTTTTGTAGTTGAATTTTTTAATGGAGAAGTGATTTGTGTATTCTGCAATATAAATGTAATTATACAGAACTGAAGGCGAATTCTGCTAACTAAATGACGTTTGAATTCAAGTCGCAGTCTCATCTCGGCGACAGTTAATGTGAAAAAATATACGCAAAATTTTGACAAGACTGAGACTGGAAACTTACAGGAATTGCCGCTCAAACTGTGGCATGTCCTCACTTAGAGAAAAAAGCATTGAGGGCACCGTACTTGCTTACGATAAACACAATTTAAAATTTAGGAGAAGTTCATAAACAACAAATATTTCACTTGTCCAAACTCCTTATACACCTAGTTCTGCAGACTGACTTGCCTCAAAGAGTAAAGTTATCAAGCAAGCAGGTTGGCAACCATAGAGCTAGTCCTTCTAGTTCGTTATTATGCCATCTGTTGAATGTCAGAGCTTTGCCGACCAGTGGCGCGGAGTACCGCATGTGGATGACATTTCGGAAAGCTAGATTAAGTGACCTCCTATCTACCTAACGTACCTCTCTGTTATAGCGAGCGACTGTAGTTAAATTAATGAACAAAATTTAAATAACATCAAAAGTAATAGGTAGGTTGGGTACCTATAAATAATCAATTTTCCAGAAAAATCATAATATAATTATATTCTCCGGCTGAATTTCGATCACGGCGCGGCGGCTTAATGGAGACTAGTTAAGTACGCAGAGAGAGAGAGAGAGAGAGAGAGAGAGAGAGATTATAGTTTATAAGTGAGTGCTCAAACACAGGCACTCCATCTTCCGTCATAGTTCGATGAGACGACAATCTGATTTGACCGGGAAGAGATCAGGACCAACGGCTTTACGTGCTTTCCAGGACACAGGGAGACCTACTTCGAAAACTACTAAGAAATCCCTAATAGAAAAAAAAAACTCGGAACCATATTCAGGACTTTAAACTCAGCAGCCGCATGCAACGAGACCAACGCAGTACAATAACATGGCAAGAAAATGGGATTTTCTTTTTCTACCAACTAAAAAAAAATGTTCACAGTTCAGCTCCGCAATGCAAAATACGCAAGTATATTCCAAAGATATTCGTGCAGGTATTCGGTGGAAATGCCAGGAATTTAGTCAAGAATTTCGAGAGCATTTACTTTTGTAGAATGCTGGCCATCACTGCACAGAAGTAGTAGTTTCCTCATTTCTACAGAGTGCTTTAAAAGTCAAATATTGGTACGCTTTCACAGCACAGCAATCATTTTGTTATTTACTTTTATTCATTGATTTCGAATTTTCGAACCCTTTCGTTCTGTATCATTCGTATCCGTAGCACAGAAATGTAATCATAGTTAATTACTCGCTTCCATGCCTTTTGCGAATCAGTGATCATTAGTGGATGTTACTTTAGGTCTATTCATTGGTTTAAGTTAATAATGGTTTATGATGCCTATAATAATTAAAAATTAGATAATTTCTATTAGATTACATTCTATTATGTTCTAAGGACCAATTCTTGTAATTAAAAACGATCAAAATCTAATCACAATCTCATCTCACCAACAATTATTAATGTCAAAACTTATCTTTCAATAATTTTGATAGATTGAGACAGAAATTAGAATGCAAACGTTCTTGAAAATGGAATGTATTCTGCAACGAATGACTGTGAGTACCTATACAGAGTGTTCTATAACAATATATTCTTAATTGAATAATGCATATTATAGAACATTGCATGTATGCTACATTATCGGGTTTCGGCAATCTTCGCGCTAACGCACATAACCGAGACTTGACAAGACGAGTCGGCTTAGTGTCACCCTAGCTAGCATAAGTTAGGAACGTGGTGGCTTTGTGCTTAGACGATAGGTGAATTATCCGTTATAATCTATCCTATCACGTCACACTAAATATTTAGCAGGCGGTTACGTATGCGGCTCCTATGTTCTGCATGCCTTATAAGACTGAAATAGGTTAGTAAAGTAAGTTATAAGAGCGACTTCATAAGTTTGCTGAACATAATTATCCAGATTTTAGAATTGGATCGGTAAATTAACTAATCGTAGCGTTTAGTATTGATTATAATTGGTCCTTTGAGACGACTTTTAAGGCTTTTTAGTTTTAAACACTTTTAAAGGGTAAAATGGATTTGGGAGGCTATAAAAAATACGCTTTGATATCTGCACAGATACGACGATATCAAGTGAAACCATTATCAACCAGTTAGGTGAAGAAATCAAGCATTAAACGTCATAACATTGAGCCGATAATGGCCAGCAATGGAATTTGGCATGAGACTTTTTAATACGACCCAAAGCGCTGCAGAAAATATCTTCCAAATACGTTTTGTCTTCCCTCTTGGGCATTAGTTCAATCGACAATACTTTTTGGACTACAGCCAGGGCTCAACGAAAGCAGCTGTGAATTAAATCGTTTAGTTTTAGAATTATGACCTCTATTTGCACGTTTTCTTTTAGCTCGTGACAGATGTTATTGTGGTTATAAACTTTAAGTTTATAAGCAAGGGGTTACACGTTTTTTGTTTTGGTTTTTTGAATTTGGAAGCGTTGTTTTGGCTTGAAATTTTCAAAAATAGAACGTCGACGTTTTTGTTTATAATTCCAGAATTTAATTTCCTTTATGGCCAGGGTTTGCTATGAAACCTTTTAGCTCTTTTGTCGAATTTTCAATATCTTTTAACAGTTCATTGGTTCAACTCATTCAGGTAGAAATAACGATAATAAATGGGAAATGAGAAACTTGGGTAAAGTCGTAAACAACTGTAATTAATTTTATCTGAAGCAAGTTGTGAGTTATAATTAATGTCTTAAACACATGTGTATAACATAATAAAAACCGCTATAATCGTTATTTTGAGGTTATATAAGTGAGGAAGTTAATTTCTGACAAGGTTTTAAAGATAGAACTCAACTGAGAACCGTTACGTCATAATTTCAAACTGTAGAACGTGCGCTATAAATAATGCAACTATTATCAAGTATCGTGCTGAAAGCTTTCAGGAAAATCTCCCTGTTTCACCCTATTTCACGTTCATTTACATAAGGAATTATGAGCAACACAGCCTCCCAATATACTTAGTTAGCAAAAGGTAAAATATGTATCGAGAGGCACATTGTGCGCAGAAATCAATTTATCTTTATTTGCAGCAAAGAGGTAATTCCCCAAACAGCGATTCTCTCATTATTTATTTTCCTCTATTTGCGCGAAGGTTTTGTTTTTCTTGCTTATTATTTATATGTTACCTTTTCACGTTACTAGGGATCGACGTTTGTGTGAATGATTTGTTGATTTGTCACGTCAAATATTTAGCAAAAACAAGAATACAGACAGTATAATATGTTGCATAGGTCAAATCGTTCATTGCAATCCATGATGTAATGTACACTTACTAATTTTAACAAATTACTATTTTTTTAATAAGCAGAGAGAGGAACAGCTCTTTATTAATTAGTCCTATGTTTGAAATATTTTATATCATATTAGGTATTTAATATTTCCATAGGTAACACCGAGTATTAAAGTTTAGGTCGAGACTGTATTACTAAATGCAAACGGTTGTGACCTACACTTTCATTGTAAGTGAATTTTTCATAAAATAACCTAAATTATGAAAAACCTAATCTCCAGAGCAACCTAAACATTAAGTGAACAACCACGATTTGTGCGTACGACGCTTCGGTTCAACATTTGCACTTCCATACAAATTACCCATTCCCTCACTTCTCCTCGATCATAAGGAAAATGTATGTCGGTAAAGATAATGGAAAAATCATCACAATAACTTTTGGATGTCTCGAACCATTCGCGTTAGATTAACTTCTGAATGATTAGGCTCTTGTTTTCGATGCCTTTGCCAATATTTTTTTGTTACTTCGTGGTATTTCGAGTTGGCATGGTTTATTGCTGATACTTATTAGAAAAAGACGTGTGTGATCACAAGTTATATGTTTAGATTAAAGGAACTTTTGATTGATATCACTCTCCGTATAAAAGTAGTAGACATATTTTTATCTTTACTCAAAATTAGAAAGACGTGAAACTTAAATCTTTCTATTTGAAAAAACAGTCTTGTCATATTTTGGTCAATAGGTATCTATATTAATATCTAGACTTAAGTTGACTTAACATGAGGAATAATATAGACTATATAACATTACGCTACGACAAAAGCAATACCAAAGACGTAATTTAACGCGGGTGAAAAACAACCACTCGAACAAAGTCGCGGGCAGAAGCTAGTATATAAAAAACGCCGGTGGTACCCGACAACTGAGGCTGGGCGCATATGTCCGGTAAAATGGACATGTGCTAATGACGGTTACAATAAAGAAGAAAACATATTTCAACCAACCAGTAATGACAACTCACGAAAAAGGTTGGACATAAATATTCCAGGAACCTCCTAAGTGCCTTATTACAGTAGCGGTTTGCGAGCGGTTGCGGGGCGGGGCAGGCACGCAGCGAATGCGTCGCGAAAACACCGCGGCTGCACAGCGAAGACGTCGCGGATGCGTGGCAAATTCGCAACATTTTTGTCGCGTGTTTGTAGGCGGAGTGGACGGGCTGGCGTTTGTACGAGACAGTACAAAATGGCATCCACGCTAATATTCGCGGCGAAAACGTTGTGCGTCCGCAACAAATTCGCTGCGCATGCGCGGCGTGTTCGTTGCGCGCCCGTAACGTATTCGTTGCGTGCCCACTCCGCTTTGAGGACGCTCGCAATCCGCTAGTATGATAAGGCCCTTTTTTTTAGGTGGTAAAAATCATCAAATGACTCCTTCTGCCCTGGGTGGAGCAAGAAGGGACTGTCAGACTTTTACTGACTAAAAAACCACCCTGTTCCTTCTGTTGCCCTTTACGTTCCGGAGCCACGGTATCCTGTTAAGACGTCCCGCAACCCCGGATGATAAGGCACTAAGACTTTGTGTGGCCACATAAACTTTCAGTCTACGCACTAAAACACTGCTTGCACAAATCAATCATGTTGAGTATCTCCCAGAGCCAAACAATTCTATATCCTGTAAATTAAGATGTCGATAAAATTAAAGCGTATTTGCTATCGGCATGTTAAAATAAGAGATTAAAGTCGTTTCAAACGACTTTGCTTAACGCCGGGACCTAATCTGGCTTTAAGGTTATTGTCGTTTTATAAGCTGACGCTCAATAAGCTAACACTTTTGCTTTATTTGACAACTTGTTTTGTTCCACCTTTTCTTGTTTTGTTGAGTACTTTTTTTAAGACTCAATAAAAAGTACGAATATGATATTACCTACTGGTAACAACATGCACGTGATATGTTCTAGATTTTATTTGAATATCAGCTCCTACTTGCAACTCCGTCCGCGTTTAAGACAAGTATACTATAAAGCAAAACCTATGGCACTCAGAAATAAAGTCTCTTTCTTTTTAAACTTTGGTAGTTGGCATTGAGGCAAGGCACAGAAGTTTCAATTTCTGTGCCTCGTAAAGCCGTTGATCCTATGCTTGATCTCTCCCCGATCTCATCGGATTGTACGTCTCTACGAACTATCAGAGTAAGGAATACGTGCATGCACCCGGGCGCACACACTCGTGCACTACAATATTTTCTGCATACTGATCTATTCTCCATTGATTTACGCCGTCCGCGCCGTGACCGTTATTCGGTCGGTAGAAAATCCCCTGATTACTAAGCAACTAACTCGACAGCCACTTTACTACCCCTTCATTTCGAAACTACCCCTGTTCTATTTTCAAATTATCTTTATTATTCCTGCTAGCTAGCGTTGGCTTGGAGTCAAGTAGGTAAAGAGCCGGAGAACTGTTTACCCACTAAAGTAACTAGGTAGCGTGTCGCAGATATACCTAAGCGGGCTGCGCTACACGCGCCGTTACTTATTACTAAAGTTACTGAGTACGTGCTTTTGATTTTGTATGCTTAGAATACTGTTTTCTGACTCACACGAGTAAGTTTTAATACCTATGATAAATAATTGATATGTTTTAAGATGATTATAACTGGGCATACTGCCTACCAAACTAAGTAACATTGTGCAAAAATTATGACTAGGAATTATGATTATGACTAGAAATGTGTGCGCAATGCAATGCATTTAAAACATTGTGCGTATGTGTGCATGCAACTGTGTAGGGATCATAAGGGTATTTTCAGTTCAGTTATAACATTTAGTTAGTAGAATTGGCCGTCAGATCCAAATAACAACCATGCTTGTAAATCTCTAACAAAACTGTTGCTAGCAACCAGCTTGAATGAAATATGTCAAAATAAAAGCCTAACCAAAATCGTTCCAATCTACAAACTTCAACGTTTCACTTTCCTTCAACAAACCCTATTCAAAATAGCACTGTGGTTACAAAAACAACTTTATTCAAAGTCTGAACAGCCGTCTGTACAAGCGTCGGTTTAGGCGCCGGTCACGTTGACGCGTCGCGATAAAGTTGGCGCGGCTCACGCGATCGCGTGTCGACGAGTCTGTCTCGACCCTTGACATTGTACTCGAGTACGATAGTACCCTGATTAGCGTTGCCAAGTATGCCGATTTTGTGGACGTTTTTCTTTTTGTTTATGTCTAGGTCAATGATTTGGATAGGTATTTTGTGTGTTAGGTTCGCTTGACCTTTGGCTTTGAACTTGAGTCTGATTGAACTGATAATTGTAAACAAGCATTAAATTATAGGGTGTTTTTTTCAAGTGTGCGTGGATGGCCTTATTCGAAACGATATTAAAACGTGATTTCTGATTTTCAATAACATCATTCGATTTTTCAAGAAGGATTACAATCTACCAGCCAATAGTGTATCTTATAAAGATCAAATTTTGTAAACTAAGTAACCCTAATCGTGGATTAATTGCAATACTACGTCTAAGTGTTACCACAATCAATAATTCCAAAGATGGATGGATCTAAGATCGAGTATCAAACAATCTATCTCAAGCATTGACTATGGACTCTTTGGTCAAGCGACACATGGTAAGTGTTGGCAAATAAAGGATTTTCTGGGCATCTCCAATTACAAAGTTCTGTTAATAACCAGTCAAGTTTACTATGCCTGTCCGTTTATGTACTTACAAACAATACTTGATTAATTCTGTACTAATATTACAAAGAGATAAGGTTTGTTTATGAAAGGTAATCTCTGGATGTTTCGGTCTGATTACAAGAATTATTTCACTGACACAAAGCTATACTACGATTGAGTGCTATACACAATATTTTATGGTAAGTATATTTGACTTCTGGGCAGCAGCTAGTCTATAATATATATAAATAGTAGATAATATTTAAATTATTTTGTTTTAAAATTAGTTAAAAAAGTGACGAAGGAAGACTAATTAATTGCTAGAGGTCATACTTTTATTGTTTGCTATTTTCTATACTTTCATAGTTTTACATTACTCCATAATACAAAAACGACCGTAAATAAAAAACCTAATTCAGAGTTCTGAGTGAGCAAAAGGCAAAGGCATTTATAGCGTACAGCCAGCTAGCATAGACGATAGAGAAAGTTTACTGTGTTGCCAAAATTACACAGAGCTTGCAATGTTACTTGTTTCGAGTGTTTCACTAGTTTTATTGGAATAAACATGCTATTTGATGCTAGTAGTGTTGCAAAGTACTGGTATGGTGTGTTTATTGCTTAACTTTAGGGAGAGAGGAGGATTTTGTTGCCATAAACATTGCTATTGCTGTCAAGTGCAAAAAAATTGTTATTGTTAAGGAATTATGTAGCTTAAAATCTTAGGGTATCGTTGTTATTTAATGGGGTCGGACATAATCCTCGAATAACATTAACAGAATAGCGGATTTGTGTTACTAACAGAAACGGAATAATGAGGTCACGATTTGTATTTTTCTAGTAAACCTCTTTGGATAATACGTTCGAAAATTGTGATACCAGCCGGAGTATTCTGTAAAAATCTCCCACGATGAATTAAGTGAGATTGGGGTGAGCTATCATTCCACATGCTAGTGGACTCTGACCATGATCAGACCTACGACATTATAGTATGGTTTATATATTGAGAAAATTTAGGGGAATAAGTTAATATTTCAGCTATGATATTTTGACGTAGGTCTGGCGACTTCGAGTCCAAAATTTGCCATAGCCAGCCCTATGCTGTCGGTGATCGCGGAAGGCGTGTACTCTCCTAGGAACTGGTGTACCACCCACAGGCCTGTGTATCGCGGCTTCACGTAATGCCAGCTACTGGCATGCTGGTTTACCAGCACCTAGCGTGCCATGTATTTCGCCATGTATATGCACCGAGGGAGATTTTTATAGAATAAGTAGTACTACAGGAATACCAAACTACTTCAAATACGAACTAGCAATTTGAAATCCGAACGATGGTTATCCATGTTCCATTGTTTCAAAACCTTTCGAAACCAGCAGTTGAAAATTTTAGTATGACAAAAAAGCTACGGATTCTTTGTATCTTATATCCTGCCAGTCAGGTTTAGGTGAAGTATCACTTAAAGAACTAATTTGGTTTTCGGTTCGGCCGTAATCGGTCGTATAGGCCATTTTATGACAACTATAAAACTAGGGATGTGCCCGCAGATAGTTTTCACTTTATTTTGACAACACCTTTAATATTTTAGTAAAGTATGTTACTTTTCTACGCTTCAAACTTTATTAAAACATTATTCTAAAACTATTAAGCTTATTGATACTTTTTTATTTTTTTGGCGTTTGATCAACAAGAATGTTAACAAAGGAATCGTTTTCTATGAAAGGACCGTATTTGATAGACAGTTTTCAGGAATTTTCCTAATCTTTGTCGTCGGCTGTCTAAGTAGTCAAACTGCCCCAATAGAATTTTATTATACTGTCAATTACCCAAAAGAGTGTTTAAAAAAATTCCCTTACACATACGAAAAAGAATAAACTAAAATTGTTTTTAAAAAATTAAATTCACATTTTATTTTATTTAAATATGGTTGTAAGACCAATTAATTGACATACTTTTTATGAGCTCTCAAAACGCAATTTCTCTATAGATTCTGCATGGCAGTAGTAAATAGTGAATTTACTTTTTTATTTGCCAACAATTGACTATTTCCTGATTTGGAAATCTAATCTTTCAGTGAAAATTAATCAGGTTTTCAAAGTATGAAGAGTTTAGAAAAGTTGTGTCTTGGAATTATTGGTAAATGTTGTCTACACCTTTATTCTACAAAAAAAGAGTTCTTCACTATACAGCGATGTCTATATCAATAAAAGTTCTAAAAAGGTCAATAGGTAAGCCATCACGGTGACAATAAAAACCATATTAAACTGGACGGACCCAATGTCAGCAGAGCATTCAGGTTCACTTGACCGGAAAAAAGCCTACGTTAAAATGTGGAAATAACTTATTTTGCGTACCTGTGATAAAAATAAAAGGCATTACCTAGAATTACATGGTTTTATTTGTGGCCCTGATAAAGTAAGGACAATTTTGAGCACCGCCTGATGCTCGCATACCAAGCGAGTGGTTGTCTATAGCATTTGTTCGATTTTCAAAATCTTATTCGTTTTACGGGGCTTTAAATGGCATCCTTGCACAACGACAAGCAACATTAATTTCTATTATCTGTATACAGCCAAAATGTAACTGCGTAAGACCGTTGCATACCTAATAGGTACCATGCTAGAACACTGTTACACTAACATATTTATCTAAGCGAGCTATTTGCCTTATTTAGAAGAAAATCTTACTTTATTGAAACGCAAGAGTAGGTAGATCAAAGACAAAAGTCTTTAAAATAGATACATAGACAAATAGGTTTGATATTAGGCAACAGAGAAGTAATTTTAAATATTATGTTACTTATTTATGAAATTATTTTATTATAACATACTTATATTAGTATTTTAAAAACTTAACGGACGTTATTGAAGTTGAGGAGGTTTTATTAGTGAAATTACAAAACACACTATCGGTATTCAGTAATAAGTAATAGGTAATAGTTTTTTTGATTGACAAGAATTCTATTAAGCATGGTAAATAAGTTTTTCTTTGATACCCAGCTCAGCATAGCTATGGTATAATATAAAACCGCAGTAGAGCAAATGATTGCCTCGTAAAAGGTGGCAGTTAGTTCACTATTAAAGGCAATGAAGTTACGTATTTCATTATTTCATTTGGTTTTATTGCAAAAGTTAAACGAAGAAAATTATTGGCTTGTGGGAGTCTCATCAAGACTAGTCGTGTATGCTTTCCTTATAGCATACTCATAAAAACTGGCAATGGCGCATGATATCTCCTTTTGCGGTAACTATAAAGGTATGTGCATACTTTGTCGGGCCGCAGCGGGTCGTGGCGGGCCGCATCGCAGTTCGAAATGAGTACTTAGCACATTAGTGATGGGAAAGATCGCAGCGTAATTGACGGATAAACAGTACACTGTCGGACATTGATGATTTAAAAAATGTAATAACATAATCATTCTGCAGCACATGGCTGACGGGGCGCAGCGGGCCAGACGTATTTGCACGCACCAAAATCCGATCCGTTGCGCCCGATAGTGTGCGGTAGTTCATATAAAACACTTACGAGCGATTTGAGCGGTTTTTTGCGCTGCGACCCGACCCGCTGCGGCCCAAAATAATGTGCGCGAACCTTTAAGGTGCATATTTTAGTAGTATTGCTAATAAAAGAAACTTGATATAAGTTTTATTTTGTCTATTTTGCCTTCTCTGTCCATAATGTTGAATCCTAATAAAACACGCTTCGAAAACAAAAGCCTTCAGCATAATACACGATATCCTTCAATGTAAGTAGGTATGGAAAGCAAAATTCCGGTGAACTGAAAAGCGTAGGTAGATTTACATGTTCAGGTACTCAGCGCCGACCCAATTAGCACCGAAAATCTAACTCCACGTAGGTACCTGTGAGAACTGACTATAAATACCTACTTCCTGTGTACGCTCATAGTATGAATAAAACAAGTTATGGAACGAACACGCGGAGTACCAATAATTGTTCAAATTATGACGTGGTGGCGTATCATTAACTTTATTTTTATTTTTTGAATTGTCAACTTTGAAGTTGCTAGTTGCTCATTCCAATATGGAGATAGGCCTCTATGAGAACAACGAGCAAGAAACTCCACGGACATTCATTTCAATTAGGTTTTTACAAAATCTTGGTTACAATATTCTGGTTGCTTCTATAATAATATGTGAAATCAATGAGGATGAATATTAAAAAAAATATATAAAAAATAATACGAATAAAGATGTGAGCTATGGTAGTCAAGAACCCAACTGACAGCACTCGATCACGAACATGACGCTTAGCCATACTTCAAGGTAAAAGTAAAAAGTACTTATACAGAATATTACCTAACCCATAAAGCTATACTTTCCAATTCCACAATATAGACTACAGGCCCATGTCCAAAAATGGTGGGTCATATGAACCACCAGGTGACGTATATAGGACGATATAAGAGCATAAAATAATAAGATTCAGCATTATGCCGTCACTTGTAAGCTGTCCAACTGAGTGCTGGTGAGAATTGAAAAGTGCAGGTAGAGTGAGTACATTTTGGTCATATATTTTTGTACGGCATTTTTACCATTGATAGATCCATGAAAAATAATAAGAAAGCGCGCAGTGCCGTACAAAAATGGTGGGCCACAAAGTCGGTATTTTTTTTGATTTTCTGACAATTTCCAGGGTAAATTTGGTCATTTGATTCTGTACGGCATCAGTTTCATACTGTTTCAATACAGCTTCTAATCCATTATTCCACAACGCCGTACAAAAATCATGTGACAAGGGGAAAAAATCGAGGGTTGCAACCCCCTCTCTTTCCGTGGTCCGGGGGGTGATTTGAAAAAGTACGGCTTCGGTTCCAAAACATTATCTAGCACTCAAAAGTACTATTAAAAATAATGCCGTCAAAAAATTATTGTTCATTTGAATGTAAATTAATTAATTATCTTAATTTCATGGTACACTTGATTTATAAAGCTGTAAAATCATTTGACTCTGTAAGTCTGTACGGCAACTTTTTTTTTAACATGATATTGTAAAATAAAATTGTTATACAGTATTGCCGTTCAAAAGAAACTGTTCTAAAAAAAATTATAGAGAAATACAAATACTGAATTATTGCAAAAGTTTAAATACTCATAGATTAATAATCTATAGCAATTTTCTACATTTTTCCCTTGTTTTAAATAGTATTAAGATAACTAATTAGGAAAAAATGATGCCGTACATTTTAATGCAGACCATATCTTTTCATATAATTTTGTTCTATGGATTTTTCCTTGAGTTGTTTTTCCCCTACAAACCTTTGGACCAACGAAAATGTACGGCATGTAAAAAAATATTATCTATGCATAAAATACTTTCAAAATAAATTAATTTTATGTTGTTTCAAATCACCCCCCGGACCACGGAAAGAGAGGGGGTTGCAACCCTCGATTTTTTCCCCTTGTCGCATGATTTTTGTACGGCGTTGCGGAATAATGGATTAGAAGCTGTATTGAAACAGTATGAAACTGATGCCGTACAGAATCAAATGACCAAATTTACCCTGGAAATTGTCAGAAAATCAAAAAAAATACCGACTTTGTGGCCCAACATTTTTGTACGGCACTGCGCGCTTTCTTAATATTTTTCATGGATCTATCGATGGTAAAAATGCCGTACAAAAATATATGACCAAAATGTACTCACTCTACCTGCACTTTTCAATTCTCACCAGCACTCAGTTGGACAGCTTACAAGTGACGGCATAGTGCTGAATCTTATTATTTTATGCTCTTATATCGTCCTATATACGTCACCTGGTGGTTCATATGACCCACCATTTTTGGACGTGGGCCTGTAGTCTAATATTCATTCCCGTTCCGTTTGTCGTATTCCGCAAACCTGCCAGAGAGAGATGTCAGATGTCAACCTGTCGCCACCTGTCCGTGCCGTCGCCGTGACGACAACCGACTGGGAAATTAAAACCTTTGATTAAACCATCCCAATGTGGAAGCTTGGTTTCAGGCGACGAGTGACGTGTGTGTAATAGCTATTAGAAAACGTTAAGAAGAGATTTGGTGAAAGTAATCGGTTAATTTTATTTTTCAGAAAAAAAATTTGCCTATTCTTATTTCCCAGCTGATTTTGAAAACATTTATTTGGTACAGAGAAGACTAAAAACAGACATGATTTAAAAAAACAGGAACAAGTGTGCAATAATGCCAGACAGATGTCTGACGTTGATTTTCAAATGAACCTTTTAAAAAAAGAGATGATGGACGTGGTTACTTATATAGAGTAGTTTTATACATTTTCATAAAAATAATGTCATTGTGATTAAAAGTAAATAACTACAAATATAACAAAAAACTAGCTATCTACGTCAATCTAAGTTACCGGGGAAGCTGTTCTATTTTTTGTATTTGGGGGCAACCACCAGCTCATATAACAATATTATTTTAATACTAGTATTACCTACTTTGCCTAGCGCACTGTTGGATTTTCAACGCTGTTGTTGAACGCAAGTTGAAGATCCAACAACAGAAATTACAAAGTAATATTAAAATGGTACTGTTCCCCTGAGCAGATGAACATAAAAAAACCGTAACTGATAATTTTTAACCAAACTTTGCGAATAAATAAAAATGTTGCCATATTCATACGAACGTGTTAAAAGTTAAATTCAAACCTGGCTTTCGGGGGCTATTGACATTTACTTTATAGGCTCGAACCGCCCAATCCAGCCCTGGAGGGAAGTGAGAAAAAACCGTAAACAGTTTTACGATTCGACCCTGTTTGACCGACGGAAACGTGACCGACATGGTGTATTATCCATTTTCTCTGCCATGACGTGTCGAATACCCTAACTTGGTAGGTTTAGTGAAAGGAATGTGGAAAATAATTGAAAATGGGGATGAGATATCACTTTCGTTGCCTTTTCCATTGCGGACGCGTAATCCTGGGCTGAAGATCGTTCACACACACAACGATACGTGGTGCAGAAATAAATCACTACGTTTACCTAAGTATGGCTGCTGCCTTTTTAAACAAGAGCGTGCCGTATTTATAATGATACCTGCCAGGAGGTTGGCATCGATATCTTTAGTACCGCGGTTCGTAAATTAAAAAGGACTCTTTGTGGTATTTTTTTATACCTTTATATTATATAATCTGTACTGTACTTTACCTACTTTTGGTTTGTTACTCAATCTATACTAATATAATGAAGCTGAAGAGGTTTTTTGTTTGTATGTTTGTTTAAACGCAGTAAAACCACCAGTCCAATTGGAACAATTATTTTTAGTATATGATAGCCAGATTCATCACGCTATGACGGGAGCAGCAGAGCGGTAAACAAAGACGTAACTTAGCACGGGTGCAATAAACCACGCGAACGAAGTCGTAGGGAGCAGCTAGGGATTTATTTAAAGGAAAAATTGTAATTGGCCATAATTTTGTTAAACTATTTATCTAAATCTTGGTTTTAGTAGTAACTTTTCCAAATAAAATAAAATAATTTTAATACCAACAATCCTACACAAATTGAACAAAGATCCGAATGAAATATTTTCGGATCGTATGTCTAAGCTCTAAGCCCCTAGATCGGCTTACTGTGACGTCACGATCTTTAACAAAGGAAAGAGGCAAAGATAGTAAAAATGTGATCTCCATAATGTATATTGCGGTACCAAGGTAACCTGAAAGTGATCTTGGTAGTACAGCTTTCATCCAAAATATGCAGGATACAGGCACTCAACTAGAATCGCCTTCCAGGAAATCTTATCAGGGTTTTATAGCTCCGAGCGTTTTCATAACATTTTGAGTAGGTAAAGAATAATAAACTTATCAAAGTATCATCACTGTTTTCCCTTACGAAATGAGAGGAAACAAATGGAGTTTTTTTTCCCTGTTATTAGAGTTTTCAGCTTTAAACGTTGTCAGAAACAAAGCAGAAAACTTCTCTGTTTAATGCTATTTATTCGACGTCTCTAGTTCATTTAATTTAAAAAGTACTTTTTTAATAAAAACATACTATTACAAAGTATCTGAGTAGACACGAAAATGTATTTTAGAAATGAATTTAGGGTTGCTAGATTCTAAATTTGGAAAGCCGAACCATCAGCTTGTTAAGCCGGATTTTTGGGTAATGGGTACGTATTATCTTTTTTAAAAAGCATGAAATTTTTCCGATGCTTTATCATGAAATTAACTCAACTTCTAGCTCGACTTCGGCTTTATCCGGACGCCTGGCAACCCTAAATAGATTTGATTTTATTTTCCACGGGTGCGAAGTCGCGGGCAAAGACTAGTTTAAAAGTAAAGTAAACTACTCCTTTTGTAACCTGTCAAAGAGAAAAAAAAACAGTCTTTCTATTTTACACGTCAAATTGAAAATCCAGTACCCACCAGTACCAGTACCTAGTGGCCCAGGTACGACACTAACAAAATTTGAACCCATGGACAAAATGTATCATCGAATCGACGGTGCTATAGTGCCATCTAATAAAATTATGCCTCCCTCTCGGTGTTTTGGTGAAAATAATGAAAATATTCATGACCACGCGCACCAGATTTACATTCTCGTGATACGCGTTCCCGACCAAGTTATTGTGTTTACTTTTTTTATTTATTTTTTTAATTCTCACGCGGTTATGTTTGTCATACTGCGTGGAGTTTTTATTTACGTTGGTATTACTGACACGTGCATGTTTCGAGGTTTGAATGTGGGAATGTTTAGGCAGTTTCTAGTCTAATTTGTGCACGAGTCAACGATTTTTAACAAAATAATGATAAAAATATTCAAAAATTGACGTTGCTTTTTTGCATTTACCTACTTACTGATATTAGGTATAAAGCTGAAGAGTTAGTTTGTTTATTTTTTCTTTGAACACAATAATCTCAGGAATTACTGATTCGATTGTGAAATTCTTCGCTAATAGGAACCTACGTTATCCCTGACTATTTTAGGCAATATTTTATTTCCAAAAATTTGTAAGATTTACGCGGCCGAAGTTCTTAGTAATATATATCAATTAGCATTCACATAAAGGTGGTTTCACACTGGATGGCGAGGCGTAGAGTAATATAGAAGGGAAAAAATTAAAACATGTATAAGTAATAAATACTCTATTTGTGCAGCAATATAGTTCAAAGTTGTACGAACAAATATTTCAATTCACGTCTTGCCAATCTTTCATGTGAAAGGTCTGGCGCGGAAAATCTTTCAGTGTTAAAGGGTCAGTGAGATTTCAATTCTCGCTTATCCTCGCCTCTCCAGTTCGAAACTTATTTTAAAGAACTCTAAAGAATAAAATCCACAGGGTATAATATAAATGGATTGCTCCAGGTTTCCTTAATACAGGAGCTGTATACAAAGTGCAGAGTCAATGGCTCTTAAGTTGTCGGCCAGTGCGGAAGTTAGCGACGTTTCTTGAACTTAGCCCTCTGGGAACAATGAGGGGGCTCACAGCTTCATGAGCTGAATGTACGAGCGTTTGTTTTGACAGTAAAGTTGAAGTTCTGTTGATGGTTGAGTTTTGTTTACTGTAGTCGTTAAGAAGTCGGCGTCGTGTATTGATGGACGAAAAATAATGAATAGTAAAAATAAAAATGTCGCAATAAAATAATACTATACAGATTTTGTTTTCTAGACCCCATACTAAAACAATTAAAAAAAAAATGACTAATGATTAAAAAAATAAAAAAAATGAATCTTTTGCCTGCGACTACGTCCGCGTAAATGTCGGTTATCGCAGATGCAGACGAAGTCGCGAAATAAAAGGTAGCCTATGCCCTTTCTTTTGGTTTAAACTTACCCCCTAACAAATTTCATCAAAATCAGTGCAGTGGTTTAGACGTAAAAGAGTAACAGACAGACAGCTGAGTTACTTTCTCATTTATAATATTAAAGTTTGCATAATTAATATGTATATGAGCAATAAGTATGGAAGTATGAATTGTGTAATTTAGCAAACGAAAGGGAAAACAAGGTTTGGAAAAATGAGAAATGTAACAATTTAGATTACGTACAAAAAATTACACAATAAAGAGGTTTTATAATCCAAATTGATGTCTCCAACAAAACGCGCGTACAAAACGCATAACAATCATTAAAGATCGCATTCATAACAATAATAATCTAGCAGTGAATACGTCAATTATATTCAATAATCCGCAATCACCCGTTAATATGCGTAAAGCGACCATTATGCAAATCCCCCGGCTTAATAGCGTACAGTAAAATGTAAATCAGCAATAATATAGAGCGATAACAATGCTTGCAACAAGTGTGTCGTTACCCTTAGTTTTGTTTTCTTTTTTGTTTGTGGCAACTTTTTTGTTTTCCTCTAATCGCTTTTGGTTGGAGTTTTATAATGTGTATGAATATATGAAGATACTAGCTTTTGCTCTTGACTTTGTCTGCGTTTTTGCCCCCGTTTCGATTATTTGTACGCCATAAGGGAAAGCGTAGAGACTGTAAAAAAAGTGCATCAACTCAAATATTATTGCAACGTATATTTACAAATAAAGGCCATTAAAATATTATAAAGAACTAACACTGTTTGTTTGCAAGAGGCAATATCTGGAACTGCTGACCAGATTACAAAAAATCTGTCAGTGATAAAAAAAATGGTTCTGTTTTTGCCGACTAAGGTAGCGAATCCTAGAAAATTTACAATAGTCGAAAGATGATTATATTTACATCTTGACCTCACCGTACAAAAGCGATTTACAATCCTATACATCTCTCACGACATCAGTAGGAATAGATGTAGTGTCCCCAATTTGTAGTACTCTGAATAATTAATTCAAGACGAACGACATGTCTCAGTACGCTGACCGGGGGCACAATCCTGTAAGATACACCGCTAACGTTGCCCGTCGCTGTATTAATTGGGAAGCAATCTCCTCGGCTATTGGTATCAATCAATTCAGAGTAGATCTGTAGGTACTTTGTACTGATAATTGAGGATGAAGTTCAAAAGAAGATAAATGTCAAAGGTCAATTAGAGAACCAACAGGAAAAACTTGGAATAAAATGACGTCAAAGACTTACAGTTAATGTAAAACCCTATAAATTTTCAACCAACAACTCGAATTTAATATAAAAAATCTGACTCAACGTTTGACGTCATCATTCTAATTTAACTTAATTTTACAGAGTTAGCAAAAACGTATCGGAGGGCTTAGCATCAATTTTAGTATAATATAGAATTTCTATTGATTTTTTAATTTTATTTTGAAATTTTTATTCTTAACTAGCGTCTGTCCGCGATTTCGTCCTCGTCAAAGTTGATTAACATGAAACATTTTTTCGGGATAAAACGTGGGCAACGTGGCCCATGTATTCCAGACTACATAATAATCTATCTCTGTGTCAAATATCAAATTTCATCCAGATCCGTTCAGCCGTTCTGGCATGACAAAGTAATAAACATCCATTCTTCCAAACTTTCGCATTCATAGTAGTAAGATATAAAACTATTAAAATGCTTTATGATAGTCGTATTTTCAATCCGAAAATCAACTCACTCGAAAACTTTAACGTAGCGCGCTCGGGTTAGACCGACTGGTTAATAAACGCAGTGACCGTTGGTCTACTAAGTTATTTATCCTTCACTAGTTTAACACTTTAGCCGGCTCTAAGGCGCCGGCTAAATCAAAATCACTAATGGATGTAATTCGTTTCCATTTGTCGACACCCACTGATACATTTTGCACAAGATTAGAAATGAGAAACGGCTGGTTTGTTCTGTCAAAATCTGTCTTGGTGAATTTAGGTGGAGTGACCTTGACGGTACTCCACCTGCATCTCACTTGATGCTAGGGATTGACTGCTCATCTCAAGCTCACTTCACCTAAATTCATCGAAATTTTACCGAAAAGCACAGTAGATCTCATGCCGGTTGTTGGCTCTCTAATTACCCTTGAAATAATGTGATGTAATGTAAATAATAATAATAATAATAATAATAATTCTACTTAAGTCATACTTTATTACCTGTGAAAACTTGTAATTGGCCTTTTTAATGTTATCCACAATCAAACTGTTGTACAAGATCAGCTGTAAGTTTTCCTAAAATTATTAAAATAAAATAAAATACGAAACATCGTGTTATAAAAACCATCTTATTTGTATAGTGTACCTATAGTCTAACTCATACCGGAGTGAGTCTCTTTCTAACTGAATATAATTAAACTACCTAAAGTTTAACAGATTTTTAATTTTTTGCAGTAGTCCAGGGAGTAAAGACTCTGTTTTAAGAACAGTTTCTAATCTCATTGTTTTTACTAGATTATCGCTGAGATGAGATTGCGACTACATTTGGAACGTTTTTAATTAGTAGAATATTTGCCTTCAGTTGCTGGTAAAAAAAGCTAAAAAATAATCTCACTAAAATGTAATCACATCTGTTGTCCTACAATTTTATTTAGGCTTGGGCTGTTAATCAATTAATTAAGGCCTCAAAATTAGTATGTACTCGGGCTCCAAATATTTTTTGTAAATATTTATTATACACCAGAGGTAATCTTATTGTCAATTTATTCAAAGCTTAAATTAGGGTACGCCATTTTCGCGTAATCAGGATTCCATTAGTTAATACAGGGTGAACTGGAAAACATTTACATAAAGTACAGGGCGAATGTTTTTTGCATTTTACATCAAAATTACATGGAAAAGTTTAGTAACAACTTAAAATAAATGTAAACATTCTCGTTACATTAAAAAAATAGTTTTTTACACATGTTTTGCGATTTAAAAATGGCATAATCATAGGTGTTTCTTTTTTTGAATGATGAATAAAAAAACTTCAACAATCTTAGGCGATTAACACACGGCACCGCACGCCGCTCCGGCATGCGGTGATGCGGTTCTCACGTCGCACTAGCCTCTATGAAATCCGCTTGAACCTTGCACACGAACACCGCACGACCGCGCGGTCGAGCGGTGTTCTCGTCACAACCGCATCACCGTGCGGACGTCCGCGCGGTCGTGCGGTGCCTCACACACGGGGCGCCGCATCACCGTGCGGATCATCCAAGGAGGTTAAAAATTTATGGAGTGCGCGCTTCATACTACAGAAACGGTCCTAACTCGGTGACCTTGAAATGAATGAAAGGCACCGAGTTAAGCGTTCTGTTTCTTTCTAATACACACAATAATAATATATTATATATAATATATAATATAATATACACAATTTCTAATACACTTAACAATGCCAGAACGAGATAAAATACAGAACTCAGTGCCTCTCTTTCTAAAAAAAATGAGTAACGGTTATCAATGTTCCAAGCGCTCGCTCCCTATATTTTTAACCTCCTTGGGATCATCGTGCAGGGTTCCCAATTTAGGGGTTTTCTCCCCAAATTTAGGGGGTAATATAATTTTTTAAAAGGGCGTTATATGTTTAGGTGTATTTTTGGGGACTTTTGGCTTCTTATATTTTTAAATCTATTTTTTTTATTTGTTGACCTAGCACCATAGTGGGTATCAGGACACATGCGCGAAAGACATTTGCGCGCAAGACTCTTGCGCGAGACTCTTTGCGCGCACGGACACTTGCGCGAATGGACGTTTCGGCGCCAAGACACTTGCGCGACTCCCTTTGCGCGATAGGTCACTTGCGCGAATGACAGTTCCACGATAGACATTTGTGCGCCTACACTTGCGCGATAGATACTTCCGCGAATCCACTAGCGCGAATGCAGATATGCGCGAAGTATATTTTTATAAAGGATATAATGGGCTAAATTCTTGAAATAAGGTTCCGTACGCACATCACTTTATCCATTAGATAAAATTTATAACGGCTAATTACGCGTCATGGGTGTAGTGTCCATGGTTTTCGAGGGTGCTGATGCCGAAAATGTAGTCAAAATGAAAATCCAAGATGGCGGCCGCAAAATTTTACAAAATATGCTTCATGGGTGTCGCGTCCATGGTTTTCGAGGGTGCTGATAACGAAAATGAGGTCAAAATAAAAATCCAAGATGGCGGCTGCAAAATTTTACAAAATATGTTTCATGGGTGTCGTGTCCATGGTTTTCGTGGGTGCTGATGCCGAAAATGAGGTCAAAATAAAAATCCAAGATGGCGGCCGCAAAATTTTACAAAATATGCTTCATGTGTGTCGCGTCCATGGTTTTCGGGGGTGCTGATGACGAAAATGTGGTCAAAATAAAAATCCAAGATGGCGGCTGCAAAATTTTACAAAATATGCTTCATGGGTGTCGTGTTCATGGTTTTCGAGGGTGCTGATGACGAAAATGAGGTCAAAATGAAAATCCAAGATGGCGGCCGCAAAATATGCCACACATTACTCGTTATGAATTTTATCTAATAGATAAAGTGATGTGGGTCATCATATAGATGCCTATGCAAACGAATTATTTTGCATCACGAAATTAAACTTTAAGGCATTTTTTTTAGCTTAACATTTATTTTACATGTTGTAATATTATGTGCATTATAAAAAAATAAACAGAACGTTATACCTACATGAATCACAAACGAAATTAATAAAATCAAAAATAAAACTAAAGTTTAATACTTTAGTTAACCAAAGCTCACAAAGTGATATTGGATTGAATGAAACAAATCGTTGATGGTATTGAAGCACCCTTGAAAACCATGAACACGACACCCATGACGCGTAATTAGCCGTTATGAATTTTATCTAATAGATAAAGTGATGTGGGTATGTGTACGGAACCTTATTTTAAGAATTTTGCCCATTATCCTTTATAAAAATATACTTCGCGCATATCTGCATTCGCGCTAGTGGATTCGCAGAATTTTTTTATTTTTTTCCCAGAATTTTCTCCGCAGTTTTCACCAAAAGTTCCCCAAAATTTTTCCCCAAATTGGGGGAAAAAAAACCCCAACCTGGACACCCTGAAAACTGGTCAAAACCGGTAAAAAATAACTGGTTAAAACCAAAACTGTTCAAAATCGATCCGCACGGTCATGCGGTTGAACCGCATCACCGTGCGGACAACCGCATCGAAATCCGCTTCACCGCCACCGCATGCCGGAGCGGCGTGCGGTGCCGTGGGTTAATCGCCTTAGTTTCAGAAACTTATTTCAAAAACTCAGTATGTAAACTAGTGTACTAATACAAAAAGGTTTTTAAGTTGAAATGATATCATCCATTTTTATGTAAATGTGTGAATATTTCAGCAAAAGGGGATTTGAGTCGCAAAGTCCTATTAAGAAGCTTACTGCTTTCATTTTGTCAAGTGTTAATTAGTTGCATCCGACCCTTTTTCATACAGCGTGTATATTTAAGAATAATATTAAAGTATTATTTTCTGTCCCTTTCTGCTTATGTTTGTCTTTATTAGGAACATACAGCTTTAAGAATTCAGAAACCTTTTCTTGTGTGTCTTTATTTCTTTCCTTTTATTTGGATTTATTTTTTTAGTCCTTTGTACTTTCTTAATTTATCTTGGACAACACTAGCTGACATCTGTGAAGGAAAACATCGTGGGGAAACCTGGAATTATATAAGTCTGAAGTCGCCAATGCGCCCAGAAGAAGCTTAGTGCTCGTGCTTTCTCTGTATAAGAAAAGGGCTTTGCCCTACATTAGGACAATTATAGGCTAGTATTATTATTATTTTAGTCACTTTAATAAGGCCAGAAAAAAACTTAGTTTCGTAGTTTTTCAGTTTACTAGGATTTGTCTTACTCTAACTAACATGCTTGTACTGCTAGAAGAATGGGCTTGTATTAAGTATCCTTTTAGCTCGTAGTTTTTTTTAAGGATGGGATATCATCAAATGACTTCTTTCGCTCTGGGCGGAGCGGAAGGGAGTGTCAGGCTTTTACTGACTAAAACCCGTCCGTGTACCTCCTAATGCCCCATGCATTCCAGGACTGCGGTGACTCTTTCGAACAAATTCCGCAACCTTGGGATAAATTCCGCAACCCTGGGATAAATTCCGCAACCCTGGTTTAGCTTGTAGCTAAGAATTCGATCGAGTTAACCTGCTCCATTTCTATGCATTCCACGAACACGTGATAGGCGTTGCAGGTAGCACGCCCCATTGTCTTACGTCACAGAAAGAGCTCGAATGTTGAATGCAAATGAATATTGAAGCAAAGTCAGCTTGCTCTGCGGAGATGTACCGCAGGCTCTACTTAGCGTTCTCGATTCAAAATGGATATTTTACATTTCGAGATTATCTTGGCCATCAAAAAGAAAAGGAGGTGTAGGTACCTATATTAATAAAGTAAAAAAATATATTTTTGTATTTTCATAACTTAAAAAAGAGGGTTGGATATATAAAAAGGCCTTAAAATCAGATTGCCAATTAAATATTCAATTGAAGGTAGCCATGGAATCTATGTATAGTAACAGGAAAAAATATTTTTTCAATCACTGAAAAAACACGGGGTCTCGAAAACTATGAACCTGAAAGTGTTCAGAAGCTATAAATAGTGTCAATAATAATATTTAGTTTAAGAATTCTTTTTGAGCTCAATAATAGGACAGATTGGTATTTTATTGGTAGTGCACGTCAGCTAATAACGGATTTTGTGATAAAGCCTCTTAGAGTCTACGATTTTTACTCGGAAAAAGTCGTGGCTACTTACTTATAAATTCTGCTTTAAAATGAGATCTCGGAGTACGGCTACGATAGAGGCAGTGACATGGAATGATGAGTGCAGATTCGTGTTGAATGAACAAATAGACAAACTAGCGGACGTGACACAGGTAGCTTTTAGTTACAATGTCTACAAATGTTGGAGCTTTCGAGGAAACTCATAAAAATACGTATTACGAGATTAAAAAGCTTACAAAGTTACGATGCAAATGAAATAGATTTTGTGTACAATATGTTTTTACCAAAATAAAGTCTATTTGGTTGAATGGATAATGGTTCCTCAACCCTAATGCTATTTTGATTAGGTTTATCAATTAGCAAACGAAAAGTAGGACGCCCTTAGCGGCGATCTTTCCCGGTTGGCTGGTACTGCTACCAGCCAACCGTCGCCGCTTCACCTAGCCTAAACTAAATTCTGGTCTACCTGCATAGACGAGAGTTACTGAAGATTGAGTTATATGACGCGTGATTAGAGTTGATTATGCCTACAGTAAATGACTTTAGACTGATGACGATTGTGATGATGAGATGACAGTTAAGTTACAGTTTTGTGAAGCTTTCAGAAAACACACACGATTTTGTAAGTTTCTGAAAATGTAAATTAATAGAAGAAGCTCTTTGTGAAAAACCTTATCCTGGCATCTTACCTACTTCTGCTGCAAAGCAGCGTTACTGTACTCCAATTTCAAGTGTTGTAGTGTAATTACAGGAACATGAAACATTTCAGCTTTATCTCTAAGATGTATTGCATAAGTCTATAAGAGGCGGCCGTGGGCTTAGATAAAAATAATCATTTATTAAGCTCAACTTGACTAAACCAATTAGTAAACACACCAAACTACAAATAACTTTAACAATCCGAGTATTATACAAAATCCTTAGTCCACGGTTCAACGGAAGCAAGCAGATAGGACGCACGCTCGCATAACACCCGGACCGTATGCATACATGGACGGAAGACTCCCTAGATTGCAGGATTCAACTCAAGTACTGTATATTAGAACATTCTGCATTTTGATTGAATTCACTTGCGTCAGAAATGTTGGCGTTCTATTTACTGATGTACAGCTCGTGGTTTTGAAATTATATTGCGTTGAAAGCATCCGGCCATGGGAAGCAATAGAACTACAGATATAATACCTATGTGAGAATATTGCGTTTCCAGTGTTTTGTTTATTGATGGATAGGCTTTTAACTATTTTGATAGAGTGATGGTTATTGTGTGGGTTTGCGTATTGCATAATGGATTTGAGATTAATGAAGCTTTGAGTGATTGATTTCTTAAAGGATTGGTCTTGTACGTAAAATTAATATTCTCCTAATGAAACCAAAACTTTGACATCAAGTAATCCCCTGATATATTGTTTCAGAAAGACTAGCTTGTAAATATACTAAAAATACGTAGGAGTGAATTCTTCACATTTATAGCAATAAGAACGATTTACCATTCTACTGATAAGAATGAAAACAAAATTTAAAAATTTTATGAATCCTGCAAAATGAATATTGCAAACTTAATGTAGTTAAGAAACTATTTAACTGTACAAAGATTTGTTCGTGTTAACGAAAAGATGAGGAATCTCTTTGAGTATAACTTATATTGTTTCCAGATTACGAGCTTTCTAATTTTAACATTGCAACTGAAAAAAAGGCCGGTAATAGAATCTATTTTTGTTTTTTATAGAAACTCCATATGTGGCGACAAAATTATGTATAAAGCGCAATGAGCTGGCTTTAATGAGGGCTAATGCGGAGGTACAAATTATAGGTGCCTATATTTACTGAAGGTTAGTACCTACTTACGTTTTCTTTTGATGTTTCAAGTCTTTGAATTTTGGAGTAAAGGCTTATTACTCACGTAAATACGCTCCTGCCATTGATCTTTCGTGGAGCCATGATTTGGAATTTTAAATACCTATAGTCTAACTCTAAAACTCGAAAAATCTTGATACTTCCTGACAACATAACTCCACGTAAGTACATGTCTTCGCTATACCCACACTAAAAGTCGATTCATTACGAAGCTTCCTCAAAAGTCAGAGGGATTAGAGGTCGGCTGAGAATTACCCACGCCTCATCAAGACACGTACGCGTTTCAGCAAGTGAGAGAAAAATGAGCGATGTTTGTTTACCGCTGAGCCCGGGTTTATAGCGCGACGGAGGCTCTTGATCGTTGCGTTTTGTGAGGCGGGTGAATTGTAATGTTATTATTATTGGTTAAAGTTTTGTTTGTTTGATCGGGTTTCACATTGGTAGAAATGGCTTTTGAAATAAATGTAAGTTTTGCCATTGTTCAGGTCTTACAAGTAGTTACCTAAGGGGAATAACATAAAAGCAAGGACGTTATAATATGTATAGGTAGAAGGTATTTTGTATGTACTTAAATGACTGTTAATATTTCAAAATATTGACACATTGATATTAATAGAGATAGTACTTTGACTCAAGCTGCGGTAATAACTCCTAAGACGTTTAGTCTGTGTTTGCTCAAATGCTTAACAGCCCAATCATTTCCACAGATATATAAGAGTACTTGTTTACTTGCTTGCTTACTCTATTAATAGTTTTATAAGTGCCATATTTTCATACTACACCAAGCTACTGTTCTTTTTCTTTTAATTGTGATCTTAACTACATAAAACTTGTGCGGTGACCGCACGGGCGTAAATCACGTCGGAATTTTCACCTTGACCTTACAAACATGAATACAGTATCAATTCGTGACAGCTGTATTCAAAATTGGTCATTAAAACCACCAGTATTACAATACAATACTAGATTTTACGTTCCACGCATACCTACGCACGTAAGCCCAATTACACGGATACAGCTTATTTGTTCGGTAACTCTGATCGAAACGCCAATATCAATTACAATCCTACCAGCATTGCATATAGGTCTCGTTTGGGGCTCACGTATAACCAAAATGTGTGGGACGTGAGGTGAATATCTCCATTTAGCTAATAGGATTAACATCATGTGACATGGGGGAGAATGGGTGGTCGCACGCGCCGCTTGTGAATAATTTAACACTGTCGAATTTTTATGCAAAAATTTTTTTGGATTTAGAATTAATTTTCTATGTACCTTATGATTTTATTATACGATCAAAATTACTTGAGCCCGCTATTTATTTCTGTCATGTGCCTGAACTTTTCGAAATAATCAATTCTGTGGGGCGCTATTTTTGATCATGAACGATATTCAAATATCTACCGAATTATAACAAAAGAAATGAAATAACTTTCATAGAAAACAAAAGAAATTGGTGTCCTATGTAAATGAAAGCTCGTAGGTATTTGTTCCAGAAAACACAGCACGCAGGTTCCCAGTAAACAAACCTTGTGTAACCTGACATCAGAAGGTACAACATACTCGGCCTGTTATTAAGCCCTTGCTACAAGGAAATAGTTCCCACATGCTGCTGGTGAAATAAAAAACCAAATTTTCTGTGGCGACAAGTACTGTAAATGCGGGTTACTATAGTAACTAACCGACAAAACTAACCCGACCGAACGACCTACCGACCGACCGACTAAGTACATAACGAATAAACGTATGAACTTTTCACCTCTTGAAAAATTACAGAAATAATAATAAACTCGTTGGTCTAGTGGTCGCAAAGCGCGACTGCTGAGCATGAGGCCTTGGGTTCGATTCCCGGGTCGGGCAAAGTGTTATTGGGTTTTTCCATCAGGAATTTCTCAGTAGCAGCCTCGGAGTCTGGATTTGTGCCCGGTTGATGGCAATAGGCTCGCCCCCTATTACATGGGACTTAAACATAACTGGCGAAATGTGGGTGTACTAATGGATACACCTCTGCCTAACCCTTTGGGGATAACAGGCGTGATGTTATGTATGTATGTAATAATAAAATTAGAAATAAGAAAAAAATACCTCAAACAAGATCGTTTATTCTCATTCAAGAGGAGGGGAGGTTTTTCTCAATCGATTTATTTCCGTTTTGGGCCAAAGCTTCCCTGCAGGGCTAAAGTAACCCGCATTTACCACCTACATACCTATTAGACAAAAATGTAACTGTATTCCAGTTGTTTTCTAGTTTTATATAAAGTTTTTAGGGGGCAATTTCCGTAAGTTCAACAACGATAACATTCAAGTGCATTACAGTCTCAATTTGTCAAAAAAAAATCTCTATACTGCTTACATTTTAATAAAAAGTTTGACGTTGATTGTTGCTGAGATGAGATTGCTACTAGATGTTGGATGTTTTTAGATGAGAATTGCACTTAAATTTTGATTATTTGTATAGATGATCACTATGCAATGTATGGTCGAGGATGTTGATTGTTTGTCTAACAACAATGTATTCACGTTCCTATAGTCGTTTAGTACATAATTTATGTATCAAACGATGTCACCGAAAGCATCCTGTAAAACATTCCAAGCATGACGCTCCATTTCCCCACACTCCAAAAAAGACCCAAAAAACTTAACTAATCGTAAGTAAAAACTCCAATTTACTATAACACGCACTTGGCAGTAACAAATTGATCTGTGCCCAAATTAAATTAAATAGTCCAGAACCGCGGGAGACTCAAGTCTGTGACGTCATCAGTGACGAGGGTTACTTCCTCCATCCGTCTTCGTGCGATCACTCACGATTATTGCACGGTGGTGCTTTTTATAAGCCTCCTTGATAGTTATTAGACTGGGAAAATGAAGGATTTACATAGAAGATTGATAATTTAATATCTATTTGATGGTGGAGTAAAAGACTGTGATAGTCTCCTTTATTGGTCACATTTTCAGCATTTTTTTTTCCGTTGATTTTCATACGATTTTTTTAGGTCATAGGATGGCATGACTAAATTTTGGGAATTGTAAACAATTAACACATGTGGGATGGTTACTCATATAAACGTCATGTCTTTGTTTCTCTCTGTGTCATTTTTACTAAACGAAACCTTAACGATGTCTTTAGTATGTATAACTCAATTTTTGGGTTTTGTGGGTTGGATTCGTTTTGCGTAACTACGTCCGATTAAAGTTTTCTTCTGTTGATGTTTCATTTTAATTAAAATACTTAACAAAACAACAATACCTTAAACATAGAGTAAATTAAATCTAGATACGTTAATTGTTTATAGATTTTAATTAAATCGATTGAACGGAAGGCCCGCTGGATGATCGGATTAATAAAGATAATGAGGAACTCTGATTGGGCTATACGTTTTGCCTAGTAGTAAAATTAAATTTCCTGAACGAATTCATTTTATGTTCTTTAGAAAGTTGAAGTTCTGCTTCCGTATTGATGCGTTCGGCGTCATAACATCTTTTGAAGGTATTTAATTGTTTGCAACATTCAGAAAAGTCACTTGAAAATATACCTATTTTAATTGACAGATTTTAACGTAACGTACCTACAACATACAACGAAATATGGTTAGTAAAAAATATGACAGATTGAATTTTGTTGACATAAATAAACTCACGCCTGTTTTCCTTTTTTCTGTGGTTGCTGCCTACCCAGAAACCACAGAGCACCATCTGCTACAATCCTTACATACTCCTTTCGTTTCGTTCACGATCGTACATACGAGTACCCCACTTTTGTTGACTTAAACTAGTCAAATTGAACATCAAAAAATATTTTAAGTGATGCCCCTGAGTGCGACAGTTATAAGTTATATCGGTATGTTATTTTGAAATGATTTTTTATATCTAAATCTGAGATTTTATGTAACAAATCCGAATTATTAAATGCTAAAACTCTTTAGTAAACAGAAGACCATTGTTCGGCATCCATTAAGGTTTGTTTTCTAAAGTAATTAAGCCTCGATAACTCGAATGGAAAAAGGTTCGTTTGTTGTAACCGTTTTGTTTTTTTTTGTTTTACTGGACATAGATTCTTTTAGTCATTTATGAGCTGTTAGCTTGTTTTTTTTTATCTTTTTTACTGAGTGATGCATAATTCAAACAAATGTTTAGACGTGTAACAGTTTTTGTTATTTTATAATGTGGCTAGACTTGCCGTTTTTAAGTGTAATGTGTCAGGAGAGCTATATGATTTCAGAAGGCCCTTTTATATAGATGTTTAAATGTAGTCGTAATCTCTACACAGTCAGTGAAAATCAACGTTAAAATATATAATAATAGGAAAATTAGAAGCATTTGTGCCAGATTCAGACTGAGATTAGACTGCCGATAGCATTCTTCCTTAAAGTATGTAGAGTTTGTACGCTGACAAAAGTAATAATGAAAAAAAATCTTACAAAGAAGATACACACGCTTTCCTTTGTAAATACATACCTAAGACAAATCCACGAAACTGTTCGCCTTCCAAATTCAAATGTTGTTAAAGTCGGTTCAATTTAAAACGAACAAATCCAAAACACGTAATACCATCCCTTTTGTATTCTAAATTTAAAAATCTCATAACTCTAAGCACATCGAGCACAATGCAATACCGACCTGTCAAATAAAATCCACTGAGATTCAAAACAAATCTGTTCATGTTACATTTTGTTCACGTCTTACGGCGGCCGAACGCTCCGTGAAGCAAGGAAATACACAGATATTGTGTGCACTGCAAGCAATTTGAGGCGCTTGTTACAACGGCTTATTTCTATACGCTACAAGAGGCCCCGTTGGTGAAGTTGGTACCCATATATGTATGTACTTTTTTTACATATCTTTTAAATATAGTATCTACTACATGTATACGAATATAGTCTATACTTACTAAAATTATGAAGACGTAAAGTTTGTGAGTTTGTAATTTTGTAGGGGGTGATCTCTGGATCTATTGAACCGCTAATTGGAAGCTACTTTATCATTGAGTGCTATTATAGGCTATATTTTTTATTATGAAAAAATTAGGGATCCTTAAGAAAAATCACCCGAACGAAGTCGTGGGGTGAGTACTATCTTAAATAATTGTATAGGTATATATAGGCCAAAACGGTTAGACTTCTGAACTCTTCGATCATCCAGCTCAAAAATCTGGATATCTTCCATGATAAGCGGCACGGCTTGTAAATACTTATGCGTAATAAAAGTTAATTTAAAATTGTTATAGTTTTTAAGTCACTGAAATGTCACTGTCAACTTATGTTCAAAATAGGTGCAAACTAAAAGCAATTAACTTAACAAGAACTTAATACTTTTTCCGCATGATTTTAAAAATCAGTTTATCTAAGCGAAAAATTCGGTTGATTTTCGCTTTACGGAGTCGATTTTCAAAAACCTTACCAAGATGTGATAAGAGCCCATAATTTATCTGGCACTGATTGTACGGTTCTATCATAAGTTCGCACTTACGATAAGCCCTTATGATCAGTAACAGATGAATAAGAGGCGATTTTCTTTTGAAAATAGCCCCTTTTTGTTAGAAAAAGTTGACTGTTTCGAACTAAAAGCCTCCCCCTTCCCACCCCTTTTATATTATATGAACAATAAATTGAAACAAGTTACGGATTCGGATTTTATTAAAACCCTTTGGTGTACATTTAGGTTTTTGTGCGTTATTCGGACCTTCGTTACCGATATGAAAATTTTTGGGAAGCAATATTTTCTGGTTCAGTTTTGTAGATATATGTGCTTGCTTATGTGGCTTTCTTATTTAATTTTGAAATTGCCGTTGACTAAGTAAAGCGTAGACAGAGCAATCATACATTCTAGCAGTTCTCAATAGTTAATCTATAATGAACTAAAAAACAAAAGATATAGAGTAAAAAAATGCGTAATTGCGTAACAAATGCCGCGCGGAATTATATTTTGCTAACAATTTTCTACTCTATTTGTAATGTATTTTAGTTTATTATTAATTAATAAATCAAAACGTAAACGTCAAAAATGTATGACTAATCATTAAACAATGTTGTAGTTGGGTTAATTACGTTATTTATTAAGTATTCGTTTTTTATTAACACGCTAAACACTAGGGAATTCTTCTGTATCGTGGGTGCTTTTACAAACATATAAACTCACATACACAAACAACCAAACCCGAAACAACTATCTGTAAGCCATACAAGTATTTATTCCGTGCGAGAATTAAACCCGCCACACTCAGCACAAAAGCCAAATTCAAAGAATTATTTATTTGGCACATCTTTTTTCTTTGTACGTTGCAAAAGAAAAGAAAAATATCTTCAGTCTATTGTTCTATTCTGTTTACTATACAATTATTTCGAGACAAGAGATTTGAAGTGAAGACAGCTAGGATCATTACTCAGATAACAATACTGTTAAATTGTGTAAATGTCTAGAAATTCCCTTTAATGTTTTTAGTTATGTACTTAGGCGAAGAAGTTTCAGCCATTGTCGAGGTATTTAGCGATAAAATAGACACAGTTATCATTGTGGTAGTGACGTTGTTGCTTTTCGTATAACCTACTTCTTTTTTTATCGGATATTTTGTTGTTCTTAATTATTTTTTAATGTTTGATTCTGTGTTTTTTTACTGTTTGTTCTGGGTGGAGGAGCTGGTAATAAAAACAGCTGCACCGGTCGATCGCCGCGAAAGTTTATGAGAATGGATAAAGAGATGTTTGTTTGTAGTTCTTTAGCGCTAAAACGACTGAACGATATCTGCTGAAATAGCACTCATGTAGATATTGATCTAGCTAAACACATAGGATATTTTTATCCTGTTTTTGTCAGCGTCAGATAGCATCTGTCTAGCATTAGTGCTGAAATGCTCAAGCTAAGATAATGCTTGCCTTGTTTATTAAAATAAACAAGTTTGTTTACAAAAGAATAATAACTAACAATACGAACAAAAGTATTATTCCGTATAATACGACTGCCTCGTTGGTCTAGTGGTCGCAAAGCGCGACTGCTGAGCATGAGGTCTTGGGTTCGATTCCCAGGTCGTGCAAAGTGTTATTTTCCATTAGGTGGTCTAGATTTGTGCCCGGTTGAAGGCAATAAATACGTCCCATATTACATGGGACTTAAACATAACTGGCGAAATGTGGGTGTACTAATGCATACACCTCTATCAACCCTTCCGGGATTACAGGCGTGATATTACATTATGTAATGAGCTCGTTTGTTTATCGAAGATGTGCTCTTAAAAAACTACATTTTCCTTTCGATTCATATGAACTTTGTCTCAAAATTAATAAACATATAAGTAACAAAGTACGTATAAAGTAACAGTATATACAGTTATAAATACATAGGAACGTCAAAGTAAATAACGGGCTTAGGAAAACGAACAAGGCGTGAAGCGCGAACGATAAACCCATTGTTTGTTGTAATTAAACGGTGATGAAGCAAGCCCTAGTGTTAATACAATATAACGCTGACATTTACAATTAATGTTTTATAAACGGTTTATTAAATACTAAGTTGAGTTTGTGACAGACATCCAGTTCTGTAGACGGGTAATCATTTCGTGATGGATCTATGTAGAAGATGGATCGGTGCTTAAATGTGTATGAAGGTATATTTTACCCAAGTATGGGAACGGAAGGGTAATGCGATTTTTTCATCAAATGTTTTTTTTTGTTTTGGTCGTAATCATCTTTAGACTATACAGGGTAATTAGTAAAAGTTAGACCTAATTTGCAACAAAGACCCCTAAAACTAGGGGTTGAAACTGAGCTGATCATTGCATTTTGGTCTTTTCAAGTTAACTAAAAACTGCTATTTGTAAGAAATCTATTCAACTCTCGACGCATTATTCTACAGTTTCTGGTCGAAATAAAAAAAAAGCTTAAAAAGTGTTATAACATAAAATCAATGCAGTATCAACCCCAAGCATAGGGGTGGTTATAAATTAGCTCTAGTTTATCCTCTTTCAGGGAATGCGTCGAATTACCAATCACCATGTACAGACATAAAAAGTGCTCTTAGTATTGAGAAAACCTATTGCAAAGAAATAATTGGAGGTAGAAAGTAATAGCATAGAGTAGTAAATAAGTGTGTGTGTTCCATTTTTAAAACCCCGTCTGCTAATGAGTATTTACTCTTTGATAGTAAATAAGTCTGGGTGTTCCTTTTTTAAATCCTTGTTACGTGTACGTACGTATTTACACAATTTTATAAGTGTGCATGTTTCTTTTTCAAATACTTGTCTACTAATATGTTTTACACTGGTAGTAAATAAGTGTGTGCGTATTCCTTTTTTAAATCCTTGTCTACTAATACCTATGTATCACAATAGTAGTTAATAAGTGTGCGTGTTCCTTTTTTAAATCCTTTTTCTACTTAGCTCAAGGTTCGACGTTGAGCCAGCCAGTGTTCTCCTACACAGCCAATTATATAGGGCAGTTATTACAAGCTTCACGTCTCCTGACGTCATAAGCTCGCTTACTTTATTTCAGCTCGGATTTTAATTAAACATTATTCTGTTCAAGTTAAGCCAACGCACACATGTGTATTAATTAGGTGTATGTCGTCAAATGACGTTATTATGTAGCTTTAAATTAGTATCGGTGTACTGATTAGGCTTTTGTATTCCGTTCTTCTAATTAGTGTTTAGAAACACGATGGTAGTCAACTAAAAAGCAGTATTTTTTGCTAGTTGACATACATTTTTAATTGCAAAATCTAACGGAACAGTTGGCGCAGTGACTAAGCGAATCGCTGCTGTGCTGCGTGCCACGGGTTCGAGTTCCGCACGAAACAAATATTTGTTTGTAAATGCACCCACAATACTGGAGAAATTGTTAATTAGTAAATTCTGTTTCAAAATTTAATACTCGTATGCTTATTAAAGCAGTAACCTAAGTATAGTTGGGGGTATTTCCATGGCAAAGCCGGTCATTAACCGTTCTACACTTTATATAATTCATTCGTTTAAGCAACAGACTACTGAATCGTCTATCATATCCGCCAACGTGTTTTACTAATGAAAAACGATAAACAGTTCACATAATCCATCCATCTTTCCTTTACCATCCTGTAAATCCATCCACATTCATATTCATAACTCTTTTAGTCACATGCGTTTTATCCCTCTTTCGTCCTCTTCATATAACTCAAGAATGTAACTTACAACTTAACGTACATCTGTCGCCAACCTGGGACTCTAACTTAGCCCCACTTTCAAAGAACAAGATCATAAACCTAGCGCTAATCCATTAAACAAAACACGATCTTCCCATTAATAATCCCGCACAAGTAACATGAACTATGCTGTTTCACATACTAAAGTGTACAAGGTTCTCTTGCACAAGTAAGTAGTTATCGCGGCACAGGGGACCAACTTGCACAAAGCGCTAACTTGTACAATGCGGGTACTTCGACTTACTCATAGTTTTATTATATTCAACTTTTTAGATGAAGCCGTACTAAAATGAGAAATTTTGTTCGATACAATCGTATTGTTTGATACAAGTTTATGGCTTTGTTTTACAGAGTTTGAAGGTCGCGTGTAAATTGTAAGTTATGCAAAACAAAGGGCATTTATTTACAACGTTTGAAGACATTTAAAAAATATAAATTACCTTCATTGGTTTTAAAAAAACAAGATCGTGTCAGTTTATATTCTTTATTCAAAGTTAACACTTTGAATAAAGAATATAAACAAAAGTAATATTGCAGACCGATATTAAATAAATTTTGTGAAATGGCAACCCTAAAATTGTCAGAAAAAAAAGAATGAAAAATTGCGTAATTTTATTAAGTCTCAGTGGGCGTGTTTATGGCCATAAATATTTGTGATCTACTCAGGTGTCCCTCAGGAAATCTACATGAGTGCTTCAAAAGTTATATTTCTAATAAAATATAAGTGTGTTATTAAAACTAAATGTTCACTACATGATATTGCACGCAAAAAGACAATTGGGAATAATTATGTAGGTATTTAATGCGGAGTCATAAAAAAGGAAACTGATTGAAATGTTATCAATTCTAATATGGATATAACGGGTGTAAGAAGACACCTAACGAAGCCTAAAATTACATAAATGTTTATCCTATCATTGCGATCAGTTTTTAGTTTCAGACCATACCTGGCAACATTCTGGTTTCGGTTACGTCAAAGGTCAAAAGGTCAAAGTTCCAATTTTTAAACATTTTTGCGGAAAGCAGTGTTAGATGTTAGAAGTAAGCTTTGAATACCTGCACTGTTACATGCACCCATAAGCACAATTGCGTGCTTTACATTGCGCGCTACAGTGAATTTTCATACCAAAAAAAAATTACGTTGAAATAATTTTTGCTGAGGCTTATTCCGCCTTATTACAAAACAAAGTCTTTGCTTAAACCAGGTTAAAACCTTCGAGCCAGTTTTCGAATTTCGAATTTTATTTCGATAAAGATAAAGTTTGTAACACAAATATTGGCTTAATGGTTTAAACCTGTTTACCTAAGCAAAGAGTTTGTTTTATAATAAGGCCTACTTAGTTTAATGAGCAGTATCGATAGTTTACTTGTTACACCTCGCAATGCGCCGCCGCCGCCGTCAAGAATTTCAAAATTGGAACGGTCTTAAAAAAAAACTACTTTATTATATTTTTAATTGGCATCCAACTGCAGCCCTTCCTTCGCAAACCTGTTACTTTCTTTGACGCAACAAACAAAATATATTTCTAAGAAAATCCGTGCAAGTGAAAACTTCTTGTTTACTGCAGGCACATAAACCAAGTCAAAGGCTTTACGTTTAATGCATTCAATTTAATTAGTTCCAAGTCCTTACCTTGCCTGAATAATGTACTAGATAAACAGATTTTAATGGGTACGGCTTTAAGGCGATGCTCTTGAGTCGTGTCCCTACTAATTAAATTATTACTTGAGAGATACACTTTAAGGTAGAAGCTCCACGGTAGCCCGCGAAATTCAAATTTTCTTACGTTTTTTGCAATTTGCAAGTCAGTATTAGGTTTAATGTTGAATAAAGTATGATTCGCGGGTGTAAGAAGTATGTATTTTCAGAATTATAACCATTTAAGTCAGCAATAAAACCCCATAGGGCCAGGTAACCCGAAAGAATGATTATTTCATGAAATCTTGACATTTTAGTCAGATGACATACTACTTATACTTTCAACGGCTGACAAGCCTCGTCACCTTAAGATAAACCATTTACCACCGAGAATCCTTTAGAATTTGGCGACCAAGTTCGTCGGCTGCGGCTGAAGCAAATTGCTCCGGCGATTTGCTGGCCAGTGTCCTGTGTCGTTAGCAGTTTGCAAGAGGAGAATTTGATGATGTGTGCGGACCATGTTTCTGACATTATAGGATGATAAGGATGAAAGTGTTTGTAGGATAGTACGTAATAAATATAAGATGTTTAAGGAGGTGTCTCGTTTAGATAAATTATATTTTCATTTATTTTGGTGGAAAAATTTGGAAAAACCTAACTAGGTCTACATCCGCGCTTAACTGTGTGATCGATAAAGACAAATAATTATCTTTTCTACCTATTTATTTTAAAAATAATCAAAGATAATTTTCCACTGATACAGGATAAACATAAACCAATAATACAATTTAATAATCGCAAAGTTGACCGATATCAATGTTGGAATTTCAAAGGTCTACGCCGTAGCACAGCTACGCCGTAGTGCAGCGTAGCAACCGTCTGCGTAGGCGCAACGGTGTGTGTATCCTCACCGTATAAATCAGTTACCTCTATTAGGCAAGTGGATTTGAATGATTGATTAAGAACATTATTTTTTAAATTTAAGAGTGCTGCTCTAAATACGAAATATCCTTAAATTATTTCAGCAAAAATATTCAAAAAATTATTCAGTATTTTATTACTGTTTTTTAAGCCAGCTGCACCCCAATTTGCCTATGCAGAAATGTATATCTTTCTGACGAGAAACGGTGTTCCACATTACCTAACTCTATAAACAGCAGTCTACAAATTGAAACACGGCCTTGTTCAAAGCCTATATTGGTAGTCCAGGTACATGTCCCTTAATTCAACACGATCTGTTTGGGGACTTAGGCACCACATTCAAAGATACGCCGTCTATTTGATAATTTGAATGCATCTGCACGTATCTCGTTTGTTTGGGAGACTTTGCAGTACGTTTTCGAGTTGTTTTCAATACATCGCTTGTTTACGTTCACGGTTTTGTTTCGGGATTCATTTTGTACCAGTGTTGGATGGCTTTGTGTGAATTTGATTGCTGGGTGTTGTTGATGTGTTATTTGAAAGTAGAATGGAAGGGAAATATTATATGGGTCAAGCAATCGGCGAGCCCTCAAAAAATTCCGCTGGAATTCGGTGAGAGCTCTTGTATTTTCTCACGTTTTTTAGCGGAATTTACCCATTTTAGGCACCACGATGATCATACAAATCATTTAAAAATATGTCATTTAAAAGGAAGGTTTTTGAAAAGTATGACGGCCAACTTCATACTGGACACTGCAAAAAAAACCCTAAATAACTTTATTACTCTGAAAATTACTATTCTAATAATTACACTGGCACTATGTTAGTAAAATTAAACACTACGGCTTAGTTATTTATACAAGGTGAAAGTGCATTCATTGATAACCCGAAAACAAGTCATTGTAGGATCTCATCATTATGAACAACTTTAACGACGCAACCAAAGCCAATTATTAAAAAAAATCAGCTGGTCCACATATTTTGTTCAGCTACGTGAACATAAAATGTTTTTCTTAGCTGAATACCATATCCAGAACGCCAATGCTACTTATTTAAAACGTTCGAAATCTAGTTAAAAACTCATGTACTTACGGGAATCAATGTACATATGTATATTAAAGGCATTTTTGACAGATTGAGACTGAAATTAGATTGTGTTCATTTCTAAAAGTTTGTAGAATTGCCCCTGACCCTGTTCTCGAATTTCCAGTAAATGCAATTACACCTTGTATAAAGAATACTCTTTGTTGTATCAACCTATACAGCAGTAGGTGTAGTATTTGTAATTAAGTATCTAAGCTTTATAGTGGTAGCTATAAACTACGTGAGCTGATTGTAACCAGTACATTTTACTATCTAATTTAATGTTTACTTTGTGTTTACGGCGGTATTCTACTTTAATGTGTAACTACTATGTAACGGTAACAATATACAAAGATACAGAATTAATGGGTCAACGAGATTTTAAATGAGATTATAACCTATCCTTTGTTTTTTTTTAATATTTGATAGTTATTATCCATGTGATTTTTTTTTTAATGGGACAAGCCCGCTACTCTATTTCCAACGACTGCCACTCCTGAAAGCAAGAATCACTAGCGGTGACCACCACAAAAGCGCCGAGGCAATGAAGCTTGACGAGTAATGACGAGTCCCGGAGAAACGTTTCAACTGTCTTGGATCGCGCATCAAAATGTGGTCACGTAAAGAGTATGTGGTCATTTTATATTTTAGTTTCAGCTCGAAGTTTGGAAGATGGTAATGCGACACCCCCCTGCTTCAGAAAGCATGTAAAGCCGCTAGTCCTGTTCTTGTCTCTCTCCGCAGTCGTGTCGGGTTGCCGTGTCATCGAACTATGGGAGTGAGGGAAGAAGGAGTACACCTGTGTTTGCGCACATATTTGTGTGTTTTATAGCTACAGTGTACTTAGCTAGTCTCCATTTAGATTGGCTGCAGTGACTGAAATACGGTCGGGTGTTCTTGTGTAGTAGTGTAGTATAACAGTTTTTTTTTTAATGAAATGGAATTTTAGTTTTAACAGAGGTTAAAAATAAAATAACTAAAAAAAAGCTTTCCTAACGACTGGCATAGTGAATGAACATTCACTGAACAGTCACTGGTTCATTTCGCGGACGAACAAATATTTTTATGACCTAGTTTTACCGAATATTTACCTACATGAGAATTGCTCCAAAAAATTAGCTGTTCCATATAACCTAAACTGCCAAAATGTATAGAAGAGCAGGCAGCCTACCACAACCTCTTAAAAAAAAAAATAATAATATTACTTTCGCTCTTTTGGATTTTCAACGCTCGGATCAGCGCCGAGAGTTGAAAATGCATCAACAGAAATTACAAAGTAATATTAAAATAATATTGTTTTAAGAGGTTGTGGTAGGCCCCCAGGTTTATTTTTTAACTAGCACTCTCCCCGTGACTTCGTTCGTGTGATTTTTCTTACGGATCCTAATTTTTTGATTATAAAATATAGCCTATCGAACTCAGTGAAAACAAAGCTGCCAATTTGCGAAAGAATTTCCAAAATCGGTTCAGTAGATCAAGAGATTACCCCTTGTAACCACATAAACTCACAAACTTGACCTCTTTATAATATTAGTAGAGGTAATTGACGAAAAATGTCAACGTCTTTGGTCTAGAATCGTGTACAGAAGGTTTATGACATGATATCCCTTTCACCATGTATAAAATAAACTATTGCTTCACAGAAATACGACATCAAATTTGATATACCATAATCGCTCTTATTCCCCACCTCTTCATTCCATTACAAAGGCTCAAACCATTATGATAATGGCACAGTGCGTACGAGCGTGCATAACGATCATGAAGGAGGCACGTTTAAGATTATTACCTATTGTTTGCCACTTTAAGGACATTTTCTTAAGATATTAAATGCTTGTGTACATGCTTTCCACTCAGTTCAACATTGGCAGTTAAGGCGAGTTTTTTTAAGACGTTTTTGCTAAAGTGTTGATAAAAACTAACACTGCTATGCACAATTCCAAGTAACTTATCGATTCGTATCTTCATAGCATAATCGTTAGTGCCCAGGTTTGTACAACTTTAATGTACAATATCTACATTCTATGTGAATAAATGATTTGATTTTATAATCATGTGTAAGTGAAGCAATCACTTTATTTATTTCTCTGCAGCATTTTATAAAATTCTTTTTTTTTTTAATTTTTTTTTTTTATTGGCCGTTACTGTCCCACTCCTGGGCAAAGGCCTCCCCCCATTCCTTCCACTTTCCTCTGTGTTGTGCCTCCTCTTGCCAGTTCCTGAGGAAGCCATCCAAGGCGTCCCGCCATCTCCGCCATCTCCATCGCCATCTCCATTTATAAAATTCATCTCACAATAATCTCTAAGTAGTTCATCTTCATCGTTATCATTTCAGTTGAACGAAGTCCACTGCTGGACGTAGGCCTTTTTTTTTTAGGCCTCTCCTGCAAATCGCCATAATGACCGGTTCTGCGCTACCCGCATACAGCCGTTTCCTACGGCCTTCACCAGGTAGCCGGTCTACCTCGGGGGCCTTACAACACAGCGCCTGCTTCGAGAGCCTGAAGAGCCTTGAGAGAGATGAAGTAGTTATAGATGTATTATGTAATTTCACTTCTCTCCACTGCACTGATTTTTCTTACTCCTCCGCTATTCTATTCTGATTAATTTCGTTGCGGGATCCAAGACATTTGAATTGTTTCTCAAGGACTCGTCGAGCTTCATTGCCTTGGCGCTTTTCTGGCGGTTTCCACTGTTGATTCTGGCTTTCAGGAGTTGCAGTTTTTGGGAATAGTGTGGTAGGATTGTCCTCTCCACAGCTTGTTTTCTACAAAACTCAAATGTTTGTTAGAGGATTTGGTGGAGGAAAGTGAAAATATAAATTGAAGCATCTCTAGCATAGGCCATTGGTAAATAAATCAATATACTTTTACTATATTGTCGACACGCGGTTTGCAAACAAATACCCAGTTCACATTTTAATCAACTTCAAATAGTACATTTCCACGAAAGCAAACCAACAAAACCATACGGAATAAAAATAATTACCTGCTATACGTTCGTTATTGCACGGCTCTGATTTATTCCACGAGTCGGCGCGCTGCCGGGAACGGATCGGACGCGGCGCCGCGCAACGGCTTGCATCAGCAGCATTCATGTGAAAGAGCACGGCTTTTTTTTATCGGACGTTTTTTATTCGATGCCCATTCATGAGTTTTTTATGCACCTCAGTAATTTGATGTGGTGATAAAAGGTAACCTAATGGTTATTAAATAGACGTACTTGTGTATGTTGGTATACATTTTATGGTGAAACTAGTTTGTGCCTACAACATCGTCCGCGAAAATGTCGGTTATCTGCAAGGTTTTAAGTTTTTAGCGCGAAACCCTAAATCTTTTTTTTCTAAAATAAAAGCAGGCCTAAGTCGCTCCTTATAACATCAGTTATCCGCCAGTGATAATCGGTCCAGCAGTTTCAAAGATTAGCCGGAACAAACAGACAAACATAAAAATATTCTTCTTATTCTTTTTTTTTGTGTAACTGGCCTTTATTAAGTATATGCCTTAAATTAAGGTAAATAAAAAAGTTGATAAAAATTGGTTCTTGATGCTTTGTATACACCTACGGGGATTGCGAAGTACTTTAAAAGTTTGTTAGCAAGAAAAACATGAAGATTTTGAAAGGGTGTGTTGTCAAGGGAACGAATTCAAAGGTTTCAGTAAAACAACAGGTTGGGTTCGGTAAAAATAAAAAAAATATTATTACAAACTTCTTTTCTTTTTTTTTACTTTAGTGGCTTCTGTTGCTGACTGACGCGTATACGAAGCCAGTCAGTTTTGAACTGGGCAATTACGAATTAAGGGACTTAACTACAAGTGAATAGATCTGACTTCCCAACGGGCCTCGTGTCCATCCGCCATCATTAGCTGTTACAAAATCAAGTGACAATTGCTGAAGTGTCATAAATGTCCGTTCACCCTTGTCGACCTGTGCAACGCCTCTGACACGTCAGTACCGTGGCGACCTACTGGGCTCAAATAGTTTAATTATTATAGATGTATCATCGATACGAAAAGAAGGAGAAGAAGTAGCTGTTACAAAAAACGTCCCCTAAAAAACCCAGTGGTCAAGGTGTCCGCCTCTCATGCATGAAATTCAGGGCTCGATACAGGGCAAGTACCAATGTGACTTTTTTAATTCATATGTATTTTCTAAGTTTATCTTAGACATCACTAAGATCGGTGAAGGAAATCGTAAGGAAACCTAGACTTGTTACAAAGAAAATAAGTCTGAAATCGCCTTGAGCAAGCGTGGTAATTAATGTTCGTGCTTTCGCTGTATGAAAAGAAGCTTTTGCCTTGAAGTGGGAAAATACAAGGCTGTTAATATTATTTAAGAAAAACATAAAACAAATTCCAATTATATAATATGTATAATTTGGTACAAAATATAATTATTATTGTGCCAAACGAAACGCAGCGAGTTTGCGCGTGTGAAATTACGAAAACTATAATTTATGAAACGCAATCATGAAATGAAATGCACCGTATTGTGTGTACCTACCCAGTTGGTAATTAGTGAAATAATTATAGTAGCCACTCATTATTTTATCGCAGTTTCATATAATATATATATTATTTTTGTGGTTGATATAAATTGTATACTGCTGACAAGGCTCTGTCCATTTGACTAGCTTTTGCCTACGAATTTATACAATCCCTAATTGACTAATCTATCTATACTAATATTATAAAGAGGAAAACTTTGTATTTTTGTTTGTTTTTTTGTTTGTAATGGATAAACTCAAAAACTACTGGACCGATTTTAAAAATTCTTTCACCATTAGAAAGCTACATTATCTGCGAGTGACATATTCTATATTTTATTTTAGAAAAAATAGGGGTCCGTAAGATATTTGGGTTTTTCGGACCCAAGGTGTAAACTCGCTAAAACTCGAGAACGGCTGGGCCGATTTAGCTGATTTTAGTTTTGAAATGTTCGTGGAGGTCTAGGGAAGGTTTGAAGGTGAGAAAATATGGGGTAGGGGTAGGTGTAGGGTAGGGGTCGGGTAGGGGTAGGTGTAGGGTAGGGGTCGGGTAGGGGTAGGGGTAGGGGTAGTGTAGGGGTAGGGTAGGGGTAGGGTAGGGGTAGGGTAGGAGTAGGGTAGGGGTAGGGTAGGGGTAGGGTAGGGTAGGGGTAGGGGTAGGGGTAGGGTAGTGGTAGGATAGGGTTAGGGTAGGGTAGGGGTAGGGTAGGGGTAGGGTAGGGGTAGGGTAGGGGTAGGGTAGGGTAGGAGAAGGGTAGGGGTAGGGTAGGGGTAGGGTAGGGGTAGGGTAGGGGTAGGGTAGGGGTAGGGTAGGGGTAGGGTAGGGGTAGGGTAGGGGTAGGGTAGGGGTAGGGTAGGGGTAGGGTAGGGGTAGGGTAGGGGTAGGGTAGGGTAGGGGTAGGGTAGGGGTAGGGTAGGGGTAGGGTAGGGGTAGGGTAGGGGTAGGGTAGGGGTAGGATAGGGTTAGGGTAGGGTAGGGGTAGGGTAGGGGTAGGGTAGGGGTAGGGTAGGGGTAGGGTAGGGGTAGGGTAGGGGTAGGGTAGGGGTAGGGTAGGGGTAGGTTAGGGGTAGGGTAGGGGTAGGGTAGGGGTAGGGTAGGGGTAGGGTAGGGGTAGGGTAGGGGTAGGGTAGGGGTAGGGTTAGGGTAGGGGTAGTGCAGGGGTATTGTAGGGGTAGAGTAGTGTAGGGGTAGGGTAGGGGTAGGGTAGGGGTAGGGTAGGGGTAGGGTAGGGGTAGGGTAGGGTTAGGGTAGGGGTAGGGTAGGGGTAGGGTAGGGGTAGGGTAGGGTAGGGTAGGGGTAGGGGTAGGGTAGGGTAGGGTAGGGGTAGGGGTAGGGGTAGGGTAGGGGTAGGATAGGGTTAGGGTAGGGTAGGGTAGGGGTAGGGTAGGGGTAGGGTAGGGTAGGAGAAGGGTAGGTGTAGGGTAGGGGTAGGGTAGGGGTAGGGTAGGGGTAGGGTAGGGGTAGGGTAGGAGTAGGGTAGGGGTAGGGTAGGGGTAGGGTAGGGGTAGGGTAGGGGTAGGATAGGGTTAGGGTAGGGGTAGGGTAGGGGTAGGGTAGGGGTAGGAGTATTGGTAGTGTAGGGGGTAGGGTAGGGGGTAGGGTAAGGCAGGGTTAGAGTAGGAGTATTGGTAGTGTAGGATACCACGCGAACAAAGTCGCGGCGGGTCAGCTAGTACTTTTTAATATTATAAAGCTGCAGTGTTTGTTTGTTTGTTTGTTTGAACGCGCTAATCTCTGGAACTACTGGTCCGATTTGAAAAATTCTTTCAGTGTTAGATAGATTAGTTATCGAGGAAGGCTATAGGCTATATACCATCACGCTACGACCTACGGGAGCGGAGCAGTAACCAAAGACGCGGGTGTAACCGCGGCGGACAGCTAGTAATACAATATAGCCTTATAGCACTTAGGGATAACGTAGCTTCCTATTAGGGAAAGAATTTTCAGAATTGTTCTGGAGATTAGCGCGTTAAACCCTTAAACATAAGTATAGATTATTTCTAAAAGAAGTATGTAGCCATGTAGAAGTTTATAAAAAAAACATTATTCTATTCTACGGTTGTTTTGATTTTGAAGACTTTTAGTAAGTAAGTACATGTTTTGTTCAAATATAGGTATCAATAAAATGAAAATAATACCTGACATTTCCCAAATACTATTTTATTCCGATTACTATTTCTCTTGGAAATGAAATATCAAGCAAAATATAGTTTCACAATTCAATTTCACAGAATCTGATGAGGCGCACTACATTTTATTTCTCCACATTGGCCTAACATAGATATAAAAAATGTAAATACAATAAAATATCGGATGGACGGTGATGGCGAAATTCAATAATATCAGAAAGGGTGAGGCATCATACACTCTGTTCTGTATTTGTAATTTTACGACCTGAATACAATATATTTGCGTAGATGTGAAATGGCGGCCATATTGGATTTTCAGGGGTCAGTTACTAGTCATCTGTAGTTTTAGCCCGATAACGATAGCTGTATGTTTCGTTTTGCTATAAAACTAAGTAGTAGTTATTTTATACATACATAATTATGTGTATGGGTTATGGAGTGTTTCAAATATTTTCAAACTTACTTATAATGGCCTAATTAAAATAAATGATTAGATTTTGGCTTCAAATTATATTTTGCACCCAATTTTTTTCTATTTGTGATGTATTTTGAATAATTATAAATTGAAAAAAAAAGCGAATATTTTAACACTGCTGCTCAACAGTTTCGAACCTAATCGATGCCAACGTTATTAGTGAATCACGTGTGCGAAATAAAAACAAAAGAAGAATCTTGAGTTTGCTGCACATGTTCTTTGTGTACTCGACTTTTTACCATAAGTACACATACGTCAAACACGGCGTGTTTACCGTTTCTCATACCAACAACATGCACGCAAAAACTAGAGATATCTTTACATTTCACCGGCTCCATTAGCTGTACCCGATACGTCACACCATCTCAAATATTTGCTGTTTCAACGCTATCTCTATTTTCAAATCGATATTCCCCCTTCAATAAAACATTCCACCTTCAAGATTCCCTGCAATTTATCAAGACAAATGAACGAACAGATTTTTCACTTAGGTACAATTTGAGTAATAGGGCGTATCGGAATAATAAATTGTTTGGTTCTCTTTTGTTTTGTGAATATAATTTGGAGTGGTTTGTAGTCTTTTGTTTTATTGACTGACTTTGTTTTGGAATGATTGGTACACAAAGTCTCTGTTAGGGTGCGGTGTTATAAGCCTCGTATTTACTTTGAAACTAAACTAGTGCAAATACCTTTTTTTTATTTTTTTAGGTGTTAAAAATCATCAAATGAGTCCTTCCGTCCTGGGTGGGGCGGAAAGGACTGTCAAAATTTTACTGACTAAAAAACCACCCTGTTCTTTCTGTTGCCCTTTACGTTCCGGGGCCACGGTATCCTGCTAAGACGTCCCGCAACCCCGGCAGGCGTTTGGCCCCGTTGGGGGCCCCGTCCCTGTGCTGACAGCTCTTTGAGGCGCGCGCGAACAGAACGCGCCTACTTTGAAACTGAACTACTTAGTACAGATACCTACGATTTAGTTTCATTGCAAAAGAGTATAGAGAGTTGCATACCTTAATACTTTGAACGGACGTAAATCCTTTGCAAAAATATACGAGGTGAAAGGGACATTGGAACGAAAACTTTTGGAATACATTCAGTACGTAACTCTACACCTGCAAAGGGTAACGTTTATCAACGGTTTACAAAAAAATTGCTGTTGTTATAGGCGTTGCACTTTTGTATGGGACAATTGTTATTTTTTTAAATATATTGCGAAGTATGTTTACTCTGAGGAGTCTTGAATCATGTACTGAATCCATGGTAAAACTTTTCGTTACGATGCCCTTTCTACCCGTTATACTAATATCTCTAAATAAATTGTCTCTAAAGTAAATCTCAAAAAAAATTAAACATCTTTAAATATTAATAGCGTTGCCTCTGCAAAAGTTATAATACAAAATTTGTATCACTATGTATGTTAGAAATACGAGTAGAACTTTAGTGTCTGTGGACTGTCTACGGTGCCTTGTGCTGATAGCCCTTTAGCGGCCTTAGTGTTTGCTGAATAAAACATTTAGCCGCTCTGATGAGGGGCGATACGATGTTCGTAATTTTGACTCACTTTTATTTCCTGAGGGAACTTTAGTACAGACTTTTTGCGTGCCTTCATTAATGGGATACAGAAATTCCAGCTCGCTAAAGCTTTCAGAGTTTTAAAAGAAAATATTCCGATGCTTTTTCATTAATCATTTTGATAAAGCGCTGAATTTTCCAACCAAATAATAAATTAAGTCTTATTTCATCCCAAGAACTTCTAATTACATTTGACTGTTGAATGCTTAAGAAAAAAGTTTTTGACGATCCCAGTTATTTCATAAATAAAACCTAAATAGACTCATTTATTTACAAAATAACCCTGCTAGCGCTGTGTATTCAAAACGCTCACAAAAATAGGATTCAACTTTTTCGTGCCCACTGTAAAAAGTGGCTATAGAAAAGACCGTCTATTTCTTTTTATAGGACTTTGAAAAGTTAGGCAACCTAGTCGCCGAGCTGAGTCCTAACGGGCCTTAATGTTGATAATATAAGAACTAAGGGCACTTCTTTGCGAAAAAGTAATATAGTTAGCAAAGATGAGTGTGTACTAAATTTTGTCTGGATCATATTTTCTGCAGGTAAAAGTTTTGTCGGACGTGGAGAAAATTTTGGGCATTTGCCAGCAGTAGGTTTATGTTTTCTAGAAAGACTATTACTTAGGTATCTGTTCATACACAGACTCGTGTCTGTAATACCTTTATTATAACTTATTTGGATCAAAACATTCTTCACCTAAAACCGTTTACCTACAAATTCACTGTCAATCTCTGACCAGTATTCCATTCGCTATATTTCACCGTCCACCGAAAATTTAAATCGGGACACGTAGGTTACGTCAATTCGGCGTGTGTTTCCGACGTGTTCCGATGACCACGATAAGGCTACGTCGGGGTTACGTGTCCCTCACTTTTGGGAATAAACCTTCGACTTGTCGGCTTTGGCACTCAGTCCTCGACTCTTGAATAAAACATACTAAGGCTGAGTGTTTCAACGTAGTGTGACGGGTGTTTGGACTCGAGCTGTCAGGTTTGTAGCTAGTTGGCCTATAATCTGTTATAAAGTTTCTGTTTTTTTGGATTCTTTTGAAGAAGTGAGTGATGAATTTTGGAGTACCAACTTTCGTTTTAGGTTTGACAATTGGTGACGCGTCTATGTTTGGATGCGTTCACTTGATGGGTGTTAAAGGTATTTAACCAAGTTGGTAGTTACATATTTTTTCCATCATTGCAATAATGTTTTTGTTTGGGTTATACCTATGAAACTTCTGATTTTTTAAGAAAAAAAGGTATGTTTTAAATGTTCCAACTTAAACTTTAAATATTCCCACGTCCCCTGTACGAATACTGTTGCACGTACAATGTTTTGAGTGTGTTACATTGCGCGCTATAATACCATAAACAGTCATTTTTACACTAAAAATAAAAGTCGTTTCCCAAAGTTTTTTTTTCACATTTTTATAAAGTTTAAAGGGTAGTATGTGTGATATTGTGTGATATTGTACAGATTTATCGGATATGTGATGTGTATTTTTGCATCCCGTTTTCTGACATCGTCTCACGATTATGAATACGCTTATAGAATAAATTATCCACAAACTGATTGACACTTAAGTACTTGAGTATTTAAAACAATATCAGTATACATATATGTAGGTAAAAAGTGGGAGAATAATAACCTTCTCAATTACTGAGACGACGGTTAGTAAGTGGTGGGTCATGAGATTACTCATTAATATATAAAATCTCAGTGTGAAGCTCTGACGTACTCGAGTCAGATTGCAAACTTTGGTCTCTTCCACTTTCAACTAAATGAGAAACTACTTGTACAGGATGATAAGTAGTTCATTCTTGTCGGCAAGCTAGAAAATTCCAGGTATTAATAACATTTTGTGCAAGCTTTACCTCGTGGAACGGCGAGATTTTTAAATTGCAAAAAAATAACAGCCAAGTTTTATACCAGAGCGAAAATGAAGAAAAAGTTTTCACCTTTTCATCCATTGTATTCGAAGACTTAACTATTTCTAATAGTGCAATATTTAGCCAGTCAACCGCAGAACTTATGAAGCCATAACGATCAAAACCACTCGCGCATGACAGAGACAGGTACACATTCTTTATGTGTTAAAGTGAGACGGTAGTGTCGAATTGCGGACGCGTCGATCGGAAGCGGAGCGGAGCGAGCGCGGAATTCACGGAAGTGGAACAATGCGGGAACTGAAGGCTTTTGTGAGGCGATAACCACCGCGTTATAATTTAGACGTAGCGTACGAACAGGTACGAAATCATACGAGTGAGTGCGAACGCGATTTCGTTTTGTTGCTACGATATTTGAATTAATTTCGTTGACTTTTGCAAGCATTTATGTGTTCAGAGGGTTAAACGCTGTGGCGCTCTTAGTCTTACTCTTGTGTTAGTGTATTGAGTTAATGAAAAATGTTGGTTTGGATTTCATTGAAATGCGACAAGAGAGTACTTTACTTGTTTTATACTTATTTAAAAAAAAAATCGACCTCGAACTTTCGATCATACATAAAATGCTTCACTTCGAAAACGAAACGAGAAACGTCAATCCAAAAAAACCTTACAAACAGGTTATAAAATATTATTAAAAAATAAAACGAAAATACACAGCGGGCCGCATAAATTTTCCCCCGTGCCACTTCGTAGCGAGATTCAAATGGTAAATTGCGAAACCGCAATCTTCGCGGCGGAAGTGCTGTGTGAACGGACCAAGAACATTTGTCCAAGCCATTTGTTTTTTGAAGCCCTATTTTAAATGAAAATTATTCTTACGAAACGAGCTTATGGTAAGCGTTTAAGATTTTCAAACCACTTAATGAGATAAAGCAATGGAATACTTATTACGAGGCGTTATTTAAATGGGTATTATTGTGAATTAATGGTACTTGCTCGAGAAATGTTTTCAATTTTGTTTTTTGTTTTTATTTTCTTGTTTTTTTTTTTATTTGCTAATATTTAAGACGTTTCTACTTTTAGCTCGACATTCAGGGTCGTTATAGCCATTTAGTCTATTAGGGGAGCTCGTGGCAAAGTTCGATACATCAGGTTAAGCTACACTTGCCGGGGTTGACCCGCGGATGGGTGACCATCGTTACACACCGAGACTTCTCAATGCCTCTGAAAGTACTCTAAGCCGTTGGTCCCGGCTGTCATACGTGGATCTTTGACACGCTGACAGCCAGTCTTACCAAGAGGTATCTTAATTCCAGTTACTGGGTTGTGGAGGTCAAATATGCTCCATGTAAAATACTGGTATTCAGCTGGTATGAATCCGGTTAAACTGGAAGCAGACCCCAACATAGTTGGGAAAAGGTAAGGCAAATTGGATAGCTATTTACTCTTTTGATTGGTTAAAAATAGCTTAAAGTAAAGCTTGAGTTTTGCTTATTCGTGCGAAACCCATTTGTTGATTCTAATTAGGGGTGTTAAATATTAACGACAATATAAAAAAAAACTATTAAAAGTACATTTTTGTCGACAATAAGTGCGTGTTTTGTTCACATTACTGTGGGCGTGAAACAACTCATTACTTCGACTAACTGGAATAATTTATGACACGATTTTTGTAACAATTTATTGCCTGAAAGCTGTAATTGAACATTTATGTGATTTTTTTACATTTTGTTTCATTTTGTAATACTATACCACATGACTTTATTAATACAAAATAAAGTCAAAGTGTTAAGTAAGAACTAAGTGTTAGTGCTAGTGTAATATGTTGGTGTTATCTTAATTAAGTTGGTACTTATGACATAGCAGCCTTTTATCAACTCTTTATCGTCTGGCTAATCAGATACATTCGATGCTTTAATTTTGATGACACGAGTGGCGCAGTGTCTAAGCGTCTGGCTGCTCTGCTGCGTATCGCGAGTTCGACTCCCACACGGCAAAAATATTTGTAAAAGTTAAAGATCCGAGTCTAGCTGTTTGTGTATGTGAGTTTATATGTTTGGAAACGAAAACGATATAGGAGCAATTCCTAGTGTGAGGCGATGTTTAAAAAAAATTACATTTAGTATTTTACCAAATGCTTTTCACATACTGATATATAATCCCAAACCAACTATTCCCAATGTTCCAATACGTTACTTTAACAATCTAAAATAAGTAGAACGTGTCTTATCCGCTAGCCCTATTTTTTTTGTCCGCCATCATGTTTTTTCCGCTTTCGTAAATATTGCGGGTATAATAAAAATAGATGAGTTCGCCTCACAACAGCCCTGATCCTCGTCAAAGGACCACCGGTATGTCTTGGACGGTATTTTAGGAATTTCACAATATTTTATCTTAGAGAATCGTAATGGACATAATTCAGTATGACAGTTTGACTTTTTCCTTGTACGTACGAATTATTGTAGAAGCTTTGGAATCTATCTTTAATCATTTTAAATGTCAATAAACAATAATTATATGGTATATAAAATATTTATGGGTACGAGTTAGTGTAGGGGTGTAACAAGATGCATCACATAGTGTCGTTAACTAAGCATAATGCACATCAAACTAAGTAGGTACCATTAAGGAAAAAATATTGCTAGAAAATAACTTTTATTTTTGAGGTATTGAAAATTTGATTTTGTAAAAGTTAGGACTTTCAATATCTCCGTAATCAGAAGGGTTTCAGGTATAGTCCAGAACAAATAAATGATTGCAATTATGAGTAGATATCTATGGTGTCGTTCTAAACCCTTACTAAAAACATACAATATCATATTATGTGTATTTCACAGCGCAAGGACAGCAAATCCCTGAAGCTGTGGCTCTGTTTCTATAATGTTTATCTCAAAGGATATCCAACAGATACGGCCACCCGGAGCCATTTTATTTTTAAAGCTCGTCTTTAAAGTTATTTTCCAACAATATTTTATTAGATCTACTTCGTTGTTTTACCTCGAAATATGTTTAAAGTTTTATTGTGGATCTAATTTTATTTCCACTAAGTTTAGGGCTGCCATGACTTCCATTGCCGAAAGACAAACATTGGCAAAAATCCTCGAAAATTTGGGTAAAATTAAGTTTTTTTGCGGGCGATTTGTTTGTCGGCAGTAAATGGCTATTTTGCAGCGCAGGAGTTAATTTGAATGCGGTTAACGATTACGAATTATTTTTTAATTAAGATTTGTTTAATTTTTATTGCTTATCTTTCAATTAATCCGGGGAAGCCAGACGGATAACAGCCCTAACTAAGTTTATGTAAACATGTTCAAATGAGTAACGACACGGCCCATAATACTGACAGATATGTATGCCTTTCTAAACACTTATCTTATTGTAAGTTTGACTATCAATAAATCTACATAGCTTCCTGTTTGATAAGAAACTGTGCAGAACAGGAGAACAGGCTATAAATAACGATGTTACGACACTCAGCAGTAGTTTGCCAACTTGAAAATATATAGCTATTTGATCTCAACAAACTTCAAAAGTAAAAACTAGAAGGAATAAGTCCCGATCATTAGTCGACAATTACTGTGGGAACTTCATCCAGAAAGACGAATGGTATAAAGTTCCCGAAGTAGGACTATTTATCAACTCAGTGCAGCTCACAGTTGCGGCCCTATTCTGTTTTCACGACTTTCACGCCTGTCCAGTTTACGCTTTGACCCAACAATTTATCCTTTATGGTTGAAAAGTATTGAGCAATGAATTTTACGGCCATTTGAGCAGCATTAATGAGGCGAAAAGGAGTACGGTTGTGTAGCTAGGTTAAATTAGATTTTTTATCTGATTTATTGAAACATTTTTGCGATAATTGCTCTGATTTAATTTATTTGTTTGTTTGTTCTTGTTAGCAGCGGTAGATATGTTATTTTTCTTTGTGTAATTTGTTTTGTTTGTTCTGTAAGTGTCTAAATAGAGAAAAGTAGTAATCTTTTAGTTCGATTCGTAAAAAAGAATAAAAATTAAACAGTCCCCCTGACTTTTATGAAGTCAAAAGGATAATTCCCGTAAGTTTAACATTTTAATCTGTCTCAATCTGTCAAATATACAGGCTCTTATTTACCTAAATTTTTGACAAGTTTTTGACATTTGATGGTCGCTGAGATGAGATTGCGACTAAATTTTGAACGGTTAGTTGTTGTTGAAATTCTAAACTAAACTACGCGAACTTTGTCAACATCAATAACTAGGTAAAATTTCGTGACAAAAACAAAGTGCTCACCCAAATGCTGACATAGTTATTCTTTTAAAACTACTCCAGAATAAGTCGCCTAAAAGTCAGAGTCGACATAGATTTATAAAGAGCAAGTTTGAAAAGTCGCAGGAAAATATCCGGAATGGGTGCAACAGAAGGCGACGATCGAGATTGTTGGCGCCATCCGAGAAAATTAACCCCCGCTGCGCTGTTCGGGTTTGTTCGGTTTAAACCGGACTCTTTTATTATAGCTTCAACCTCATAACAATACATGTTTATTTTCTTCTTCTACAATGTTTTGTACTACGAGTTCTTTGAAGATTCCGTTTGATTTATGATATCTTCTGATATGTAGTCGAGAGGTTTCCAGAATATTAAGGATTCTATAAATCATTTTTGCATGTCAGGTGCGCTGAATTTATTGAACGTGCCCTATGTGTGGTGATATTGTGAATATTACTTTGGCTTTAAATATTGTTTGTTACATTAGGGTATTCCTTTCAGAGATAATGGAAAAGTTTTTGAGGATTTCTTTGCCATTTTAGGGTCGCTATATATAGGTACAGTCAGCAACAAAAGTCGATTAACATTTATGATTTAAAAATCCTAATTATTAAGTACAATTTTAAAAGTTAAACGCAATGAATATAAAATTAGGATATAATAAACCCTTTTAGCTATTACCTGAAATTCTGAAAGCCAGTACATTATGTGTTTAATGTCTGTTTAAATGATATAAAAAAGTGACATTGTTAATCGACTTTTGTTGCTGACTGTACATATAAGCGGGTCGATGTAATCGGTTCGGCATTTTTAATACAACGTTTTCAAAGGTTGTATTGAGAGTGACGAACCGAATGTGCCGATCCGCTTATGTGTACCTATAGCATAGCGACCCTCCCGAGCTCCACGTCTTTTTACTTTACAATAATAATATATTTCTTTCCTTATTACGTAATGGCTGTTCGATGGATAAACTCAGATAGGTAGATACCTCATCTACCTATCTATCTGAGTTTATCCATAATTTAAAATTACATTTTCCAACAATATTATGGTAATCGAGCAATTTAGAAAATAAAGGAAAATTGTCTTTGAAATTGTCTTCATTCTATCTCTAGGAAATACAAAAATTGCTGTTGACGTCATTTTGTTGACTTTTAGATTGAACGGTCTTCTATATTCTTGTTTTTACTTTCGTTGAATCACAATAGCTGCTTCTTAGAAGATTAACGAGTTGAAATAAACGTTAAATGAAATGCGCAAGTCTTTTTATGTTAGTCATTTACTTAAGGACTTAAGTTGATGACGAAACACAAAATTTTGTTTATGATGAGTTGAACTGAATAAACAGGATCTCTACTTTTTTATTCACGCAAAAATGACGCACATAACATAAAAAGAAAAAAAAAGAAATTGTACATGAAATCAAAATAAAAACGGGTTGCACTCCGGGAGTGCCGGCAGAAGTGAAAACTTGATTATTAACGTTTACGTTTACGTTTACGTTTAACATACACGAACATTCGCGCAAGCGCCCTGCGCTGTCTAAACGAAACAGTAGGCCCAGGCATACATTTTCGCCGCGCCGTAGAGAGGGGATAGCTGTCTACTCTCCATCCGTCTTACGCTTTTTCGATCAGGTCACGTGTCCTGACGCGCACGTGTCCTGACGCGAGTTTAAGATTTTATACCCATTACAGAAAAAGTGCTCAACGCCGCTAAAGAAGTTTTCACTTCAAAAACAAGTTGGTATTAAATCTAAAAAAATAAATACAAAATAATTAAGTGCCGCGCGAAACGGCTGACGCTCAGCATAATGCCGTGGCCCGTACACGAAGGCACGAAAACCACGGCGCTGGTTTTCATCGTAAGCTGCGGCATGTCGCTATCTCGCACCACTTACGCACTTATAGTTCTGATTAGATGTTTATAACGCAATTATACCATTTATATCAAAGCAGTTAACGGAATATGAAAATTTCTATATTTATTTCAAAAGCTATGAAGCTGTTGTAGTTATCCAGTTTAAATTTAATTTCAGTGGTAAATTAAAAATGTATTTGAATGAATATTTTCATTTAAAGCTTTAGTCACCGAAAGTAAATCCTTTCATGAATATTTTAGTTTCAATCAATGGCAGTACGTGTATTTTGTACAGACATAATATTTTGTATAAAAATATTTAAGTGATATTCGTTTTTCAAATTCGTATCTAGTGATTAAAATGTAAAACAGAGTTATTTGTATGTTCAAAGAAAAACTGGAAATATTCATACTAAACTTTTGCTTTGGTACCTATATCTACATGTTTTCTTTTTTTGGATTTTTATGTTAGTAATTTTATGCCAGCCTTTGTTTTGTTTTGTATATTGTAGACCGTATTCGATGTAGGGCCTAACTTTAGGTTTACCTAAGACATTATTTTGAGACGTGACTCCGAATTCCAATCCTTTTGTATTCCGTAAACCTACTTACCTCTACTTTTAAAGGTCACGGCTAAAATCCGTCCCAACCTTAGGAATAAAATATATTAAGCTAGATAATACGCAATCCAAAAATACAGGAACAAAAATGCGACACAAAAAGAAAAATTAACAAAAACTAAAGCCAAAAAACTTCTAGCTATTACTTAAATACATAAACTCACGCCTTCTTCCCATGATGGTTGGCAGAAACCACAGAACGCCACCTGCTACAATCCTTACATACTCCTAAAATCGCAAAACATACATTGGGATATTCTGGGAGGCCCAAGAAGAGAGGCTTTCAATATTTTCTTTTATACGTCGCAAACTGAGTCAGCCTGTATATCATTTTTACTGTTAATAGAAAATGTTGATGTTACAGAATCTGCTTATATTCCGTTAAAATTATGAAGAAGGGATATAAAAAAATATTACTAGGCACACTTTAGAGGGACTGTCAAAATTAATTTGTATAAATGAAATAATAATAACTAGTTAAAAGTTCTTTTATCAAACCTTTTTTAAATTAAACGTTCATTTTTATTTCAGGCTTGCAGTGGCTAAATCTCATTTAAAAACGATTATGTTATAAGGAAAATAAAATATAAACTGCCGGCGAATAGCTTTCAGAGTAAAAAAATAGAAATGATATTGTTTTGTTTAATTAATTAATATTCCATGAATGTACGAGTGCTTTGCGAATATCATCCCTATCACTTTGAACATGAACTTATTATTTACTTGAATTCTGAAAAGGTATTTGAATGAACACCTTTAATTTCGAATTCTCGGAACTTAACGGTCAGATTTATCACTGAAGCAAGATATTAATAATATTCACTACGAAGTCTTTGATAAAAGAAAATGCTGTCTGTCAGAATCATTCCCTTTACTTAGTTTAGTAGCGTCGCAAATATTAGCTAAAAAACTCATTGAACAGTATAAAATAGATGCCAAAAAATACCTCTTGTGCAGAAGATCTTTCATTCAAGAAACTCAATACGGTTTTCATTTGACGACACGGTTGGCGCAGTGGTTAGGTGATTGGCTACTGCGCTGCGTGTCTCGAGTTCTATCTCCCCATGGCGGTAAGCAGAAACCACAGAACGCCACCTGCTACGATCCTTACATACTCCTTTCGCCTCATCCACGTTCATACATCTCGTCATACAAGCACGCCGGTAAAAAGTATTTACAAGGATAATAATCTTACATTTCCAAAACATTAGGAGTAGAAATATCGTGAAAGCTTGTTCCTACTTCACAAAGTGGACACTTGATGAGAAGTACCTTTTGTGGTGGAAGGACTGCTTACATTGCCAGTGACCGGACGACGGTGCTTCAGCGGTAATTCACCATGCTTGGGCACCATGTTTTGGAAGTATTCACTGAGAAAAAAATTGTGCGGTCGCTGTGCCTCATCAGGAACGAAGTCAAAACAAAACTTAATATAGAACAAAAAAAAAAATTAAAATAGAATAATAAATAATAATTACACATAAACATCACGCCATTAATATTTAGGTCCCATGTAATAGGGGGGAGCCTATTGCCATCAACCGAGCACAAATCCAGACTCCGAGGCTGCTACTGAGAAAATTTACACATGTTTAGAATTGTGATTATACAGCTGACAGCGTACAATGCTTGCTGCTCGAATTTCTAAAAGCAGTTTTCGCAAGCACACAAACACCCTATCCCCATACATAATAGAATAAGACAGAAAGAAAAGCATAGAGAGGAAAGGTCGCTATGAGAGGGCATAACGCTTTTTCCTTACGTGACGATTTCTGCCAGCTAACTTCTACCACAAGCCGCGTTTAGAAGTTCGTTCCGAAAAGATTTTAGTTACTGGAAATTGTGTTGAAAGAAATGGCTTTAATGTTATGTTTAAGGTGAAACCGACGGGCTGCTCCCAGCCATTCTCCCGAGAGATGGCGCTGAAGTCAACATTTTTAGTTTATTTGAGTTTTTGTGTAATTGGACAATTATTAAGTCATAGGAGTAGTCTTAGCGGTTATCGGATATTACATTTTATTTGAATAGGTCCTATCATTCCCTCAAAATCTACCCAATTCGACACATAACTTGTTTAAAACTTCTGTCATTGAATACAGTGTCGTTTACACACACATACATACCTCTGCGTTTACGAAGATTGAACACTAGATGGCGTGAATATAAAAAAAACTAGTTTAAATTTTTCTGTCTAAGTAAAAATAAGTTATATTTGTTGGCGTAAACTATTTTATTGATTTATAAATATGGGAAATAAATTATGTCAACATTGATTACAATAAAACGCAGTTTTATTTTATTTCATTACACTATTTTAATCGTTTATCAAAACAGAAGTATTTGAAGCAACATAATTTATAATTTTGGGAAACAAAATTATGAAAAAATTGAAAAAAATAAAAATAAAAAAAAATAAAAAAGTACCTACCAGCCTCTTACTGTCCCACTGTAGGGCAAAGTAGGTACCTACATATGAATTGAAAAAGTCACATTGGCTTGCCCGGATTCGAACCCACAACCTCATGCATGAGAGGTGGGCGCGTTAACCACTGGGCCATCACGACACTTAATTTTGATTACAATATAACGCAGTTTTATTTTATTACATTACACTAGCTAGGTATTCAATATTTTTTCATCTATCTACCTAGGTACCTACTTCACGGCAAGAAAATCTTCAATACACTCGACCTAAACCGTGCTTATCAACAACTAAGTAGGTAAGTACCTACCAGTCTACGAGCTAGACATCAAGAAAACAGCCATCACAACACCTTTTGGCATATTCGAGTTTACCTACACGAATATGTATGTCCAGGTCTCAAGAATGCCGGACAGACATTCCAACGATTTATCTATCAAGTACTTAGGTACCTACTTAGGAAGTACCCGATAAGTAGGTAGGTAGGTAATTACTACTTACCTACCTACTTATCGGATTAGACTAGGTATCTAGGTACGCATAAATTTCCATTCATCGACGACGTAGGTAAGTAGGTAGGTAGGTAGGTACTTACCTACCCGATAATCGCATCTGAAAATGAAGTAAAATAAAAATAAATAAATATCTTGGGACAACTCACACACGGCCATCTGATCCCAAGCTAAGCAGAGCTTGTGTTATGGTAACCAGACAACTGATATACATTACATACTTATATGTATAATTTATAAATACATACAGTATTATAGATAAATTACACCCAGACACAGAACCAACAATAATTATGCTCATCACACAAAGTTTGTCCTGGGTGGGAATCGAACCCACTACCTCCGGCGGAAGGCGGAAGTAAGTAAAGCAAGCCACATCAAAGATTTACAGGAAGTCTTACGCAGATAAGAGGTGTATGATATCACTATAAATCCATCAAAATGCGTCTTCGGCAAAGAAAACCTCAAGTTCCTGGTCTATGAAGTGTCAAGCAACGGAATCAAACCACCACAAGGAAAAGTCTGCTATCTCTGCTTACCCCAGACCAGACCCGAGACGATTCAAGATCAAGACCTAGGTACCTACGTAGATTTATCGGCATGATAAATTTCTACCGTGACAGCATAGTAGGTAGGTAGGTAGGTACCTAACGCAGATCACATAAGTACTTACAAGCACCGCTCAACGCGGTCCTGCACCATTCCAAGAAGCGAGATAAAACAAAGATCAAGTGGAACACAGAAGCGTCACACTCACAAGCATTCGAGTTATGTAAAGTTAGCATAGGTACAAAACGCAGCTTAGTTTGCTCATCCATCTCCATCACCAACCGACGCCAACTCCCTCACGTAGTCACGTGCGACGCAACGAACACCTGCGCAGGAGCTGTCCTTCAATAACTTGTAAACAAGAAATATAAGTACTGCTTGGCTAGGTACCTACCTATTTCTCAAAGAAATTCTCCGAAACACAACAGCGATACAGTTCATACAGTAGGTACCTATACCTACGGTCTACGTTCGACAGAGTTATTAGCCTACCTACTTATCAATTTATAGGTAGGTAGGTATGTCAATCAAACACTTCAGAAAAATGTTCGATGGAAGAGAACTCATTGTTTACACCGATCACAAGCCACCATCTGATAGATACCTACCAGCAGACTGATAAAACTTCATTCATAACTTAGTAAAGCGTAATTTTTGCTCCAGAAATCAAGTTTCCGTAGTGTAGCGGTTATCACGTGTGCTTCACACGCACGAGGCCCCCGGTTCGATCCCGGGCGGAAACAGTTGCTTTTTGTATTTTATTGCCGATCATAAAAAGTATCTTCACGCTTTTTTATTAATTGGGTGATCAGAGAAATCTGAAAAATAAACATTTTGTTAAAATAAAAGTAAACTACGTACTATTTCTCGCCTTGAAACTTACGTTTAGAAATCTATGATTGTTATCAAGGCCAAGTATGCCGCAAAACCAAATTATTTGTCGTATCAGATTACGATAGCTCACTTTGTTATTTTTTTTTTGTTGCTTTGCATGAGCTACCGATGTTATGAAATACCACGTTACCGATTTGGGGTAACATGACATGTAATGATAGTTGTATTGATCTAAATAAATAAAAAAAATATTTATTTAGATTGCGTCGGGGACAGTGGTCAGTGATTGACTGACGCCAGAATGATTCGAGCGGTTACACGATCAGTCTGGCATCAGTCTGCTGTCATTCACAACAGAATGATGAAAAATATTAGACATGGGTTCATGGGTTAACATAGGTAGCTCATGCAAAGCAACCACAAAGCAACAAAAAAAAAAATAACAAAGTGAGCTATCGTAATCTGATACGACAAATAATTTGGTTTTGCGGCATAGGTAGGTACTTGGCCTTGATAACAATCATATATTTCTAAACGTAAGTTTCAAGGCGAGAAATAGTAGGTACGTAGTTTACTTTTATTTTAACAAAATGTTTATTTTTCAGATTTCTCTGATCACCCAATTAATAAAAAAGCGTGAAGATACTTTTTATGATCGGCAATAAAATACAAAAAGCAACTGTTTCCGCCCGGGATCGAACCGTGGGCCTTGTGCGTGTAAAGCACGCGTGATAACCGCTACACTACGGAAACTTGATTTCTGGAGCTAAAATTACGCTTTATTATTATACAAACAATTTATTATAATTATTCATCTCAAGAAAATCGTCATACCTATCCGGTACCAACACTCTCAATATTCTGCGAAACGTCTACGTCACACGTTCGACCATACCTACTAACGCTGTGCACAATTCAAGTCACCCTGGAATTTACAACACACATTATTTGTTTCTGAACGCACCATTACCGTGAACGTGAGCTTAGTAGGTACCTACTACAAAATAAAACAAACTAATAATAATGTTTGTCTGTCTGAAACTATTTTTTTTTTTTACTATTTTAAAATGCGTAAAAGATGTTTATCGTAACCCGGCAAAACTATAGGTATTTAGCAAATGTTTGCAAGTTTAATTTTGTGACTACTTTAGTAGGTACCTAGTTTACCGATTTATAATGGTTGACCAAAAACATATTCAAACACATTCAAATATGAAACACTGACTCATCATCACTGACACGTATGACGTAGGTAATCAGTATTGTGACGATATTTCAGAAAAATCACGGGCCAACATGCTGTTTTTTAGTTTCTAAAACCACCAAAAATATAATTGCGTATTTAGAATAATTAATTACTATACCTACGATAAATTAGTTACAATATAGTCTCAAATACATACTGGAGGAAAATTGCAATTTTAATCAATGAAAATGCATAGCAACAAAAAATACACAAGAAATTCCGCGCGCAAATCATAGCGCGTGACAACCGAAATCAGAATGTATTAGGAATTATTTTTCTATCATACGTATTATCAAGTCCCAAGTACAACAACAAGTGAACGAAGTTTGGCAACGCTTTTTTTGTCAACGTATTCCATTTAGGAAAGAACGGCAACGTTGCTTATAACCTACACTACGAGTATTGGTATTTATGTTGCCACACAACAATAATAAATAATAAGTAAAATTGTTTAAAAAAACATAGATGTCGAAGGTCATTAGTTTTATGTTATTTTATTCTTGTTTTGATACGGCTGGAAAGGAAATCCAATTATTGAACTAAGATATTGATTTATCAGAAATTATTTTGCACGCCATCTAGTGTGCCAATTTTTAAACTTCGCCTTTCGTTTGCTTGTCAAAAGTACTCAAAAGTCCCGCAGTGTCACGCACACTACTAAAGAAGTGTCAATTTTTGCCGAGATTTCACTATTGTTTTTCTCAGTGAATAATGAAGTTATTGGCTAAAAACTTCGGACGCGAGCACATTTTATTGTAAAGAAGTGATAAAATGATTAGTTTTAAAGAAAGAGTGTCTGTGTTTAGTGTATAACTCTAATGAAAAATGTATGGACGGAGGGGTCGTCGCATCCACCTTAAGGAGCCAACTAATTAAAATGTTGTCAAAAGATAAAAAATAACGGCTTCAAAAAGTATATTTTGCTTAATTAAGCGCAATGAGATCAGGTTCTATGAAACCTATTGCCTATGTACTGTAGACGCTCTGATTGGCTGAGCCACATACAACATTTTTAATTTACTTAATACCTATTGGATAAACTTTATCTATACTCTATACTAATATACTAATACTAATATACTATATACTATTATACTATAATATACTATAATAATATTATAAAGAGGTAACATTTGTTTGTAAGTTTGTATGTTTGTAAGTTTGTAAGTTTGTATGTAGGGGGTAATCTCCGGATCTACTGAACCGATTTTGAAAATTCTTTCGGAAATTGGAAGCTACATTATCACTGAGTGCTATAGGCTATATTTTATTTTAGAAATAATAGGGGTCCGTAAGATATTTGGGTTTTTCCGACCCAAGGTGTAAAAAATCATCCAAAAAAGTTCCTTATTTGGCGTTCGCCGCCTAAACTATAAAAGATAGAACAATAAAATGTTCTAATTAATTAAAGACCTTAAAAATATCTACAAAAAAGTCCGCGACACACTATACTTATCTATTTCGAGTTAAACACAACAACCATTTATTTATTTAAAAATCTTGAATTTTTTTAGGACTTCATTTAAACGCATTTATTTTACACATGTCATTACTCCTTATCAAAATAAACTATTTTGTCACAAAGTACTGTTTATGTAGATAATATTTAGTCTTTTATTCATTAAAATTGGAAGTTTGGTTTGAAAGTTATGGCGAAATCAATATAATACTATTTCTGCGCTCCGCGGCCCGTGACGACAGGCGGAGTAGGCGTCACCAAGGCGGGGGTGCGGATGCGGGAGGGGAGTTTAGGTCTATGAGTAAGGTACCCGCGCGGCTCAGACGCGTGGTCGGCTCCTTACGCAATAAATGCGAAAGTCTGTTTGTTTATCTGCCTGTTTGTCGGCTAAAATGCTGAATTTACTTTTGGGTAGTTGAACACATGGGATCAAACTTAGGCTTTTTGTAGCGGTAATCGACATCCACGCAGGCGGAGCCGCAGGGACCGCTATAGGTTATATAAATCAGAATAACACACAGGGTACTTTTTGTTGCGAAAACTGACATCCACGCGGGCGGAGCCGCGGGCGACCGCTAGAAAAAAAAACCCTCCTTTTGGCAGTCAGGAAATAAATCATAGCACTCAGTACTAACCGAACTACACTCATAATTTCATCACAAGTTAAAATGTTTACCGCCCAACGAAGTGGGCACGGGTCAGCTAGTTTAAAATAAGAAAGATTTGATAAGCTGTCAGGAGGGTTGACAGCTCATATTTAACAAAATTAAAATATATTATAATAATAATTGATTTTACATTCGTGAATAGTTAGTAATAAAGACTAATAATTAGAAAGAAAGAGATTGTCAGAGTACTTATTAAATACTAGGGGGATAGTTGAAGTTCGATTTCAGACTTTAACATAAGGTTATCATGCTAACATTACTTTTTAGTTAATAAAATAGTAAACAAGTGACAGCCAAACAAAAGAATACGACAGCTTCTCTACGACCTGGCTTTATATAAGTGCCACAGCCAGATATTCACGTAACAATGTAACAGAAAATCAATGGCGACGTAATTGGAATCGCACGATTGTGTTATTATCATCTCATGAATGTGAATTTATTCGGGGCTGTTTTACGGCTTTTATTGCTTGGTTTCGGGTCACCCTTCGGAACGACTAGAAGTGGGGTGTGAATGACGGATTCAAAAGTAGGTAGGTGACAAAATCGATCACAGGAGCAACTGAAGGACACATCATAAAAAATTGCTGGGTTTTGCCGTCGGGTAATGACGTCATCGTGAAAAATACAGTCGTTTACAAGTGAATTTCACTGTACCTTACCACATTTTAAATCGAACATTTGATATTATTTCTGAATATTTCAAATGTTTAACATTACAATCCAGCAATAACAGTTTAATGTACGAAACTTATGCTTGGAATAAAAAAATAATTGGTATGAAATATCCAAAATCATTTAAAATTACCTGTACTTTAACAAATGGACGTTTTCTTTTTACACGTGCACTGGATTGTTTTCTCAGAACTAAACCTGTATAAGATTATTTCGTCTCTGAATCTAAATACAACGTAGACACATCCCTTCAAAAATAAACTTAATGCACATTTCTCAAGGACCTATCTGCAGTACACCCCAGGTTTAACTGCTCACATGCTGTGGTAAGCCCCTGAATACGCTGGTAATCACAGCCTGCCTGTACCCACACTACATCGTAAACACTAGCTAGTCCAGGAGCTTAATCCTCCCTCACACCGTTGACATTTTCTCTGTGTTCCCTGGAGAGTCCACCATTTTGCTCTCAAGCGACTCAGTTGGCTAATATAATACGTGACACGGCCATTATTATGACGTCATAGGAAATAAGTACTTACGGTATAATTTCTGTGGTTTTAGCAGGTTAGTGTGTAGGTAATGTCTATCTCGAAAATGGTTCAAGATATTAAAAAAAAGTTTAGGCAAAAGTTGTAGAGAATTTAATCCTCTACAATTCTTGTTATCATACAAATAGCATAAAACCCATAGGAAACGAGATATTTGCAATAAATGTGTAAAAAAACGATTTTTTGACCTTTGACCTTGAAATATCTGACGTCGCGTACACCCTACGGTAAGTAGGTTTTGAGACAAGTTTTAGAGTGACAAAAAAAAGGTTTATACCAATTTATAGCTGACTATCTCTCAATATGAGATTCTTGCTAAAATTTGACTAATTTTCCTGGACTAAGAAGAATGTAGTTAAGAAGGTATGCTTAATAATACTATTAAGCATACCATGCTTAATAATACTATTAAGCATACCATGCTTAATAATACTATTAAGCATACCTTCTTAACTGCTGGCTGGTATCAGCCTATTATTTTCCCACTGCAGGGCAAAGGCCTCTTCTCATATAAAGAAGGCACGAGCATTTATCTTCATGCTTGCTCAAGGCGGCTTAGCTATTTTAGACTTATATTAATTCTAAGTCCAGCTTTGCTCAAGATATTTTCCTATACCAACATCGATGATGTCCAAGATAAACTTTAAAGTACATAAGAAATAGAAATAAAGCGAAGTTAAAGTTTGCGTATTTTCAGGTATCAGGTACCTTATTCGCTTATATTCAAGTGTGACGGCTGTTTTTATTTACTTATGTTTTATAGCATATTGGTAAAAACCAGACAGTAATAATTGCCAGACACTTTCCGTGAAGCAGAATTACTTCAGCAAGACACTTTATAGGTCGGAACTTTTTATAGTTTTATGCTAAAATGACATAGGTTTGGCGACTTTGGGGTCTTGAATAATTTTGATGTATTAACTTGGTAAAAGAATAGTAATTTATTATAAGACTTCATTTTCTTTTCGTAGTTAAGAATTTTGGCCTATTCATAATTATTATGTGTCTGGCTGATCTAGATTTTCCAGACAGTTTTATATTCAAGGTCTATACTGGTTTATATTCGAGCTTTTGAATTTTTCTTGTTACTTAAAACCATTTTCTACTTTAACTTCAAGTTATCTCACTTCAAATTTCAAAAAAATATTACTAAAAGAAACCATCTATCTTGTAGATAGTCTTTAGACAAAGTCTAGACTTAGAAAATGTTAAGTCAAGATGTTAGTTTTTTTTAAATAACTGGCAGTATGTAATTAGTGTTCATGTACCTAGCAGCTATATTTTTTACAAAAAGAAAAATAATACCCGCGAGAAAAAAAAACATTATTATAAACTTTTATAAAATCTGCAGTGAACAATTAATTTTCTTATTATAAAACAAAATCTTCTTAAATACGTTTTTTAAAGCTTGAATTGTTGTGTAAGTATGGAAAAGTTTGGAAAAAATATCGTAAAGAAAATTCACGCCAGAAAAGAGGCGACCGCTTTAACAAACTCCGAAGAAAAACGTGAATATTTCATAAAGTTTTCGGGATTATGATACTTTTGTTACGCATCGAACAAAGTGAAGAGAATTTACTTAATAAACTGTTGTTGGGTGCGCACATTCTCGTCAACGCTCCGGTGCCTAGGGGTTCTAATGAAGACGTAGAAAGCACTCTATTTGATATTTTTTTCCTCGGACAACAAAGGACGACGTGCAATTTCCTTTTTTCTAAATAGCAAAGTTTAGAAAAAGCTCGAAATTGCCTCTGTAGGACACAAGATTGCTGAGTTTTAAATTCCTTTATTTCTGTTTCGTACGTTTCAATTTTCTTTTTATAATTTTTTTATCGTTGTTTGAAGACAACAATATGTACAAAAAAAATTAAAAGCGTTGAGAGAGTATCAAATTGAATTTCAATTGGTCTCTTTCGTTCAATTTGTTTTATTCCATTAAGGGATCAGACAAGAACTTTGCTATTGGCACATAGAGGAAAGTCAATATAACCCGACTATTCTGTAGTTTGAGACATAAAACGCTAGGTAACGTAAGGTACCATTATCTAAGGAAATGTCAACCGATTCTACACAATCTAATTCAATGGGACTTAGTCAAGTTTAATTTGACCAAGACAGAATTCAGGATCGTTATTCCGAACTGTACTTAGAAACTCTTGACCTTAGTATGGACAGGGTTAAGGATTTTGATTTTACTGCGGTAATTTCTTGACAAGATTCTACTTCAACAGCAGAAAGTTTGAAACTACACAAATATTTAATTCCAACCCTAGATAAGCTTTGCCAAAGATTTCTATTCAAGCTTACATGTTTCTACATAAAAAGAAATATACTGACCCACCTAATTTATTTTGCAGTATAGGTTTGTCAGTTGACTCAACCTTTTAAAATTTACTTCCCTAACTGCTACATTCGAATTTTAAATACTTACATACACTTACCATTAGCGCATTTTTCATGTTGATTTAGATGTAAAGCTGTAAAGAACTATCGCTAATACAAATCACAATACTTATGTCAAAAATACGACTAATGTCAGTACTAAGTATATAAAATATTGAATGAAATGTAAACGGTATGTAGTCGCTTACTACGTCATGCTTGAATAGTAGGTGGATCTGAAGGGCGAAAAGTTATAAAAAGGGGTTATAAAAACTATAACGAGAGGAAGGGGTATCGTAATGAAAATTTTTGCCATCGATTCCAGTACATGATTCTAGATAAGAAATTTTTCGTCGGTTTTTAAAAAAAGAATCAGCTGTTCCATAATTATTATAATTGCAACACCTACACAGTCGAATTGTATGAAACAGTAGATTTTGTTTTTAATAACTGATTAAAATTTTAAAACTGCTGGGCACCTAGAATCATGTACTGAACACATGATAAAATTTCCGTTACGAATTCCCTACCACCCCGTAATAATGCTCGCTAAAGGCATCGATTAATACAATGATGCCTAAAGTATCAGGCAAAATTGCTCAAACCGTTCTAAGTACCCATGTCATAATGAAAAAAAACCGCACGACAAAATACGTTTCAAAATATCTAAGTTACTATTTTTTTTTATTTGCTTACTTTACACTTAGTTGCACATCGTTAGACATAGTACTTTAAATAGGTACATTTATAGCCATAAGAAGAATATAAATAGAGAAATTTTCGTGCTACGTGCTAATAAAATGACAGTACACATGGTGCCAAAATAATGGGACACATATGTTGTGGGCGTGTAAAACACGACGACACGATCGATTTGCAAGTAAGTGTATTAGAAATAGTAATTTGGGGTAATGTGTTCTACTGTTTGTTAGTACTATTAAAACTACAATCAAGGTATGTGTGACAGTGAAATATTACTAAATAAATGGAGTCTCAGATGTTTGGTGTGAAGTAAAGTTCGTGTAGATGGTTGAAAATCTACAAGTACATGCTTAGTTCGGATTCTGGAGCTTACTTTCTGACTGCGCTGTGAGACCTGGGAAATATAGTAATGCGTTAGTATTGGAGGGATACGCTACATGTTAGTTTAATTGAATATTAGGTATACATGTTAACATATTCAGAGTAAAATACGGGAGGGTTGAAATATGTACGGGTAATTATGAATTGAATGATAAATTATGTTACAGCGAGTTCAATAAATTAATTAACAGCCTAAAGGTTAATTGCGGGAACTATGTGGGAAAATTGTATGCTGTAATATTATTATTGCTAAAGTTCACGTGTAGACACGCCTAGGCGTATCTATTGACTTAGAATAGTCTCATATGTCATGTTTGAGACCTTTATACTTTTTATTTTCTTGTCTGAATCGTCAGTAAGAAATCTTATCGCAATGTGCTCCGAAAAAATATAATAATAATACCAATCTTTTATTATCCCACTGCCTGCAGTGTAGGCCTTTACCCTGGTAAAGGCCTCTTCTCATACGAAACAGAATTCTATTTACAAATTCCTAAAGCCTAGTTTCCACCAAACATTGCAATAACACAAAATCCTTTTTATAAAAATACACACACGTTCACATAAACGGCATCGAGCGTGAATTATTAGCTACATCAGTCAACGGAACATCACTTACACGCTCCGGGGTAATCGTCGACCAACGGTGAAATATTATCCGGATAACAATGAAAATAAGAAATATTGATGTATGTAGGTTAATCTATCATGCACGCCAGTGTCCTGTGCTAAATCAATAGATCAATGTTTGTGAACCCTGTTCATTAATCACTGATCAAATGATCACGTTAAATTGAAGTGGCGATGGGTGAGTTATTATGGGCTTAAGTGTAATATTGTTTAGATCATTGTTTTTATTTATCCTAAAGTGCAGAGGTTTTTAAATATTTGGAAAATGTATCGAAGGCATTATAATACTCATATAATCATCGTTCTTTAAGAGTAGGGACTCAATTAAACGATAAACTATTAAATACATTTTATTATTTTGACACACAGAAATTATGATGTACGAGTGGCCACCTCATAGGCGCCTTACGTTATAAAGTTTTAACTTACATAGGTACTAGGTACTGTAAAGACTATGTCTGGATGAGCCATACACAACCCCATTTATTTACTATAAGCATATTATGAGATTTAATTAACGTTATGTTAAAATAAAAACGACTTAACAGTCCGTCATTAGGACTGATAGCTCGTATTTAGTTATATAAATATATAATTTATTAGATTATTATATTATATTTTTACCTATTATTAATAGACCTGTATATTATTGATTGTATTTATTGATTAATAGTATTACTTATAAAGTCGCATCCCGCTATATGTACGCTTACGGATTTTGATGCGATTTTCATCAATAGATAGAGCGATTCAAGAGAAAGGTTTATACGTATAGTTAGTATCTACATTGCACCCGTGCGAAACCGGGATGGGTCGCTAGTAATTAATAAAGCCTTTCAATCATTGTAGATGGAGTATCCCGATACCACTAGTAATCTCGCGTCCAGGGGTACCTACATACATACTGTCGCTATAGCGTTACAAATAACATACATAACATCACACCTGTAATCCGCAAAGGGTAAGGCAGAGGCCATTAGTACACTCACATTTCGCCAGTTATTTATAAATTCCATGTAATAGGGGGCCAGCCTAATGCCATCAACCAAGCACAAATTCAGACTCCAAAGCTGCTACTGAGAAATTCTTGTAGAAAAACCCGACTTGCCCGACTTGGGAATCAAACCCAAGAACAGCCGACCGGCTCACTAGTCGCGCTTTGCGACCACTGGACCAATGAGGTATTCATAAATAGGTTAAAAAATACACCCACCAATTACTTGAAAGGTAGCAAGGTTACTAAGAAAAGAATTTGTTATTTATAGAGGTAGAAAGCATCTTAAAAGTATGAAAATATTAGCGTTGTAAAATATAGCGAGAAAATAGAAGTTACGGTCCGCATTAGTTCAGTTTTTTCCCCTTTCATCTAGCGTCGCTCCTTTTCTGCGATATAGAGCAGAAAATCTTCTACTTTACTCACTTTTTTATTTGAAGCAGTCTTGTCTACTGCTGAGATAATATCTAAAAATCCTTGAGTAAGAAACTATCTGCAATATTACGTTAACGTTAAAAACTATGTACAATGTTTTTGCTGTATAAATATTAGGTACTCGAGTGCAGATTGAACAGTGCGGATTTCATGTGCCGTAAAAGTTGTCTGTTTGTACCTAATGTTAAAATAACGACTTTCTACCAAATGCATGAAAATGTTTTTTTACGCAGTACCTACTTACAGGCGAAAACCATTTTTTCCCCTAAACAAATACCAAAATAAAATTAAAGTTTCTGTTTCTAATTTCTAATGTCAATAACAGTTTTTTAACATCTTTCACCGCCGGGCCAAAACTGTTGAAGGTCAAACCTTCACTAGCGTAGGGCACATATATGCCCTACGCGGCGGTTAATGTGTTTACAAAATAAAAATGAATGTTTACACGATTGTCTATTTGTTCCAGCTAATTTCCGAAACTGGAAAGATTTTGACGGTACTTTCATTGGCTGTTAGCTGATGTTATAAAGAGTACCTAATTTATTTTTATTTGCGAAAAAGAATTAAGACTGCCTGCCTAGCCTTCTCCCAACTATGTTGGGGACGGCTTCCAGTCTAACCGGATGCAGCTGAGTACCAGTATTTTACATGGAGCGACTGCCTATCTGACCTCCAAAAAGAATTAAGACTCCGCGCTCAAAAAAATAGAAAACCGAGTAGGTAAATTGTTTAATAACGTCATGTCAAACTATGTTATTAAAAATTAATATATTCAAATTACGATGTTTCTACTTCAGATAGCATGTTAAAATTTGGATTAGCTTGATAGAGACATGCTATGTTATAATATTTGTTGGATTGATAACTATAAAATACCGTCTTTATATTAAGCATTGCGTAGGAATAGATATTAGATAATTCGATACGATTTGTAGAAACGATAATATGGGAAAAAGAAATAATTTCTAATCCTTTCCTGTTTTGTTGGCATATCTAAATCGGAATTTGATAAATATTTATTATAAAATTTATACAAAGTCTAGAATAAACGCGGAATGACGTTCAAAGTTTGCAGTAGCAAACTGCAGTGTTATGCTTATTGAATCCAGAAAGTGATTGGCACGTTCACTATTGGAGTATTGCATTTTGAATTTCGAATAAATTTTATTGCGTTGAATGAGTAAGGAGTTTTTACTATTTCAATTTTTGAATTCGAATTTTAAATGTTATTGCAACGTGATGACGTTATAATGACTTTTACTAAAAGACTATTAAGTTGTGTTAATTAGCAGGCAATATTCGTTATCTCTGCCTTCACAATCATCACAATCCACCAATCATTTTATTCCATGAAGGTACCTTTATCTACATTTATCTCCGTATAAATAAACTTGACCGACAAAGTATAAAACATTACGGCAATATGTCAAAAGTTACCATATGTGGTGGACTTCCCCTTTGTGCCACAACGTGACTTATCACGTTTTGCCTTTCCACCAAACGTGTTTCCCTTTCTTTGTGTACGATTTACGAGAGAACCTTTAATAGAATATTTATAGTTTTTCCATAAACCAATGTACCAAAATACAACGAGGAAATACTGAATGTGTGTGTCCCAATTTTTCTTTATTGAATGGACGTGTGAAAATTGAGTTCGACGAAGTATCTACGGTAACTGAATGTACGAGGTGGAAGGGACAATGTAACTAAAACTTTTGCTATGAATTCAGTTCATAATTTTAGTTAGACCCCTAGCGACCAGCCAGGGTTGCGGATTTTGTTCGAGAGAGTTACCGCCGTCCTGGAACACAAAGGGTATTAGGAGGAACACGGATGTATTTTAGTCAGTAAGTGTCTGATACTCCCTTCTAGTCCGCCCAGAGCGGAAGAAGTCATTTGATGATATCGCATGCTTAAAAAAAAGACCCATAGCGACGAAATTTTTCGTCGGTTGTTAAAAAAACGTGTAATAAAAAAAAAACAGATTTTTTTATTTTAGAAAAAGAATAACCCTTGATAACTGACATTCGCGCGAACAAAGTCGCGGGCATAAGCTAGTATAATATATTCTCACTGAGATGCCATTTTACCGGTTTACTAAAAAAAAAGTAAAAATCGTCTATCTATTTTCGTATCTGACTTACAAGTTACAAAGAAATAAAATATGTCTCCTTTGTCAATCCGATAACGGCGTTTCCGATAAGGGTCATTTCACATTTTGTCGTAACCGAGAGTTGTCTGATAGTGACAGGTATAAATGCCACAGCATACGTACCGCGCTGGACTCGACTGTCAGCTGACGCATTTGGTTTGTACAAACGTGCTGATAATTCACCTGGACCTGTCATGGACAGACGGTTGCGGTGAAGTGTGAATGGGCCATAAAAACTGAATTCTAACAAAAAAATGATTTTGAAAACTCGTGTCTGCCTACCGTACCTCTCGGACCGTAAAACGTAATAATATTTGTGATGTACGGTCAGCATATTTAACTGGATTTCCGTAATTAATAAACACAAAGGCTTGATTTACATTTTACAAAAGCACTGTTTTAATTGTATTTTATTTTGTAGATAACAATAAAATTGAAATGGACACGTTTTGCCATGTAAAAGACTTTTGAGATTTAATTTTTTGTTACTTGGAGTACTTCATTTTACAGTAGAAGTAGTGGTAGAATGAAGTACTGTTATAATATTTTATAGTTATGTATGTTATGGGTCTTTATTAACTGAAATTATTGCCTTTTTTATTAGATGGATTTGCTCTTTAACTCTAGCCTAGGTCAGAGGTGACAGAGACAAATTCTACGATGGACGGAGCTTACCCAGAAGAAACCTGTTCACTCTAATTTTAAAGATATTATATATAGGGTCGAATGCGTTCGGAAATACAGACGCAGGTAAAGAGTTTCACTCTTTTACCGTGCTCATTATAAAAGACGATTTATTCTATAGTACATTATATTATCTATTATTTCTATTTAAATTTACTAACGTGTAGTGTTTAACAAAAAACAATCATTGGAAATGTTATTACTTTTATTAGCTAATAATGTTCTAAATAAAAGGTACATAATATATACATATTCAGTTCAACAATGTCAATATAAGTCGTCCTGAACAAAACGTCCCTCTTTACCTACATTTTGTGGGCTTTGGCAACACAATAAACCGTGGGTCCTAACATTTTCCGGTAGGTTACCATTTCGGACCCTATAATTATCTCATTGTGACCCCGCTTAAGTATCTCCGTATATCTGGGACAACGTTCTTTGTAAAACATTCCAGAATAAAAAAATACAAGAGAAGATTTTTTTTGTGTTCGTGATAAAGTATTCTTTTGTAATGATTTAAATGGCAACTATGCTGTAGAAGAAAAATAGAGAGTGTTTGAAGAACTTACTTTTTTTACAAATAATTATTTATAAATCCTTCTTAAATACAGAAAAGAAACTACTAAACTGAACCATTTTCTATCCTTAACTTATACTTTTTCAATTTTGCATAATGCACAGAAAAATAATGTTTCCTGTGCATTATAAAAAATTGAAAAAGTAATTTAACATACAAAAATATAATTATTTGGCGATTATACCGCATATTCAGATTCACCCATTGCATACATTTTGACCGTGAAGAACAGCTGGTTTTTTTTTTAAATTACTGAAGAAAAGTATTAGGTCGGGGGTCTAGAATGATATACTGAACCCATAAAAGATTTTATTACGACGTCCCTTTAAGTGTGTAACATGACCAAAACGTGGATACATGGAAACGCGGATACTTTTTTTTGTTTTGATAGAATATTTTAAAACTTTTACCAATGGGGACCAATGCACCTTTTTTGTTTTTATTTTTTATGGCTATCAGCAAAATTCTGTTCCACAATAAGTGTCTTCCAAAGTGCTCAAATTTCGCCACTTCAACTAACATTTTTTTATGAGTCCGAGGGATCATCTTCAAACTCATAAAAATAAAAGATGAATTTAAACTTGAACTGGGGAGTTTGCGCCGAAGTTTATTTTTTTTTATTTTTGTACTTGAAGGGGACAAAAAGTAAAGAAAAATATAAGGGAGATGGCGACCCAATCACAATTTGCCCTTTCATTGCTTGTCAGAAGTTTCCAAAGATCCAAATATGGTTTGTTTTAATACAGTTCTGGGTTCGCAATAAAGCCTTCGTATCGAAGTTATGTACTGCGGGTTACGCGATAAAGTAACAGAGATGAGGTGGTAACTGCCACCTTCGGGAATGATGCCATAAGTTTACCTGGGTTGGTGAAAGGGATTTTTTAGGAAGCTTGACTAACGGGCGTATTATTTTAGTCTTGTTGGTACAGTATTTTTCGTATCAGTTATGTCATATAAAAGAGTGTATGAATATTTTTATACCAACCTTCATTAATGAGTTATAATAATAATAATACCAGCCACTCCCACTGCTGGGCCTTTTCTCATAGTGAGAGTCGGGTGCCCTCACCACTGAGCTATCACAACATACATAATAATTAGTTATACAAAATGAAAATAACACATTCTGAAAAGTAAATGAAAACATATCGCTGCATGTATAACAAAACATACGAGTGTGATGTTAATTTTGTCCTTTTAGCAGAGTGGTTTGTACTCTTGTTTGTGTCGGAATGGGCCAACTGTCAGGACTTGTATACAGTCCTTATAAACACGACACGTTAGGACTGCAGCTTTAAGTGGTAATGCTACCCCTTGTTTTACTCTAAATCAGAGGTTATTAACCTTTTAGTTCTGAGGGATCATTTAACAAGCAATTGTCTTGCCATGGACCACCAACTGTTTGGCAGCAATATTAATTACTAGCTTTTGCCCGCGGCTTTGCTCGCGTTTAAATTCGGGTAACTTAGGTAACTCCTAAGTTTTTCCATACAAACTTTAGATTCCCGTTTCATCCCTTAAGAGGGTGAATTTTAGAAAATCCTTCTAAAACAATTCTTCTTCGAATAATTCTAAGCGGGCGTTTAGTAGTAACCTACCTATAAACTACCTCCCTGCCAAATTTCATTTTAATACTTCAAGCAGTTTTCGATATTTCGTAATGAGTGAGTGGGAGATTTATGACTTTTCACTTTTAAATTATACATTTAGATTAGTAAGGTTTGTTTTATAATAAAAATACGTATATAATTGTTCGAAACCAAGAGTATTACTTAAGATCTCTAAGACATCAAAGACTAATACTTATGGTAGTTTCAGGGACCAGCGGTCTGTGGACCTCAGGTTAAGTACCACTACTCTAAACTGTACAATATTACAGTATTTTTACAGCAAAACTTCGGTACTTCATCATGTTAAACCCTAAACTTAAGAAAAGAAAAACAAAAAAGATAAAAGATACATCACTTCAAATTACTCGTTAACTTACGGCTGATGTAGCAAAAAATCCCTTCTTCAAGAAAATTATTAATTATGGCAGAAATTATGAAAGGGCAGGGAAACGCCTTTGGCCACGGAAAATTGGGATGTCCGGGAGTCGGCGTTATAATAATTTACCAATTTCCTTAATTAAATTCATATAATTGTTTCAGAATGATCCGGGTATGAAGGCGAAAAACGATAATGAGAAATAGAAAACGTGATAGTCATATTTTTGTCTGCGTTTTCAAAAACGTTCACATTCTAATCTCAGAAAAAGTTCAAAAATTTTCGACAAAGACAATCGATGTTAAAAACTTGTCAAAAATAATTTTGGAAATTAGAGGCTTTTTTGACAGGTTGAAACTGAGATTAGAATGTGAACGTTTTAAAAAAATACAAGCTTTATAAAAGAACATAATAATTATCACACCGGTAATCCCCGAAGGGTTAGGCAGAGGTGTGCCTATTAGTACACCCACATTTCGCCAGTTATGTTTAAGTCCCATGTAATAGGGGGCGAGCCTATTGCCATAAAACAGGCATAAATCCAGACTCCGAAGCTGCTACTGAGAAATTCCTGATGGAAAAACCCAATACCTAACACTTTGCCCAACCTGGAAATCGAACCCAAGACCTCATGCTCAGCAGTCGCTCTTTACGACCACTAGCCCAATGAGGCAGTTCAGACAAGAATTATTACCTCCCTGATTTAATTTCTAGTTAATGTTGGTACAAACACAGTTTTCGTACCAAAGTTCGTAGGTGTAAGCGAAGTAATTAATTATTACATGGCTAGGTCAAAATATTGGTATAACATTAATTATAATCATTCAACTTTGTAGTATTATTGCACGTTTATTTTACACAAAACACGCTAATTGGGAAATTAGTTAGTCTATTATGTAACGCTTGATTTATAATTTTATAGTAAACATTCACTTTAGTTTGTTTTTCCATGGTTCTATTTATTAATTCCATATTTTACAACACCTAAAAACCTCAATATTATCGTGCTAATATCTATAAAACAACTCGATAACCATTTTACGTGCACTCAGCCGCCATTAAAGTCAAACTTAACCCTGTCAATGCTACGACATTGTAAGGCTTACGCCAACGAAGATGTCCGCATTGCATGCAACGTTGTTAATCCACAACAACTATGACATCAAGTTTATGTCGACACGCAACGACAAAATGGCGCTGATATAGTTTGCAAGTCGTTAACGAACACGGTGCAGTGATATTGATGTTCCGATTATGCAAATAAGTTGACAAAAACGTTTGGTGGCTATCTGACATGCAACGAAGTAACGTTCCTTCGGTATGCTGTTCGTTATTTAGAATAAAGTTTATTTGTTTTATTTCTATCTAGCTGTGTATAAGTAAATATTAAAACATGACCACATTTAACATTAATAATTATAAACAGTTACGATGAATGAAATTAAAAAATAAACACACTAGCAATCTTTAAAATGTTACAGTCGTTTGTAAAAAATATATATTTTGCACGACACGTGAAAAATGTATAATACAATTCTCTCTATCAAAATAAACATCCATTCAAACAATTCAATTACAACAACTACTCCACGACCAGGCGAACACTGTTCTAGCATCGATAGGTTAACATTTATAGGAACAGAATCGCAGAGTTTATTTAGCTGGGCCATTAGTAAATGTATCAACACTCAATAGATTCGTAGAACGGATAAACCTCGCCATACGTTACAGGTCCATATAAATCGAGGAGTTGCGATAAAAATAACCCTTCCAGCACTCGACGAAGGAAAAACATTGGAATTGTGGAACAAATGTTCTTCGGTAGCCGTATCTCTCTTTTGTTCAATTAGAAGGAGAACAATTGGAGTTTCTTGTGCAATTACTAGTATTGGGTGTATGTAAGCGGCGCGGAACAATAGGGTTAAGTGCTCAACGGAGCTTTTGAGATTTTCAATATACTACCACTTTAATGAAATTTTACTAACTTTTAAACTCATAAAACATTTGTTTGACCATTGGTATTGTGAATGAATCAAGATGGTACAGTTTTTTTCTATACAGATAGATATTACATTTTGCAATAGACAATTTCAAAATGTATTTTTTTTTATTAGGGCAATCCAGCCACACTATCACCAATCACTGCAACTCTTGAAAGCTAGAATCAACAGTGGCGACGAAAAGCGCCGAGGAAATGAAGCTCGACGAGTCCCGGAGAAACGATTCAACTATCTTTATTTTGAAATTAAGTAATAAGAAAAGTATATCTGTGGAGTAAGAGAAAACATAATTCCCACCATTTCAAAATGTAATGTAAAAGCTTCCAGACTGTAATAATATTTCTACTACAATTTAACCCCAGTTTGTTGAAACTTCTCTTTAATTCAATATTTCTCTTGTATCTACGCCTAATGAGTAAATGCCGGAGTTGGCTAATTGTTTACTGGTTTTATTTCCCTGACGTAAGTTTAATTAAACTCTAGTAGTTACCTACTAAGTATATATATACGTAAGTTTATTCGCCACGCTGATTATAATTAACGTAGGTAATTAGTATTGTAAAAAATATTAAGAGTAATTATTTTAACTTTAATTTACAACAATCAGACATTTTATTAAGTCGACATTTTCTGTCCGAAGCTATCTGTACCCACTGCTACTGAGTCTGATAAAAAACATTTTGCCCAACCGGGGAATCGCACCCAAGACCTCATGCTCAGCAGTCCCGCTTTGCGATCACAAGACCAACGAGGCAGTACCAATACTTTAAAATCTCCAATACAAATAAGCAAAACATTTTTCTGCATTCATTTATGGAACAGAATGAATAGTTCGAGACTACAAATTAAAGTCTCCACTGCCTTTAATCACCAATTTATCACCCTTTAATATATTTTAAAGCTGAAACAGTTCGTAAATATACGCCAACTCATTTAAAATGGCGAGCGGTTTTCAGAGAAACGAACTGCTTTGTCGACAGATATAGTCGAAGGGCGAAGCCAATGTGCGCTTTGGAAAAATCTCCATTCAAGGGAAAATGAAGGGTGCTCCACTCCAAAACTGATGACGTGTAAAAAGCTGATAGAGCCATCGGGGGTTCATTTAAATGTCGCGAATGGGATGAGAATCTCTCCAGCTTTTGTATAATGTTGAGGGATAACCGCAGTTCGGGTGACGCGATTGTATCTTTAGCAAAGATTTTTTAGGAGTTCAAGAGATTTTTCTTTCTTGTGAAAATGAAAATGACACGCTTTTGTCAAATAAACGGGATTTATGTGATATAGCGACCTGCCCCGGCTTCGCACGGGTGCAATGCTGATACTAAATATAATATAGCCTATGCCACCCGGGGATAGTGTAGCTGCCCAACAGTGAAAGAATTTTTCAAATCGATTCAGTAGTTTCGGAGCCTATTCAATGCAAACAAACAAACAATCAAATCTTCCCTCTTTATAATATTAGTCTAAATGAATGATTTCTTATCCTAATGTGTCATATTATTGTAGAAGTCTGAATGTTTGTTTGTGAAATGTGTAAGTAATTTTAACATTATGTTTGTCCTCCATGTAGGCGAAGCCATGAGAAAAACCTTGTCATTAATAATGCTATTTTAAAATGTGAAGGTTACCAAACTTTTTTAGTCCCAATCAATGAGCATATAGATACAATTTTGTATCGTGAGTAATTAAAACGCTTTTCCGAGCTAAAGCGACGAAGTTAGCAAGCAATAACAGACGATATATTTAGATGGAACCGGTGAGCGAATTCACTTACAAATATTGACTGGCTGGGGAGCCAGAGCGGAGTTGCGACAATCTTTCACGTCCCTACACTGCCGGTTGTGTTGCCAATGCCAATAAGTCACGGCCGGAATAAAAAATAAAATACGAACGCGACATGAGTGATTGAATTCGAATTTGGAGGTAGACGTTTTACCGTTCGATTTTCGAAACTGTTCTGTCTCATCTTATTTAAAAATGGAATCCTTACTATTTGTTCCTTTACTTCCCGATTTTGTTTTATTATCGAGTCTTTAGCCCGAGATTAATAAGCGTTACTTATCGCGTATTAAATCAGATACTATTATGTTCCTGTCTCTTTCTTGCATTTGTGTTTTGACAGTTATGCGACAGTGACAAAAGTAATATAAATAAATCTTAACCTCACAGTTGCTAAAGGCGTGTCTGTCTTTATTCTATCGTGGAGATTAGTTGTCGGTCGGTTGAAGAAAATCCTTGAATATATTTTGTTTATCTTCGCATTCTCATGTTAGGAGCCTTTCTTTCTTGGATATAATCCCCGTATTTTAAGTTTGATCTGGCAATACCGGCCCTGCGGCAGTATTTCCACGCGCTCCGGTTATTTGGCAAACTTTGAACTGTGCCATTGTTCTCCCGGTGTCAAGTAGGGACCGTTTAACAATTCTGCCGTACAGATGTTTGCAGAAACGTTGTTACGGCACCTATAGAAGACTGTTGTAAACTTGTTGAATTCATTTATTTTTAAAATCCAGTTTTCTTTTTTTTTGTTATTAGGTACTGACCTTTTTTAAACGTTAAATTATTTTAGTATAATTTTAAGTGTGACTAAAATTAATTATCTTTTAAATATCTGAGTGTGTTAAAATCGATGTGTTATTTACTACTAGCTTTTACCCGCGATTTTGTCCGCGTAAATTTTCTTACGGATCTCTAATTTTTTGACGGTAAATTATACTTTATATCCTTAACGGATAACATAAATAGCTTCCTATTTGCAAATGATTTTTTTAGAATTGGCCAATAGTTTTGGAGATAAGCGCATACTAACAAAGAAAGTCTAAAGCTCTATATTAGTAATTGTATAGATATATCTATGTAATGTCGTAACAAAACTTTCTAGACAAGTAATGTCTTTGAAAGTTGAAAGACTAGGATCTGACCGCAATAAACTTGAGTAAACGCATTGCCTACTCGTATTATATGTCATATTATATAGTAATATAAGCTTTTTTTTTGTTTACCAGAAACATGTAAAGGGGTCATTGTACTCATCAATATGAGCCACTTTTACTATGAGACCAACCTTTAAGTTCAACTGATCCATATATTTTCAGTTATGCGATACATAAATGTATGAAACAACCGTTTTTTTATACAAACTGTTTTTTCCATTTTCATTTAAATGTAAAGTCATAATTATACACTAATGTTTAAAACACATTAAACAACATAAAATTGTCGTACTGTTATTGATGCATAATTAATATAGCACTTAATTGAATTAGTGAAAGGTTTTAATTACATTCCATTACCTTCGACTATGAAATAATTGTTAAAACCACGCCATTCGGTTCGTTAAATGTTTGAAACATACCTCATTAAGTATAATTTCATAAAATTCACAATTAATTATTTTCATTGAAGTGAAATTCAACAGTACAGTATACAGCCAGCCATATTGTGTTGACCTATAAAGGTACACACTATACACTTACTTGTAATAGAACATCAATCATTAAATGTTTGGTGCAGAATAAATTTTTTAGACATAACATCACGCCTGTAATCCCCGAAGGGTTAGGCAGAGGTGTACAGTACCCATTAGTACGCCCACATTTCGCCAGTTATGTTTAAGTCCCATGTAATAGGGGGCGAGCCTATTGCCATCAACCGGGCACAAATCCAGACTCCGAGACTGAGAAATTCCTCATGGAAAAACCCAGTAACACTTTGCCCGACCTGGGAATCGAAGCCAAGACCTCATGCTCAGCAGTCGCGCTTTGCGATCACTAGACCAACGAGGCAGTCAAATAAATTATTTAATATTTATTTTTATTTATTTATTTATCAGGCAGCTCTAATGTGCTACTAAGCTCAATATAAAAGAACCAGACACTATTGTAAAATGTGCCCAAACTTCATAATATCTATCTACATCATTCCTTCCCCATTTAAGTCCTCAAAGACGATCTCTTCACTAAATTATTCCGTTAATTAACTACTAACTATTAATTTTGGTTCGGAAGTACTATAGCGCCGTAATGTCTGAACACTTTAAACATTATTCTGTGTAATTGAAAACGTGGCGGTCGAAGCAATAAATATTTAAGGCAGGAGTTTTATTTAATTGTTGGTCAATAAGCTTACCTTCGTTCGATCTTGTTGATCGTTTGTTTACATTGTAATTAATCTTTGTTGACTTTAAGTATACCATAGAATGGATACATATCAGAATATCGAAAATCAAAATGTCGAAAATCAAAATATCGAAAATCGTCACGTTTTGTACATGGTCTACCAGACCCCGCCATCCCCTTCTAACCTAACCTGTCCGAGTCGGGGTGCCCCAAGTCCCGAGCTCGCTTACAAAACGTGACGATTTTCGATATTTTGATTTTCGATTATATGATCATTCGATCATATGAGCATTCGATATTTTGATTTTCGATACCCCATAGAACATACCTAATATGACATTCGTGACTCGGCAATAGCTCAAAAGCTTGCAATTAGTGAAAGAATTTAATTAATCGGACCAGTACCTACTTCTAGCAATAACTTACAAACAAACAAACAATGTTTACTTTTCATTTATAATAATATATATGTACAACCTTAATTTTAATTTGATACAAATCTTTCAGGGGGTGAATGTACTCATGAATATGAACAACTTTTATTAAGGGACATAGTACGAAATGTGAAAAAAAAACCAGCTGATCCATACAATAATGTACTACATTACGATCAAAATGTATGGATCAGCTGTTTTTTTTTTTCACATTTCGTACTATGTCCCTTAATAAAAGTTGTTCATATTCATGAGTACATTCACCCCCTGAAAGATTTGTATCAAATTAAAATTAAGGTTGTATATTGTACTAGCTTTTGTCCGCGAATTCGTCCGCGTAAACGTCAGTTATTGCGGACGCAGACGAAGTCGCGGAACAGAAAGTAGCCTATGTCCTTTCTTGGGGTTTAAACTTACCTACTCTGTGCCTTTCCCTTCCAGTTTAGTGGTGAAAGCATAACAGACAGACAGATAGACGTAGCAGACAGTTGGAGTAACTAATGCCGGCCATACACGCTACGGTCTACCGGACACCTACCGGAGAGGTTGCCTGTGCAGGTTTGCCTGAGCGATCTTCAGTTCTTTTTGGGATGGAATCGATTGAAGACGATGACGATTTTGAAGAAAAACGATACAAAATCTGAGCAGGCGACCGGAGTACACGCACACACACACAGTTACACCGTACGGTGACACTAGAAAGAATGGATTTTCGATATTGCACGGGTCGCCTGCGCAGGTTCAAAAAAACTGCACAGCTGCATCTCTTCCATAAACGCTCCGGTCTACCGGTGCAGGCGTACCTACATAGGTAGACCTCTTCGGTAGACCGTAGCGTGTATGACCGGCATAATATTAATAAGGTAAGGGTTAGTAGGTACCTTTAGATTGAGATGAAGTCTAAATAACAAACCTTGATCGATAAAAAATTACACTAAAATACAGCGCTAAAAAGAGTGAGAGCACTTCTGCGATAGAAAACTAACCAAACATCATAATATTAAGCACAAAAGTATCCCACAGAAACTATAAACGGAAATCATAATTGAAAACACGGCTGTATTCAGCAATATATTTGAGACAGTAAGCTGTATTGTTGGTCGCTAAGCCCCGTAAGCCGGCTCTGCTGCAGCGCTGCATTTGCTTGAAAATATACGGACGAATCATCTTCTGTAATCGATTGCAATGGGTTCTCGTCTTTATATTTTGTACACCTAGTGTTAGAGAATTTCGTAATTTTATTTTAATATGTACGGGATTAGAAACACACATCAAAAGTGTCTAGGGATCAATATATTATTATTACCAAATACATCTTGATCCCTAGACACTTTTGATGTGTATATTTGCCAAAGTGTTTGAAGCAGTTTTTTTTATTATTCATATTAGACCAAAGAAATGGTGAAACAAAAATAAATGTGAAAATGGAAGCCAGGGTCAATATATTTTAAGGTTTTATACAGATCAAATAAATGCATTGATATTCTTAAATTAATTTTATTATAATAACATACTGAGATGTCTCAGTAGGAGCCTCAGAGTCTGGATTTGTGCCCAGTTGATGGCAATAGGCTCGCCTTATATTACATGGGACTTAAACATAACTGGCGAAATGTGGGGGGTACTAATGGGTACACCTCTGCCTAACCCTTCGGGGATTACAGGCTGGGGTGATGTTATGTATATCTCATATTCGCAAACCAGCAAAATGTAAAATACCGCAACATTTAATTAAGAAAGACTTACAGGAAAACGTCAAGTAAGTTGTTATTAAGAAGCTAATTAATTTACGTGACTTGCTTTTTCACTTACGTTTTAATTAAGTAGCAAAATATTATAATTACTGTACTTTGTAATTTACAGTAACGAATTTCGAGATTTTTATACGTTTAAACATAACTTCACAGCCTCTTTTGCCTGAAGGGATCGGCAGAGGCTCAGAAATACAATATTCCTTTAAGGTTTGTATTAATTGTTTAACTCTTTATAGTAAACGTCTTTAAAATCACTTCGTTTATCAATTCCTTGATTCTTCGTTCAATCATCGCTTCAATTTCTGACTAACTGACCAACTCCTTGACAATTCAAAAGTGAAGTAAATAGTTTTGTAGTGACCTACCTATATTTATTTATATTGTTATCCAATTTACTATTTATATACTATTTATACTATTATATTGTTATCCAATTTAGTAATGTATAAAATCAAACTAACTAGTAAATTATTAAATCTAATTACAATCAAAATTATTTACAATATAATTATGTACAACTTAAATCTACCACTAAAATTATATAAAGACAAAATCAACATACAAACACATTTGCTTTATTAGTAGATAATTAGTTATCAGCTGACGGCGCTGCTGTGACTCGTCTATTGTTCTAGCGGCCGACGGCCGACCGGTTTGACCACTACGTCACGCGGACGATGCGCGTGAGCGAGACAGCGCTATAGTCGCGATGCGCTCGCGCAGGCGGTACGTCAGCGTGACTCGCCAACTCAGTACGCTACTCGCTTCTATAGCCGCTGTTGCGATTAAAAATCACAGCTTCGCCGCGCGTTATTTTGCTAAGCTTTAACCTAGCTCAATCTAGCTTTATTTTAAATATCTGTTCTTTCTCGCCTATCTTTGTTTCTACCACTCCTTCTTCTAAGTGGAACTCTTGTGTGTGTGAACTGTAACCTGTGTCTGTGCAATAAACTTTCTTTCTTCTTCTTGTGTACTTGGACTATCTTTATTTCTCCTGCTCCACACACATCATCTCCTCTCACACTCCTACATTGGTGACCCCGTTCAAGAGCACGATGGCAGAGAAAAAAGCACGCAGCAGCCCGGATGACGGCAACGTGGCAGCGGAAACTTATCGCGTGGGTGTGCGTACCCCGCCTTTCTATCCAGAGAAGCCAGCGCTGTGGTTCGCGCAGATGGAAGCACAGTTTGCATTAGCGAGTATTAAATCGGACGAGACCAAATATTATCATATAATCGGAAACTTGGATCCGCAATACGCAGCAGAGGTCGAAGACGTAATCGCCTACCCTCCAGCCACCGATAAATATGAGAACCTTAAAGGTGAGCTCATCAAGAGGTTGTCGGCTTCGCGCGACAACACAATGAAACAGCTTCTCATGCACGAGGAGCTGGGCGATCGAAAACCTTCCCAGTTTTACCGGCACCTCCTTAGCCTCGCTGGTCCACGTGTACCGGAGGAGGTCTTGCGGACTATTTGGTCGAGCCGCCTACCCGCAGGCACACAAGCTATAATAGCCTCCCAGACCAAGCAGGATTTGGCGGAGTTAGCCGAGCTAGCGGACCGGATCCACGACATCGTCGGCACCCAGGTGGCATCAACATCTGCCATCGCCACTCCTGCATCGTCGGGCACCCCGGACAACAGCGTGCGCGCCGAGATCGCCGCCCTAACCAAGCTCATGGAGAAACTGGTGGACAAAATCGACCGACCTTCTCGCCCTAGAGGACGTTCCCGCAGTCGCACACGCCATCGTTCCAGCTCATGCAGGTCGCAGTCCAGCTACAGAAAGTTCCCGCAGTGCTGGTACCACCAGAATTTCGGTGACAAGGCTAGGAAGTGCGTCAAGCCGTGCGACTACCCTACATCGGGAAATGTGCGGGACAATCAGTGATGGCGGCCGATGATTGTCCGAGTGCTGGTCGCCTATTCGTCACCGATCAAAGGTCGAAGATGCAGTTCTTGGTCGACACCGGCAGCGACCTCTGTGTCTACCCCCGATCGGCAATGGCGAAGAGAGTGGAAAAAACCAGCTACCAACTATGTGCGGCAAACGGCACATCAATAAACACTTACGGTTTTGTGAATTTAAACTTAAACCTAGGGTTGCGCCGTGACTTCGCTTGGCGATTTATTGTTGCCGATGTAACAAAGGCGATAATAGGCGTGGATTTTTTATCATTTTATAATTTAGTTGTTGATTGCAGGAATCAACGCCTCCTCGACAACAATACAACGCTCTCCACCCCGGCGTCGCCTGTCCGTCGTTCTGATGACGTCTCTTCGGTGAAGGTGAGTCTCGGTGATTCCGCATACATACACATACTGCGGGAATTTCCCGACATCACTCGCCCACATGGTTTACACCGCACATCGAAACACAATACAGTACACCACATTCGTACTACACCAGGGCCACCAGTATCGTGTACACCGCGCAGATTGGCACCAGATAAATTAAAAATCGCCAAGGCCGAATTTGAGGCAATGTTGCAGTGTGGTACCTGCCGCTCGTCAGAGTCACCATGGTCGTCGCCTCTTCACCTGGCACCTAAGAAAGACGACGGTTGGCGCCCCTGTGGAGATTACAGGATGTTGAACGCACGTACCATACCCGACCAATACCCCATCCGGCACATACAGGACTTCGCACATAGCCTGTCTGGCTGTACCATCTTCTCCCAAATTGACCTGGTAAAAGCTTATAACCAGATTCCAGTACATCCAGACGACATCCCGAAGACCGCGATCACAACGCCGTTCGGTCTTTTCGAATTCCCATACATGACGTTTGGTCTTCGAAATGCCGGGCAGTCGTTTCAGCGCTTCGTGGATGAAATGCTCAAGGGTCTGGACTTCACGTACGCGTATCTTGACGACTTTTTGGTCTTCTCGAAAGACCAAAAGTCCCACGAGCACCACCTGCGTCAGCTTTTTACCAGGCTCAAGGATTATGGCATGGTCATCAACAGCGCTAAGTGCGTATTTGGCGTGCCGGAGGTAAATTTTTTAGGTTACCACATCTCTTCCAAGGGTACCAGACCATTACCTTCCAAGGTCGAGGCTATCAAGAGCTTCCCAGCACCCAAGACCGTAAGAGAGCTGCGCAGATTCCTTGGGATGCTGAATTTTTACCGCAGGTTCATCCCAAACGCAGCTTCTTATCAGGCACCTCTAAACGCTCTCCTTGTCGACTCAGTTAAAGGCTCACACCCAGTCAACTTCACACCCGAACAGCACGAGGCATTCCAGAAGTGCAAGGACAGCCTCTGCGAAGCAGCACTGTTGGCTCATCCTGACTGCAACGCTAAGATGGCGTTAGTCACGGATGCATCCGACAAAGCAATGGGCGCAGTCCTGCAGCAGCTACATGCAGGAGCCTGGGAACCTCTTGCCTTCTTTTCGCGGAAATTGAGCGAAGCACAGGTTAAGTACTCTCCTTACGACCGCGAGCTGCTCGCCATCTACGAGAGTGTGAAATATTTTCGACACATGCTGGAGGCTCGTGATTTTGTAATTTACACAGACCACAAGCCTCTCACATTCGCGTTTCACACCCGTAAAGAGAATTGTTCCCCACGGCAGTACCGTCACCTGGATCTCATAGCCCAATTTACAACGGACATCAGGCACATATCCGGGAAGAACAATGTCGTGGCGGATACCCTTTCGCGCATTGAGGAGATTACTCAACCTGTGCCCGTCGAAAGAATCGCTGCAGCACAAACAGAAGACCAGGAGTTAAAGCAGCTGATTGCTGGGGATACCTCACTACGCCTGCAATTACTGAGTGTACCAGGTTCGCAGAAGCAGCTATACTGCGACGTCAGCACCCCCACGCCAAGACCTTTCGTGCCCAAAGAGTTGCGCAGGACCATCTTTCTCAGCCTGCACTCCTTGAGCCACCCAGGTACCAAGGCGTCCGCAAGGTTAGTTGCTGACCGTTATGTATGGCCTGGCGTTAGAAAAGACTGTCGTGAGTGGGTTCGTTCTTGCTTGGCTTGCCAGCGCTCTAAAACCACACGACACGTCTCCGCACCATTTCACGCATTTAAGTTGCCGCGGTCAAGATTCGCCTTTATCCATATAGATCTCGTAGGACCATTGCCATTGTGTCAAGGTTTTCGCTATTGTCTCACCGCCGTCGATCGCTTTACGCGATGGCCTGAGGCAATACCGTTAGCCGACATAACCGCAGAAACAGTGGCAAAGGCTTTACTGAGTGGCTGGATCTCTCGCTTCGGCTGCCCATCGGATATCGTAACCGATAGAGGTAGGCAGTTCGAATCAGGCCTTTTCAAAGCATTGTCTGCCATTGCTGGGTTCCAACATCGCAGGACTACTGCATACCATCCAGCCTGTAACGGACTGGTGGAAAGATTCCACCGTCAACTCAAGGCTGCGATTACCTGCCATGCAAGCAACAGTTGGGTGGATTCTCTTCCACTAGTCTTGTTAGGCGTTCGCAGCGCCTATAAAGAAGACGCAGAGGCTTCTGCTGCCGAATTAGTTTACGGCCAGCCATTGCGCCTTCCAGGCGAATTTTTCGATCCACAGGCCGACGAGACTATTGACATGACGGATTACTTGTCACGGCTTCGGAGTATTGTTCGGAGTCTACATCCATCACCAGCAGCCAGACACAACAGCAGACACAAAACTTTTATTTATAAGGATTTACCCACTTCTACTCATGTGTTCCTTAGGGACTGCACTGCTGGTGGCTTAAAACCGGCATATACGGGCCCTCACAAGGTCATACAAAGAGGGGACAAGGTGTTTAGGATACTGGTTAACGGCAAACAGGTTGCCGTATCGATAGACCGCATTAAGCCGGCCTTCATACTGCATGACCCTGACAATACCTCACACTCACCACATACCACTAATGTACACCATAACACACCGCAACCACCACTCAACACTAACACTCATCACTACACACCTAACGCGGATATCCGAGACTTGCCTTCCGCTGACGACGGCGTCGTCAAAACGACGCGGTCAGGACGTCGCGTTAAATTTCCCGACTATTATCGCCCTTGACGGTCTCTGGAAGGGGGTGATGTAGTGACCTACCTATATTTATTTATATTGTTATCCAATTTACTATTTATATACTATTTATACTATTATATTGTTATCCAATTTAGTAATGTATAAAATCAAACTAACTAGTAAATTATTAAATCTAATTACAATCAAAATTATTTACAATATAATTATGTACAACTTAAATCTACCACTAAAATTATATAAAGACAAAATCAACATACAAACACATTTGCTTTATTAGTAGATAATTAGTTATCAGCTGACGGCGCTGCTGTGACTCGTCTATTGTTCTAGCGGCCGACGGCCGACCGGTTTGACCACTACGTCACGCGGACGATGCGCGTGAGCGAGACAGCGCTATAGTCGCGATGCGCTCGCGCAGGCGGTACGTCAGCGTGACTCGCCAACTCAGTACGCTACTCGCTTCTATAGCCGCTGTTGCGATTAAAAATCACAGCTTCGCCGCGCGTTATTTTGCTAAGCTTTAACCTAGCTCAATCTAGCTTTATTTTAAATATCTGTTCTTTCTCGCCTATCTTTGTTTCTACCACTCCTTCTTCTAAGTGGAACTCTTGTGTGTGTGAACTGTAACCTGTGTCTGTGCAATAAACTTTCTTTCTTCTTCTTGTGTACTTGGACTATCTTTATTTCTCCTGCTCCACACACATCATCTCCTCTCACACTCCTACAGTTTAATTGAAGAAAATGCTTTGACTTTGACTTGTTTCTTACTGCATGCTCTTGTTATGATTTTTGTTTTCGGATACGCACTAATCGAAGAAGAATCGAATACGAATCTTAACAACATCCTCTATCTATTTTTGCAATGACGTTGGTCTGACGACTTTGGGATCTCAGTCCATATAGTTTGCATACCTTAACATTTCCCGCAAATGTAGGTACAAAAAAAAATCTTTTAACAAAGTAATTGAATCTTTCTTTTCAGGTAAACAGTACAATAAAACGAATGATTAATAGATCTAATAAAAAGCCTTAAATAAACCCAATAAAGAACATAAAAAGAATCAATTACGTAAAGGTTAAAGCTTTCGCCTTTACACCGCAATCTTGATCCGACGCAAAAAGCCTCATATGTATAAGAAATGTATTTTTATTAGATTACATAAAATATTAATCAGGGGATGTTATCAATCACGTATGACGTCATCTCGCTCACGGGGGTAATTACCCATGAAAAGCGGGAGGCAAGGAAAATGAAAGAAAATTCGCAGCACGAAAAGGTTGTTTTCTTTTTGGGACCCATTTTATAGAATGACTTATAAAAAACATGATTTTATCATTATTTTTAATGGTTTGGAAAACAGGATAATTTTTACTTAAATAAGTAGATATTTTTTTGTTGTCATGTTTTTTCTTCTATATTTAAGTTTTCAATTAGCAATAAAGTATAATCTCTTGATTTAATTGTTAAGGAAACTCTTTAGTTAGCAACTCAAAAAATAAGAGGTATGAAAAAACGCGCAGGGCGTTCTTTTTTTAAACATTTTCCTTTCTGTTCACAAAATACGGTCGAAGAACAAAAGATTATTCGGCACACGCTTGCTTTAAGCAAAAATGAGGAAAGGAATCTTTGTTATTTTTTCCCACCATAGCAATATTTAACACACAGTGCAGTATAGGTTTACCTATATAACTAGATCTAAACTGACTTTCTCTCACAATATGCTGAACATCCCTAGGCTCGGAAATCTTTACAATTATTGGCCTAGTTTTGGGAATCGAATCCGCTGACAGTCATTGTCTCATGTTCCATTCGTGCAACGTATTCATGGAAAACGGAAGTTTCATTGCACTATTTGGGTCGTCTATAAAATGGACTAGAAGGTCCAAATTAGGTCATCTTGGTAGTTACAGGAAGTAAGCATTAATAATAGTAAGAGCGAGAGGCTGTAATACGATTTTATTCTGAACGATTTAATTTAATTTAATCGCAGAAATGCGAGCCATCAATTTATGTGGCAATGTGTGCAAAAGTGTTAAGAAAGTAATTGTGTAGTTAACAAGGAAACCTTTATTTTAACCCAAAAAAAAAACCAAATTAATTTTCAGTTAACTGTAAAATTAGAATTTTTGTGGCTTTGAAATTAATAAATAGTTTCTCAACTGAGTTGGCAAATAAATGACGTCACAGTTCGATATTGCCACACAAAATCTATGGGAGAGTCGCGTTTAGACAGGTCATAAAAAGTACGTTAATTAATTGTTCTTGTACCCAATTATTTATTCATAAAGCGGCAATAGAAATACACTCTGTGAAAATTTTAACTTTCTAGCTATAACGGTTCACGAGATACAGCCCACTGACTGGCAGATGGACAGAGATACGGATGAACAGACGGACAAACATCAGAGGCTTAGTAATAGGACCCAATTGGCACCCTTCGGCGACGAAACTGTAAAAATTACTCAAAAGTAATAATAAAACCGTGCTATAAAAAGTATTTCGATTACTTCATTGACATGACCATCAAACCTTCTAAGCTTGATTACTTACCACCACTTAAACAATATGGCAACGGAATCAAGTTAAATACCAATAAAACAGCACAAAAGTCCGCGTCATTTCGAAGCGTATCCGAAAAATTATATTACCTTTCATGAGTATTTTTACGACTTGTTTCAAGTCCTTTTCTGCCGACGATGTCTTCGTGGGAAATTCAACAGGCTCATATATTATACAAGGTCGTTACGTCATCGGGTCTCTGGTACTTGTAAAATGCAGTGTCATCCGGTCTGAGATATTCCGCTATCCATTCCTGTCTCCTTCGATTATGCAGCATGGAAATCAGTTGAGATATGTTTATTTGATCAGTTTGTGGTTGGCTGCATGTCCGTTTTGATTGCGCTGTGCTTTTATTGTTGTTTGTGTATGTTTGCTTTAATATGTTGCTGCTTTAGTACATACGTGTGTGTCTAATGCAATGTATTAAAATCAGGCTTTTGATGTCGTCTCTCACTACACATATAGAATGACACCAACCATAATAAATACACCCCTTTGGGTGTAGAGAGAAGTCGCCTGGGTATAACGCTTTTTTCTTACGTGACGATTGCCAGAATTTGAAGAAACTTCGTTCCGAAAAAAGTTTCCCCACACAAGGAATTTCTCTTGTATTGTGGATGCGTTTAGAATTATAAAAACTCACATACACAAACAACCAAACCCGGAAAAATTACCTATAGGCCATACAAATATTTCCGTGTGGGAATCGTCCTCGCCAAGCCAAACGCTCAGTCACTACTCTAACCGCGTGTCTTTACTTTAAATACGAATATTTGGAGTGATACATTTTGCCGATGGGTTTTTTGTTCCAGTTATCCTAACGACTTAGGAAATTTTAACAATAAGAGAATAACGAGATGAGCCTGAACCTCCTGTCCCCAGTAAAAACAAAGTACTATACAAAATTATGGGCATATCCTTAAAAAAGGAACAAACGTCTACACAAGCAACATTATTTTAATTTAGATTCACAAGAAAATTCAAGTTCACTGCTTTCCTTTTGCTATAAATTGCAAAGACTCGAGATCAAAGTCTTTTATTTTGTTGTGCAGCATAAAAGAAATAACCTTTTTACCGGCTAGACATAATAGGTAATAACGTTTGACCAATCAGGTCGAAAGCCAATTTGGCCAACGTTATTGTGAGCCAAATTAAATCTATCCAAAGTTGAGATAGTACGGAACATGGCTCGGATCGATTCCCGCGAGAGGAGAGAGCAGTAGTAAGCAATAAACGCCTAAATAATCCCTAATTCGAGGTGATTTAAGTAAAACGGATGAAAATTAATGGAGGCCCTTCTTCCCTCCCGTTATCCGTGAGGTAGCTTGTATAAAGGTGCGTCTGATTTGTTATTTCTAAACACGCAACGGAGGCTAATCCTTCAGCGTGAAGGAAGGCCGAGCAATTAATTCTGCGTGAACTATATAATTATGTACACGGGATCTTAAGTGCGCAGATCCGTAGTTGGATGTCTACTTACAAGAAAACAAAACACAAATAGAACAATTTTGAAAAAAGAACCTTAAAAAAAAAAAAAAACAATCGAAACTAGAAACCAACGAAAGAGTTGGAATATAAAAAGGTTTAAATCAAACTGGTGGTTGATTTCGACCGTAGCCTACCACTGAAAGCCATTACACCGCATCAGTGGCTCGTTAAAGGTTTTTAAAGCGGTCAAGCCGAAAATAGCTTAAAATTCCTAACGTCAAGTTTCACTCATCCGTAGTTGAAATGGTTGTACATGGAGCCGTGTAAAGCGAAAAAATAAGTGCTAGGCGCCCGAAAATTGGCCCCGAGTGTCCTCGAACGAGCCCGTCTGGTTTTTAATTGGTTGGCTACAAGTTCGCGGATTAAACTGTGACGGGTTTTCGGCTCCTATTGGATAGGATAGGATGTTAGATTAAAAACTAGCCAAAAAGATAGATGCGAACGGGAATGTTAGCCGGCTTTCGTGAATTTTAATTTTACTCATACGAGGCCAAGGTTGCGAGTTAACAAATTATATTTTGAGTAAAAAGAGTTTGTGTTCTGTGAAGGTTACGGAAAGAGGTCGTTATATTATGCTTGCAAAGATAACTGGAAGAATGTGATGTTGTCTATGCCACTACTGGTTTTAGAGAACATAATATAACATCGTGCCTATAATCTCTGAAGGGTAAGACAGAGGTGTACCGATTAGTACACCTATATTTCGCCAGTTATGTTTAAGCCTCATTTAATAGGGGGCGAGCCTATCTAGACAAAATGTAATGCGTTTTCCTATTTTTAATAACAGTGATGTTGGGATCTCCAATTCAGCAGTATTCCGCGACAAATTATATTTATGTAGCAACTAGCTTTTGCCCGCGACTTCGTCCGCGTATATGTCGGTTATCGCGGACGCAGACGAAGTCGAAGTCGAAGTCGAATAAAAGTAGCCTATGTCCTTTGTTGGGGTTCACACTTACCCTGTACCAAATTTCACACAAATCGGTTCAGTAGTTTAGGCGTGAAGAAAAGACAGACAGACAGACAGACAGAGTTACTTTCGCATTTATAATATTAGTTAGGATTGAAACAGATGACCGTCAGTCATTAGTGGACCATGTAAGAACATCAAAATATTTCCAGACTGGTAGTAAGAAAATTCGGTTTCATCCTTGCCAAAGAATGGAATCGTACAATTGCTGGAATCATACAATTTATACACTTATATTCTTGGAATACGAAAAAAGAACGGTTTCTCGTATATGAACTAAAGCATACGCGAACAAGTCCCATTATTTAGGAACAAGACGCTCAATTATAATAATACTGAGAGTAAAAAAAATGTTTTTTTATTCGTTTGAGTTTTTTTCTTTCACATAACGTACGTTCCGTATAATTTAAGTTTAACGACTTATCCTTTAAAGACTACAGCTGTATTTGTCTAGATTATGCTAGAATTTAGATGGACGTGATCGACTAGATCTGGGATGACAATCTAATGATGAATATTTCGAAATTCCAACTTTTTAAGGTGCAAATAAATTATAAAAACAAATGCACTCGAAATTCAAATTGGGTGATAGCATAGAGTAAAGATGCAAGCCGCTTCCAACCGGTCCTATTGGAAATCTGTAGGGGAGGCCTATGTTCAGCAGTGGACATCCTACAGCTGATATGATGATGATGATATGCTGATATGTCAAAGTCAAAGTCAAATCATTTATTTCAGTTAGACCATTATAAGGCACTTTTGAACGTCATTTACAAAAAGAAAAAAGGAATTGAATCTAGTTGCCCCTTCCAAAAGGTAGTTCTGTATGGAGAAGAATGGGCAAGAAACTAGTGATGATAGTGTAAAGACACCACCAATCACCAATCACCAATTGATTTAGACGCAACTAAAAATCTAATTTTATAGTTAATAGAAAATTAATCAGTTTTTCAATGGCTTAAATAAAGTGTTTGTTTAGAGAAGTTAGGTATGTCTTGGAATTACTGATTACTGTTATCTACTACCCAATTAGCTGTTATTTGAGTAAAGTTTAATAGTTATTAATTATCGAGTACCTTATTACATAGACATTGTAAGAACAAACAACACATATCTATTTACATAGCAACCTACACTGGGAACGCGAAATGAACGGTGGAGTAAAACAACTAAATGTTCTGTAAATTGTAGGAGGAGAGAATTGGTTAATGGACACGAGTAATGTGTTTGCCTTGCAATTATACGAAACTTTACTTGGCGCCAACAAATTCTATGCTTCGTATCTACAATAGAAGTGGTGTAAAAGAGAAACGTGAGCTATATCATTGTCTTGACCAAGGAAATGATAATAATGAAACTGAGAACGTTACATATGCACGAACTGCTGCTGTCTGACTGACAGATAGTTTGACAGCCTCGTTGTTCCAGCGGTCACAAAGCGCGACTGCTGAGCGTGAGGTTTTGGGTTCGATTCCCAGGTCGGGCAAAGTGTTATTGGGTTTTTCCATCAGGAATTTTTCAGTGGCAATAGACTCGCCCCCTCTTATTTAGGACTTATAACTTATATTACTGGCGAAATGTGCACTAGTTGTTCCGAATCTGGCTGTTTGTGTATGAGAGTTTATGTTTGTAAACGCAACTACGATACATGAGAAATACCTAGAGTGGGGCAATGACATCCATTTTTTCAAACTTCATCCAAGTCAATTGACTGACTATTTATTGCTTTTAAAGCAACTTAAAAGGTTTTATTTTAGGTATAAATGTATATATTAAATAAATACTACAAACCAAAAAAAAAAATATTAAAATCACATGTTACAATTGTTTTTTGTTAAGTTATCTCTTAGAATAAGGATAAAATGTGTCTACTATCCAATTCACCGACTACAATTTAGTTTGAAAAGTAAGCTCGCGATAAGCAACTGACAGACAGACAGAAACACAATTAAAATGAAGCACAGGAATATTAAATCCATTTGGATGGAATTAAATTTTTATTCATTATAAATGAAAATATTTTAGGATCGTATTAAGGGCTGAATACTTTTCGAGGAACACCCCGGCTTGTAGCGAAAGTTGTTCCTTTTATAGAGCGCTGTAATCCTCTCAAACCGGCTTTCTGTCATTTAAATTCCGTTGGTACTCCCGTCGGATTTTTGCTTTGCTTACAAATTGTATGTATTGGGAGCAAAGACACTTATTATTTTAAAACGAATCCTTTATTTTATAGGAATCGATTTTAGGAAATTGGGTCGAGCGTTTCTAAAATCTTTTACCTAAATGTATAATTTGTGGACAAAAAATAATTGACTGCCTCCTTGGTCTAATGGTTGCAAAGCGTGACTGTTGAGCATGAGGTTTTGGGTTCGATTCCCAAAGTTTTATAAAAACGAAAGCGCCATCATTATACCTACTAAGGTCACTTTAAACGGGAATTAGCAAAAAAATTAAGAAATTGTTAAAATAAATGATAAATAAATAAACGCAGCTTGTTAATGATTTAGAATTGACTAGAAACTCTCGGCAAAGTAGTGGCTAATAGATTTTTTTTTTAATGATTTTAGTATCATCTGTCACCGTGTCATAGGCACTTTTTGTTGCCAAGTAGTAAATGGTTGTACACATGTATGTAGTACAATTTCCATGAGTCAACAACACAAAATGGTTTTCGTAACAACCAATTTTACGGTTACCTAATTACGATCGACTATTATGCATCAGAACGAGTTAATCCACCATTTCACTGCGGAATAAAGCGATAATGATTCACGGTGTTTGTACTGGAAATACGTTGACCCGACGAACAGCGAATGGAACGAACATTGAACATAATGAGCTGGAGGTTTTTGGTATGGTTACATGATTACTCGTATTTTGAACAAAGATGAACATCTAGATTCAGTTCGAAAAAATAAGTGAAGCCTGGACGAACCATTGTGTTATTCAAATTGGGACTTAAACGTTACTGCCGAAATGTGGGGTGTACTAATGCGTACGCCTCTGCCTAACCCTTCGGGGTTACAGGCGTGATATTATGTTATGTTTGAATCTTATGTCTTTTTTATTTTTGTCTAACAAAGAAATTATTTGACCCTACAATAATAACTTACAATAGATAAACAGACTTCGGAGAATGATCGACCTAAGGCCGTTGGCCTTCGTATTAAAAAGATAGCGGTCGGGAAACGCGCCAAATAAGGGCAGACCTCGAACCGTCGTATTGGCGGGAAATGGCGGAAACTTCAAACTATTTACGAGCTTCAACGTTTATAAAACATTGAGTTAAAAAAAAAGTATTTAAAGCGTAGATGACTTGTGAAGTTTTAAAGTAAGAAAAAGATTGGAAAAGGTGACAATACTTTCCAAAGGTTACTTAATACTTGGAAGTTGTAAGTGACCTTTGGAAAGTAACGAAATGAGTTCGAGGAAATGGTTGAACTTACTTTGGTTGAATAATTTATTAAACGATTTTTTTTTAGATTTTATTTTATAGTTTTCGATAACAAATACAGATATACATTTACAGTTAGATTAAAACTGTAATAATCAGTCATTTGTTGCTTAAACTTAAAATTATCCGCCCATAGGAAATTAAGTGGTGCTGTTGGTGCCGTACATTTAAAAGCTTGTCGACATTCAAAATGTTTGAAACTTCTTGTTTACAAACAAATATGTCGCGAAAGTAACACATGAATATTTATGTAATTTAAGCTTGTAAGCATGTTTATAATTCAATCTCTGCAGTCCCACGGTGGGCGCCAGTATTTACCAGACAAAGTTTGCGGGTAGCTAAATCACAAGTCAGTTTACACACTTGTGATTACTTAAAACTCCATTCGCAACAGCTGTAACTAGGTTACAAGTATTCCTTTAGTCGAATTATACATTCTCTATAATGTTACTTGTCATGCCCATCTGCCTATACCCAAGGATAAGGTCTATATTAAATTATGCATCAGCATTCGAAGGAAGCTTTTAGCAAACAAGGTTTATTTATGCAAATTCATTCCATAATTCATCAGAAACGGTCTGTGTAGCATCAAATCAATGTGAAGAGACAATGGTAAGCCGCGGTTCATTTATAAACGTCAAGACTTGCCCTAGTTACCAAAACACAGGTGTAACAAAAGATTGTAAGATAAAACGTAACGAATTGTGGAGTGTTTTTTGTCTGCAACAAACGATCGCTGGTTCTGACAAACAGGGCGCTTGAGAGTTTCTTGGAGAGTGACGAGACTGTTTGGGCGCGAGATGACAAACACAATGGGTTTTCTGAGCCCCTGAATGACACCTTCATTATAGAAGCTGACGTTTCGCAAATACTCGACGAATTGTTACCGCGCACTTTGCCAAGTGTTATGAAAAGTAAGCCGCCGACTCTAATGGTCTCCCGAGTTTATTTTCACCATCCGAAGTTATCACGATATGTAAATATTGAATTTGCGTTATTAGAATTTGAATAAATGTTAAGGAAAAATAATAGGTCCCGACTACCAGGCGCTGAATAAATACTTACGAATGTTAATGTTGAATATTTGATGTAAATTGAAACAAGTTTCATCATATAGCAGCTTGAAATAATAACGTATGTAATTAAAACTTTCACAACAATTCACACTATGATAATTAAGTTCATTAATATTGATGAGGCGACATCGATATTCACTGATAACAATATTATACAGCCAGTACGTTACATGAATATATATTCGCTACAGTACGAGTTATAAATATAAGAAGTCGAGATTTCAGCAATCAATCGAATCCGTCTCGCTAGCTTTTATATCAATATTCTAGGAAAAGGCGATATTACGAGAAAAATATCTTCGGCTTTTCAAAAGTGTCGTACACCAAATAATAGAATTTGGGAGCACTCACTAGCGATTTGTTTGAGCGCCGTCACAGCCGATTTGATAGTGTTCAATGTACGACGCCTCAGATTCTTCTTCGCAGAAAAGTTCTCCATATCAATATTCACCGACATTTTGATTTGCACTCTATTCTGTTTGTTTTAGAAGCTATTTTGCGTTATTTTCGCACAACACTGCGCACTGAACACCTTTTGTTTCGGGAGCCCGGAATACACTGCGCGTAAATGCATATCAGTAACAGTCAGTCCACGCGCGAATTCTAAAGATTTTACAACGAACAGCGGAATGTGTGGAGACGAAATACTAACAGTTCTGGTAATAATTCGGTACTATAACTGCGATTACAGAATCAATGCCAAAGTGTGTCGTGCTGTGTTTATTGGCGTTGAAGTTCAGAAGTTGTTATGTTTGAATGACGTCATTTTCACAGAACTTTCCGAAATATGCTTTTGTTTCTTTATCGTTATAAAATAGTCGGTGGACGCAAAATTGTTTAGTTTATCAGCAATTTCACAATCTGTTAACAATTTCTTATTTTTTTAATACATTTCTATAAACAATAAGACGCCATGAAAGATGTTAGATATGCCTAGAAAACAATGATTATATACCTGAATTTCCCTAAAAGTCTAACAACCACGCCGCTTTGCCTCACCTCAAATTCAACGTTCTTATATTAAATCATCCGCACACCTTGTTCAGACCTTCGCAATTCATAAGCATATTAGCACCTGATAAATTTAAGACCAATCTCCGACAGATGAGAGTAATGCTCAACGTATACAATGGACGATGTGGTAAACAACTTCTATTCTTATACCAGACAGCCGGCAGAGATCAGGTTCATTAACAAAAGACGGCTTTACGAGACCTCGTATTGACGCGAACAATCAAATGAGATTTTATGATGAATACACATTACGATTCTGTTGTGTTTTGATAAGGTTGGGATAAAATTCTAGATTGTGGGAATCGAGGATTTTATCCCAACCTATGTAATATCCTAAAATGATCGGGTGTCGTTGTAGGTGCCACATTTTTCATTTGTTTTATATCTGACATCGCTTTGATCATTAAAAACTAGGTTATAGTGAAATCAATTTCGAATAATTAGACCATGTTGATTTAGATTTGAATATGGAACAGAGTTACATAGAAGAAGAAAACTTTAAAGACAATTGAACTATTAAAGATACACAAAACAGAAACAATGAAAAAAAAAACTAGTTCTAAAGACAACCTTGATGTATGGCAAGAATAAAATAAACCAGAACTATTCGACAGATAATTGTATGAATTACTTATTACGTAATACAGACATACAACGCCGTGATTGTTGTTATGGAGATAACGTGCCTATTTTTAAATGTCAGTATTTGTTTCATTTATAAAATCTAATTTGTTTGGCGTTCCGTTATTTTTCTCGAAGTTTTTTGATTGTTCAAAGTAATTATTGTCCATTTCTCTTCATCCAATTTGCGAAGAACGTGACTTATGTTAGAATTTGTTTATTATAAAAGAATTTAAGAATTTTAAGGAACGCTTGTTTATTTTTATTGAGTCTTCTTTCAAATGAAATACAATTTAAACAGCAGTCGAATTAAGGCTCAAATTCAATGTTAATGTTTAATGTTATTTTGGTAGATTCCCTTAAATATAAAGTCTTAAAAGTAGTTAGTACATTTTTCTCTATGGTTTTAAAATCTACAATACAATTTCTTTGGTTTCAGATTTTTTTTGTCTTAATAGAAGACGCCTTATCTATAATTTAACTATCTTTAAAAATGGCCTCTCTACAGAATCTTGCAATGACTTATGATGAAGCATTAATTTTAAGTAGGTACTTACCATGAAGTAATGAAGCTAAACATACATTTTATTCCGACTATAAAACATAAACAAAATCGCTGAAACATATACCTTGGGCACAAATCTGCATGAATAATGACTATTTTGTGTCACAATGAGCTAATATGAAATTTGTGTGAAATGCATAATATTTAGAGGTAAACTGTCCTATCATTTGGGAAATGAACCTTATTTGCATACCGTTTAGGTTCTTATTTGCATTTAATGTGAAGAATATGATTGATGAGGCGTATTGTACGATGTAGCTGTAGTCTGAAGTATAAATTAAACTGTATGTTAATGGGCTGTAAATCTATTTGCGTATTAACTTTTGGACTTGTTCACTTTCAGAAGTGTCAGTTTGATATATTGGTATAGAATAGACAACTTAGTTTTTGAAGGCGTTGTTGGCTTTTTATAGTACGGGGATAATATTGTCCGTTTGAAACTTTTATAACAGAAACTATCACTATAGCCAAAATCGCCTTTTTAAAAACATAGAAATCTTCATATCGTGTCCCCATCGTAAAAATCAAAAACAAAACCTGTATTACACATTTAATTAAACAAGTTTAAGGATACGATGACTATTTAGATTGTGATCTTATCAAAGTATTTGAAGATCTTCTTCCTATAGAGTTGACAGATACCGGTTAAGGATTGTACCAAATACACTGCAGTGTCATCTAAAACACATTTCTGATATCCTTTATGACTGTGCACTTAATACATTTCTGCGTTATTACAGCTTGTTTAACATTAAATGTATTTCGCGCACAACAAAGCTAAAATCCATTTTCCGTTCTGGGTGTGTATTAATGAATCGAACAATACCGCACCAGTCAAAAGTAGATTACGTGGAAATGATGAATAGCTTTAACAGCTTTGCAGTTTGATTTCCTGATTTTTTGTTTGTCAATAAATTCACTTCGGTGTAGCGCCACTGGAATGCTTTTACATTCGTGCAAATGGTAATTAAAAATAGCCTGCAATTTTTCAGGAGATCATGTGAGTGCATAACGCTCATGCTTAAGTAATAACAGCTGCATGGCTCGTGGATGGGTGACCGTCTTTACACACCGAGACTCCTCCGTGCCTCGGAAAGCACGCTAAGCTGTTGGTCCCGGCTGTCATGCGTGGATCTTTGACAGTCGTTACGAGTTGCGTCAGAAGCCCGAAAGTCTAACAATCAGTCTTACTAAGGGGTATCGTATTACCAAGTTACTGGATTGTGGAGGTCCGATAGGCAGTCGCTCCATGTAAGATATTGGTATTCCGCAGCATCCGGTTAGACTGGAAGCCCACCCCAATATAGTCGGGAAATGGCGAGGCAGATTATTGTAAGTGTATGACAAATCAATCAAATAGTACTGTCCTCTTGACCTAGCCACTAACGTGATAACAGATAAGAGATACGTCACGTCATTCACGACACTTATCGTGTCACAGACACTGACAGTGACAAATTACACAAACACTGACGTCATCCCATCCTTAATTGAACATCGGGGCACTGATTACATAAACTACTAAAGTGTTGACTGAAATACATTACAACATGAGATGTCATTGTCAAATAGGATTTCTGCCCGTGACGTCATTCGATCAACGAGTACGTAATGGGTGAGCTTACCGTTGTCAAATACTCCGCGCCGGGTTTTGCCGGCCAACGGCTAATTCTAACCACATTTTCGATGGGAATTCAATGTAGTCAGTAATGGTCGGATTTGGGGCTTACTGCTTTTGTCTATTTTAGGAGGGAATTTTGCGAATTGGGTATTGTTCTAAATGGGTTAGAGATGATCATAATTTGTTCTGGTATATACCGCGTGTATTGAATGTACCATTCATTATGTGTTTAGGTAAATGCTGTTGTATTTGTAGGGTATAAAGTCTGGTTTAGTGAATAATATTGTGGTAAAGTGTTGTATATTTTGCCTGATTTTCTCTTTTGATATTAATATCTTTTACTTTTTTTAGAAATGTGTTGGCAGTTGTTTTGTTTTATTCAGAATCACTATAGTGGATTACAGATTTATTGAAATGCCTAACTAAGTTTTTGCAGATTGAGTGTAAATTCGATTTTTTTTTATTACGTATAATATTTACCTCATATAATATTTATTTAGTTTGAAGGCGTGATCAATAAGTGATTCTTATTGTGCTTTTCTTATTAAATGATACTCGATTTTCGTTTGCTCGATCACCATACACGATTACTGCAAATTATACTTACTAATGTCTAATATTATCGAGAGATAAAATTGTTTGTTTGTAAAAAGTACTGGTCTAATTACAAAAAATCTTTCACTCATAAAGCTTCATTATTGCTGAGTGTCATAGGATATGTTAAATGGTATAGGTACTTGACTTCCACGTGGACGAACGAAGTTACGGGAAGAAGCTAGTCTACTATAAACGCTGATAGCACATCTAATACATTCTCAGTCCATTTCCGTAAGTAGGTTGATTCCCTCACTTCCTGTCTCAGTCCTACATTTCAGTTCTTAAAACCTACCGGTTACAGCTGAACGTGGAACGAGAGATGCACTCACCGACGATACAGCTTTTAACTCGCCCCGCTTCGTAAAATAAAAGTCTCCTTGAGCTCGGACTATCAATTGAAGTGTCTTGTTATACGGGTTTGAGTATATTGATCGTTTAGCTGCGGATATGGAAGTTGGTGTGTGGATTTTGGTTGGACAGTTTCGACAAAGACGGTTTTGACCACAGAATGCCATATTATTTACATTTCTGTGGTTATGACGGCAACAGTGAAACCAAGCCGAGAGTTAATGATTTTAGCATATATTTATGTATGTTCATCTGTTCCTGCGTATCTTCTCAACTACCAAGATAGGTAGTGGAGAAGATACGCAATATACAGACAATCATCTTGATGGCACGCTGGTTACAGGGTATGTGATATCACACTAAGTTTAATATGGCGGCGTCTACGTCGAACCTAAAATCATGACTGTATTTAAAAAATTAAAAGGCTTAGTTATGGCTTAATTATATTAAAAAAAACGTTTATAACTCTAAAACAAGCGAACTAAGATGTCTGAAACAAAGAAATATTCCAGTCGCGGTTGCATGCCGTATAAGTTATTAAGTCCTAAACGTTTCAACCAAAAAAAAAGTTTCATTAATCATACAGATTAGAACTAAACAAGACTGTAAAAATTATTATTTAAAAAATATGATTACTAAAATTATTTTGTGCAATTTGTCTATACATATTTATTCAAATAAAAAATTGGTATTTATTACATAAGTACACAAGGTAATGATTAAGATGACGTCGGTATTTCGATTTCCTACGATTTCAAAGACGGGAAATTGGAAGGGTTCGATTTGTGTCAAGAGGAAACGTTGTGATAATAGGCATTAACAGTTCGGCTGTTGCGACGAAATTACTTCTTTGTAGAATTAAGTGTTATTATGTAGAGGGAAGTAGTTAGCGGGCCCGATTTCCTTTGAAGATTAAGTACTTCTTGTATTGCGTATTTTTACTCTCATGACCCTTAAGTCAAAGTTAAAGTTAAAACATTTGTCAGTTAAAGGCACTTTCGAACGTCAAAAAACTCTTTACCTTTATTAGATTAGTATAGATAAATACATTACTTTGAGTACTACTACGATCCCAATGCTTAATGTATAGACTGCCATGTTGATGTTCTTTATTGAAGAAATAAATGCCATTTCTCAAACTGAAATTGCTGATTTTGAGCTATCGTCATTACAGTTACAATACAATTCAGTGGTGACTGGTGAGGTAAACTGGTACACAAGGATCGCCTCATTTGTGCTAATATACACACACTGATTAAGCTCTGTCATGTAATTGACTGGTGATGGCGAACATTAATCCTGATACTAACGATATAGGTAGCAAATTTATGTATGAAACGTACTTATGTGTATTTATGTATATAGAGCTTTTTGATGTATTTATGCATTTAATGTTGGGAAGAATATTTTGTCGATTCGTTTTTGTTTTAAAGTGATATTTTTTTAATATGTTGAATAATATTGAAGACTCCTTTTTTTATTTAAATCTAAAACTTTTAAAATATTCGTGTATTTGGAATCGTGGTGATCAGAACGTCAATTTTGCAGAATTTGTTTTTAAATGTCACATCATTGTTTTGATGTTTTATGCCTGATATTATTTATTTTATTTTATTTTAATTACAACGTTTACGATTATAACTAATTTAAGACACAAAACTGTAGGTAAATATAAGAGAAAATAATTTAGCACAAAATACATTTAAAACAACAAAGTTTTGGTACCTCTCATCACTTTCATTAGTACCTCATGCCTGTACTTCTAAAGGCAGTCTACGGTAATGTACGGAGGCTCAATTTCAGTTCGGGAGTTAATTATATATTTTATAGAAGCTGAAAATCCCACTGGTTCAGTCCTTTGAATATTGGTATTGGGTAGTGTAAGCTAGATGAAAGTTACTCTATGTTAAATATTAATATTTGATACCATCTGCTTTAACTAGAAAGCGACCCGAATATAGAAAGTTGGAAAAGGTTAGGCAATCTAAGTCATACCTAATAAAACTAACATTTTAGACGCAAACCTTCAATATTTTTGCATAAAGTTGCCTACGAACATATTTTGCGGAAATATTTATTTATTTACTAACTTTTGCCCGTTACTTCGTCCTCGTACCTAAATGTCGGCTATCGAGGACGTAGTTGCAGGATAAAAAGTAGCATAAGTCCTTTCGTAGGGTTCAAACTCACCCCTTACCAAGTTTCATGAAAATCGGTTCAGTGGCTTAGTCGTATAGGTGTAAAAGACAGACAGACAGGTTTACTGTTACATTAATTATAATATTAGTATGGATTGGGGTTAGAGATAAACTACGATAACTTGACGCGCCCCTCCACAATTCAAAACGTTTGAAAGTATTTGTAAAAAGTATTTACAAGACTCACAACGCATGTGTGCGTACTGAGACGGCTCTCGAAACAAAAACAAATCACCGTGTCATTGTTGCTCGACTAGCGGCATCATTAATTGATCATTATTACTGAAATAGTAATATGGAGGGGCGCGTCATGTTATTGTAGTTTATCTCTACCATCAGTTTTTACAATGATACATAAATCAATACAAATCACGATTTTGACAAATTGTTTTTAATATTAAGCGGGGAACACATAAAGCAAAAATAAATAAAAATAACAAAATAACACAGTAATAACTTGAAAGTCTAATTCTAAACTGTAAAAAGTATGACGGGATAAACATGGTATTCAAAAACATTTGACACAAAAGAAAAAAAAATAACGACTTTCAAATACATTAAACAACAATTAGGCAAATAATTTCCTTAATTTACGAAAACGGTGGAAAACAGACATTCGTTGTAATATACACATCAAAAAAGTCTAGGGATCAACATCCCTAACAAATGTTAGGGATGTTGATCCCTAGACTTTTTTGATGTGTGTAAATTCTGCGTAATGTTGCCAGGCGAAGTAAAAATGATTTAACATCGTCATTACGCTCTGCTAATTTAGAAATATTGTACTATAAATTAACACATTTCTCACTCCGTCATTTAGTTATGAAAGTGTTAAGATTATTATAGTGTTGCTGAATAAATTATACGTAGTTTCATTGTCTGGTTTTATGGTGAACTATTACTGTGGAATTCTTAGAAGGTTCTAAAAAAACGATGGTTATTAACATGGTAATTAACTAGATCGGCTTTTCAAATATTTTCACGCAACCTTTTATGTTGGTACTTACATTTACATTCTAACAATATGAAGTAGTAATAGGTACATATTTTATTTGCCATTGTATGTCTAAAGTCTAAGTAATAGGTACTAAACCTTGAATTTATACAACAGTCCAAAAAAGCTGCTGATTACATTTATCCTAACTAATATTATAAATGCGAAAGTAACTCTGTCTGTCTGTCTGTCTGTCTTTTCTTCACGCCTAAACTACTGAACCGATTTGTGTGAAATTTGGTACAGGGTAAGTGTGAACCCCAACAAAGGACATAGGCTACTTTTTATTCGACTTCGACTTCGTCTGCGTCCGCGATAACCGACATATACGCGGACGAAGTCGCGGGCAAAAGCTAGTATGTATAATAAAACAAACCGGTCAAGAGCAAGTCAGGCTTGCACAATTACGGTTTTGAATCGAACTACACTAAGCAGTCTATAGAACAGCCTCTGATCTGACATAACGACTATTTTCTTTCTCTTCTCACTTTTTCTTAGCCTTCTTCTACTAAATTATTGTAGACTTACCTAATGAGTCATTTCCTCATTTATTCATTTATTACATCAAGGAATGAATGTATTACGATTTGCTAAATAAATCTAAAATTAGCTCCTGTAAATTACATAGTGTCAAAATTTTAGTGACACCTAACACGGATTTTTTTTTATTCATATTAAACTGACCCTCCAAAAAAAAAAACAAATTGATCTTTCACTGGCAATATGTGTGAGCGTTATTAAGACCGAATATTGTATTAAAATTCCTACTTTGCAAAGATCTTGAAAAAAAACCCTTTGCGACAGACGGATAAAAGGTTACCTAATGAGGGTTCCGTTTTTCCTTATTAAGCTTAGGAACTCTAAAAAAAACATGTAACAACGCAATACCGTATCACCAATTACATAAACCAATTTGTTGTGGAAATAAACGAACTCTTGTTAGAAATACCTTGTGCATTTGAGCTTGTAAAGGTTAGTTACACTACTGTTGAACAATTGGAAGTCGGGGCAATTTCCTTCGTAGCATTATGTGCACGTCTCTAGAGACTGGGCAATAGCTGTTACACGGGCAAGGGAGCTGTTACACGAGCTGACAGATAATTGTTTTATTTTATTATGTACAAGTTTTGGTAATCGTGTGAACTTTGAATGGGTTTTCAATAAGTCGTTTTTGCAGAAATAATTGAATGTCAGCAGATTTTGAATTGCGGTAAAACCTACATGCGGGCAGAGTATAACAGGTCATTGTGGCTTTCTTAAAAGCATTTACGCCGTACGGCATTTCATACAAACTTTCAAGTCCTTATTTTTTTAAATGAATGAACCGAACCGATTTAAAGAAAACTTTCCACTCATAAGCAGGATACATAGGTCTAAAAAGTAAACAGAGAACATTAAAAAATGTTCTAAAATTAAAGTCGGAATACTGAAAAATCACAAGCAACATATGAGTAGGTACTCTTATCCTATGTAGGTACAAAATGTCATCAACTTTAGTTACCTACTTATTGAACAAAATGTGAATATAATATGTTTATATAGAGAAAGCATATGTATAGAGAATCCGCTTTGGCATTTTCTCTTTGGTTTCATGTAAAACCTTCTTTAAGATCAGTCTCTTATCGAGCCCTCATCACTATTGCTGACCGATCTCCCACCTTAATTTATGACGTCACGTGCGTAAAAAGCTTAAGGCATAGACACATTCGTCGAGATGAAGTGGAACGTTGTAATTTACGTCGAGCACAAACTCTAGGGAGTTGGAACGACTCAATTTGCGTGACGTGAAAAATGAGACGCGGGTACGGATAATTCGCGTATATTCGGAAATTCGGATACGTTCCCTAATAAATTATGTACTTTCGTAAAAATAGGTATAACTCCCGTTTGAGTAGAACGAGGGTCAGTATTTTTGGGCTCTTTCAACGATGTTTAGGGATATTAATGGGGTATATAAAAGGTATTTCTGATGTTCAGGCACGTTAAGTTACTAGCAAAAACGTTTTACTTATATAAATAAATCATGCATTTGGGTACAACTACGGCGCGTAAGACCAGAGATCGTTCTATTTGATCATAGATCTACTTCGAGACATTCTATTGGGATATATTAAACGAGAATTTATGAGTGTGAATCTTGGTGAATTCACCCTAGGGTATCTACCTATACCTACCTTGGTAACTGGAATTTTTATCATGGTAGGTATTGATAATTTTATGTGAGAAAAGAGAGATAAGGATATCAATACACAGATTTTGAACGCATAATGGTCGTTATACGGTTAGCTGGTCGACCTATTGGGTTCAGCATTATCAATTCAACCCATGAATGCGAAGACCCGCTATACATGTAGCTACTCAAAGAAGGAACTCATCAAAGGCATTCATTAAAACAAAAACTGTATTAATTAGAATAAGACAAAACGAGAATTAAGAAAGATAACAGACAGAATTAGACAAGTTTTAATTTATGAATTAAACATGGCGTTTGTCCAAGTCATAATATTACGTAGTTCAATTAATTACTTTTGGAATGTACCTACTGCGAAAAGGTACACTGTATCATAATATTTCTCATATATAGGTAAAGGAACTCAGGAAGCGCCAAAGTAATGAGTGGGTCATTATAAATAATGGGTATAAAAAATACTTATTGAAACCTAAAGTTATAAGTTCTTTCTATGATTGTGATTTTTTTTCCGGACCATAACCTAGAAATCTTCTGGTTACTGATATATTAAAGGTCAAAGCTCCCACTTTTTTACGGTTTTTATCAAGAAACCTGTACTGTAAACATTTGCGTGCGTAAGTGATAAAAAATGATAGAAATTTTCTAGGTATAATTCTTGTTCAATGTTTTTTACTTGACGGGCAGTATGTGTAGATAATATAAGTATCTACCATAGATATAGTAAAAAAGGAGATATGGCGTGGAGTTCAAAATGTATAGAAAACCGGTGAAGCCACAATTGCCCCTCCATAACGCTAATATTGCACACACAGTTCTGTCAAAACAATACTACGAACAAGTGCACACACGCGACATCGATAACTCAGTCATTTAAATATAAACCTTATTCCTTAAACCACAGCGTACTTTTTCCGTATAATTTACTCACACTAAAACAATTATCATTGTGTTGTCGGGACTAGGGGGCGGGTCAAATTACGGCGGACCTGAGCAGCGGACGCACCATGCGACATTACGGCTTATCGAGGTGTCGTTATGTCAGTTTTACATTGCTTGTTTAGTCACTCAGTGACAGACTGAGGTGGTTGTAAAAGAGCAATGTATTTAATGCAAAAATAATACAGTCGGAGTAATATAAGAAAACAAAAATAAAGTAGTACAAGTGAAATATATTTTACGGATTGTTGTTTTTCGTGATTTTTAAGACAAAAATTGTAAAATACTTGTACTTAGCTGTGGTAACTGATGCCATGACTTCTGAAATTTTTGTTTTGGCTTCTATTTTTACAAGAAACCACTGAACAAGACGGCATAATCGTTTCTTTTAAGCGGTTTTATCACGATCGCGGTTGACAACACACTAACTCGCGGTGACGGTTATTTTTTCAATAGCTGAGCAAAACGCTCAGCACCGCGTGGTCACCGACACGCCCCCTTGCCACTTCTCCTGCTTTTAATATTTCTGTGGTATCTACACTACACCTTAGCTATTTTATTAAAAAAAAACGGGCTTTTTGATATTATATTATACTGCAAGTTATCAAAGATCTTAGACTGTAAGTTTTTTGAATTACAAATAAATAAATAGTATCTGGGGCGTGAGTGCGTGCACCTGTTTTTCTAGTTTAAAGATGAGACCCTAAGGGTCTGTTTCACGACTTTTGATTAAACGCTATTCACCAGATACTTTCAAAACCGGAACAGAATTTGTATGAAATAATCTGCCAAATAATTTAATCGGAATTCGAAGATTGTGAAACAGGCTCTAAATCTACTAGATAACGTGTAATATACTCATGTAGAAGAACTTTAATGACTGCATTTTTTTGCATTATATTCATAATGGGCATTGAAGAGATAGAAAATCCATGCAGTCTGCTCGTGAACCTTGAGCTAGATTTCTGTCGTAAGGATTCCTACAATAATAATCTTATAGACTCAGGTCAATGACCTATACGTTCATTTCTCAAGGCGAATGCCTGTAAAACCCATCAGTATTTCTATTTATTTAATTTATTCGTTGAAAGCTAAAGTAATCGATTTCTCTTATCGGAAATTTCATTAATGCTGCAAAGGGAAAAACTTGTTCCGTCAAAGTCGGTTCCACGAAGTTCCGTCACAAATTGTTCATCAACTCGGCGTTGGAACATGGCATTTTGTAGTTCATTGGTGTCGTTATATAGCGACTGCAGTTTGTATTCGTGTTGCTTATTTTTCTTTAGTTATACCTGTTCATTGGTTTGTGCAATCCATAAAATCTTACTATTATTTATAAATGCGAAAGTTGGTTGGTTGTTTGTTACTCAATTACGCCAGAACGGCTTAACGAATCTGGATGAAATTTGGCACGGAGATTGATTATAGTCCGGAATAGTACATAGGCTACTTTTAATCCCGGAAAAATGAATGGTCGCCGTGCGATAATATATTAACTTTGACGCGAACGAGGTCGCGGGCAGACGCTAGTAACCTTTTAGAGTAAACGTAAATTCATGTTCATATTCTCTATAAACATTGTTACTAGTGATGATTTAAAGTCCAGCTCAGTACCTACCTAACATAAAATCCTCTTAAAATCTCCAATAAACAACAAACAACATCAAATAAAGCAGTTGTTTACAAAAAGAAAAACATCGGAAAAAGAGCCGCTGAACAGGGTATTATAAAAGGTGGGCGTTAAACAATAAAGGGAAACTTACTTAGAACATTTTTCACGGATCCCTTCGTGTACTTCCAAAGGAAATGAAAAAAGCGAACGAAACGTTCGCACAGGGTGAGCCCGGCCGCCGGGGCCGGCTCACTGTCTGAGAACCTAACCCTTTTCTTGCTACTTTTGCCCTTACTCGTTTTACCCGATCGTTTATTCTTCAAGCTAGACTTCATAATTTTCACTTCATTGGGTACCACAACACTGACTTCAACGCTCGTTTGTTTTTTGCTATTGCGCTCTTTGTCGCTCACATTTTTACGTGTTTGGGTCTCAGCGTTCGACGGTCTCACGCTGACTCCGCTACTTTGCTTCCACTCTTTCAAATCCGTACTTGTATTTTATGAAGCGCGGCGGATATGTACAGTGTGTTTTGTTTACGCGACACACAATGATACTGAGAATGCTTATAGTTATGACGCGTATGATTTGCACGGCTAGAGGCTAGTCTGCGCGACACTTGGCTTAGTTTCAATTCGTCACTATGAAACCATTACAACATCCACCAACACAAAACATGTTCGCTGCACATCATTATGGGACATAACGAATTGATTACTTAAACAGCTATTCACAAAATTTTACGTTAGTTACGTCCTTTTAGAACGTTCTTAAGACAACTGCAAAAGTTTAGAAGCAAACTGACGCGTGTTTGGTTACCTGCCAGCTTTTATGAGGAGACAATTTCAATGCGTTCCAATTTTAAACTCAGTCTAATTGTCATGCAACATATTTAATTATGTGTGTACGGAAATAACTGTGCATTTGCAATATCAAGTCTGTCACGTACTGTTCGGAGCGCGTCGGTTTCAATAACGTTCAGTAATGCTGTTTATGTGAACGCGTACTAGATCTGTCTAGACAAATCCATGTGAATCTGAATATTGAAACGGTTTGACTTCGAGGTAATTGATCTGTTAAAGGATTGGCAAATGTTTGTGGAAGCAGCTTGGTGGCGTGATAGATGCATCTACCTATATGTCTGCGATGTCTGCATAGTTTACGTAATTAGGACGCATTGGACATTCAGGGAACACGATACAATACAATAGTCGACAAATATTTGGCGAATATGAACATGAACCCAATAGAACCGCATTTGTTGTGAAATAATAATGCCATATGTTTGCGAACGTGTTGTATTTTACTCCAATTTCATTGTTTTCCGGTACGTTACTGCCTATTGGATATTCATCTTACAATTAAAGAAAAAAATATACCTAGGTATTACATTAAAAAACATTAATGAGTTTTCGCGATAAAAATTTAATTAAACACGATTGCTTTAAAAGAAAATTTCTTTAAATTGACAGAGTTGATGAAAAAATTCACCAGCGTTTAATAACTTTCATTTCTCTGAAGAGATTCGACGGTTGCGATAAAGGCACTTTTTCATCGAAATCGTCTGCCAATTGAAAGGGACCGACACGGAATTCGTAAATGAACAATTTGCGTACCTACTGTCGAATATTTTAGAGAGCTTTCTTCGTGGAAATTAACTGATTCCTAACGACCCGCCGAGGTTTCTCAGTTGTACGAGCCTTAAGGCAAAATGTTCAACCGTTTTCAACCATTACGTTGAAATGATTGCTTAAAGCAAAGTCCCTTTCATTTTACAATAGTGCTTCCAGAAGATTCAGAACAGATATTATTATTAAATTTAATAGGGGACAGAACATAAAACAAGAATTGCTTCTGATTTTTTAAACGACTCTTTTTCTGGTTTTTTGACAAAATAATGTTTCCATTTGAGTCATTTTTGATAGTTTACTGAGTCGGGAACAACGATAAACGTAGTTTACAGTGGCAGGTAAACTGCTTATCTCTTTGCACAAGTTGTGAAACTGACATCCATTAGTGCTCACATGCCGTTGATTTTTGTCGCGAAAACCGTTGAAATAACGACTTTATTTTTGTTGCTATTTTTATTTGTTGTGTATTTTGCCACACTGATTTTATGATATAGATGCTATATCATCTCTCACAGAAGAACTTTAGAAGGTATATCAAATCAACACAGTAAAGCAAATACCACTTTCGGCGCTGCAGTTTTGTGTTAAATATTATTAAGAACCTATTTTCTCGACCCTCGTTCCCCCTTCCCCCTATCAATTACAATTTAAGTACCAGCTTTACAAGACACTCGTGACTTTGGCACTTACAAATTTCTTAATTTCGTACTACGAAAGACTTTCGATGTAAATTACCCGACAATGACAATATTGTTGGTGTATGAAAGTAATTTATCACTGACCGAAACTTGGGCGAACTTCTCAAAGGCAAAGTATAATAAAGTTTGTAAATTAAGTATCTACCCGCTGATGCGAGGACACCGTGAAAGATGTTTACCTGTTCTTATTGTTTCTTATTATATTAGAAAATTGTTATGGAAGCTATATTTAAACAACCGTTGACTTTCTTGGTCGTTCTTCCCCATAAAGACTTACCTACGTTTTGGAACGAGCATCTAGCTTCAATTTTTTGACAAACTGGCTGACTCCATGACATTCAAATTGCCTGTGAATGGTTTAATTGAAATAAATGCTTTGACTTTGACTTTGAATCGTTTCGCTTGTAATGAAAATATGGTTTTATTTTTTTACGTAATTGCGTCCATCAATTTGGGGTCGTGATGGCCCGGTGAATACGGCGTTCAGTTTGATATCGAGCAACCAATATAACTTTACCAATTCACATGTCCTTTTTAAGCTAATCTTGGATATAATTTATTGGTTAACATTATTTAAACACCAAGATTTAATTAACGTTAGTCTAAAATCGGCAATCCGCTTTGACTAAGTACCAGTATAGTTCATGAAGGTTTTATTTTTGTGCCTTTTTATGTGCAGTCTTCATGATTAGAAGCAGCAATTTAGTTCAATCCTAACAAATTCTCGTTTACAATTTTTATGTTTTATTTTGTGTAAGTAGGTACGCGGTAGTTGTTCGCTTTTTGAAATGTCAGAAAGAAAAATAACGTAACACACAATTCCCCAGTCGCTTTTTCTACGCAGAAACTGTAAACCTAACATTGTTATGTTATTTCAGAAAAACAAACCACTCTCTGAGAACGGAAAGAAAATATTGATTCTTGCTCGTTCTAGTTACATTGCAAAAATACAACAATAAATTAAAGAAACCGCCTTGTTTTTAGCAAAACGCTTGCGCTAATACATTGTGGATTTATTATTTTTATCTCACGATATTACAAACTATATATTTCTAAACGAGAATCTGTATTTACCGTACATAAAATTAAACCGGGCACAAGGCAAAGGCTCGCCCCCTATTACATGCGACTTAAAAACATAACTGGTGAAATGTGGGTGTAATGGGTACACCTCTGCCTAACCCTTCGTGGTTTACAGGCGTAATGTTATGTATAAAATTATGTTTTCTTTTTGTTAGCCTGTTCTTTGCTACTCCTGGGCAAACGCCACACCACTACTTCCATCCTTCACAATGCCGTGCTTCATCCCTCCAGTTTTGGAGAAATCAATGTAATTCGTAAAATTAATTCAATAAAATTTTGTTGATTCGGGATTGATACAAAACTATTTAATGGATATAAAACCCTTTAGTTTTAAAGTCCCGAGGGCCACAGCGTCCACACATTCAAAGTATTTTATTCAAAAACCATCTCAAAGTTTTGATTTGATTCTGTAATTTTAAACTTGTCATAGGTATAACGTGTGTAAAACTACACTTAACTAAGCCTGAAGGTCCGGACCGTTTCTGGGATCTGTTTATGGAGATATTGAATGTCAAAGTTTCAAATTTTTGTACGTTTTTTTTAGGATTACATAATATTTTAAATGTTATATCTAAACTTTAAATACCCCCACAGGTCGTACTATCGCTTGCATATATACGTACATTGGGCGCTACCATAAACAGAGACTTATCATACTAAAAAAAAAAGTTATATCCCAAGATTTTTTTTTCTCAATGCTACTTAGTTTCACTATTATATTCCCCGTAGGTATGCGTAATGTTTACACGCTGTATACCTACATATTGTCCAAAATATGTGGTCACAGACTACAGTCCTATACCATACACTTATACAGTCTTACAAAGCCACATTTCACAGCTGTCAACGTATCAACCGTTATACCGCTGCATGAAATTGATAGTTGCACTGTGGTTACATATTCATAAATATTGGCATTATTATTGGGCTACCGCAAAAATATGAGACATGTAGTAAAATAGTGCACATATTGCAATTCGTTGCCGTTACTGCATTGAAATTTGTCATCGAAATAGCTCTCGACTTTATTGAACGTTTAAACTCGATACCGTACCGCAATTATTTAGTGATGTGCACGTATTTTTTTATTGTCTATCATATGACATATAACGTTCAAGGTTTTTGATCGATCATAGTGTTTTAGTAGCAGTCTGGAATGAAGTTTCATTTTATTTTATTTAGAATAAAAAAAACGATACATACAAATAATTTACAAGACTCGATCTTAGGTGTACTCCTTCACTTGTGGAAGACCACAGCATGCCTAATAAAGGTAAAAAGTTAAAATCTAACTAACGTAACTAATGCTATATAACGAGTTGTTCGTTATATAGCATTAGTCTCGCCTTTTTATACATTAATCCTTATAAGGTTAGCACTGACGTGTTCCACGAGATAACCTATTATAATCACTAATTTATGTTTAAGTACTATTTTGAAGGTACTTATAGTCGTAAAATAACCTTATTTTGGTACCTATCTCTATCGTAGTCCTCCACGCTACACGCTCCTTTTTGGCTAGACAGAGTTTTGCTAATACTGTGTGATACTGTTATATGAGAGACTAACATTTTATTTGTTTCACAAACTAATGTAGTACCTAAGTAATATAAAGTAGACAGCCTTATCTTTGTTTACCAGAAACCTGAACGGGGCATTGTACTTATCATCATAAACAACTTTTAATACAGGAATAATCCCGAAACCGGGAAAAAAAAATCGCGAGCCATATATTTATTTATGTCGCGTAATTTGAATCGATTTGTTTTCGTAATTACGCTTTTTCAGGTTTCTGGCTAGCAAAAAAAAATTGCTTGTATAGTTGTAGATATACTTACTTTACATAAAATATTTCATACTGAATTAATATGTCAAATGGGCACGTATGTCCATCTCGATATTCTAAGACCAATGTAAAAGTGTGAAGATGATAATATCTAAACATCAAAAACAATTTATTAAGGAATATGCCATAATTATTCTCAATATTCTAGAGCTGACTCAAGTTTGCCCAGTGAATCTAGTAATTACTTAGATGCCTCTAAGGTAACCTAGATATTTTATTACTCTGTGTATGAGCCAGACTTCAGAAATATTTTCTAAAATATTTTCGATGTTGATAAAAATATTTGCGACTCTTTCAGGTGGACAAATTATGATGAGGCTATTTTCCATAAATGTGGATTTTTCTTAAAAGATTCGTATTTTTTTTTATTTCGTTGCTTTCGTCTCTAGATGTAAAGGCATTTTAATTTCATGGAATTAAATTACTTTGATACAATTAAATAGATTTTAGTAAAAAAAGAATGCCTTGTTGGTCTACTAGACTGCCTCGTTGGTCTAGTGGTCGCAAAGCGCGACCGCTGAGTATGAGGTCTTGGGTTCGAGTCCCAGGTGGGGCAGAGTGTTATTGGGTTTTTACATCAGGAATTAATAGGCAATATAAGCTCGCCCTCTGTTGCGGAATACATTGGACTTAAACATATCTGACGAAATGTGGGTGTACTAATGGGTACACCTCTGTCTAACCCTTTGGGGATTACAGGCATGGTGTTATGTTATGTAAAAAAAAGATTTACAAGGTTGAATTGTGCCATGTAATTCTAATACACATAATTATTATATCTATTATTAAAGTTCTGTTAAAATTAAAAAAAAATTTGTATGAATGTGGAAAAAATACCAGGAGTAAGCAATCACTGCAACAATAGCATTTTGTGGTATCAGCCTTCCCCATGGAAGAAAGGATCTACGCTACCATCTGGGCACAATTGCCCATAATACCCGAAAATCCCTTTGATTAACTCCCCAACGTTCCACAGTATATTATTATTAACATAACAGCCAATAACATTGAAAATTACGAGCTAGTAACGCCTGCGGAGTTTACTATTTCACCTCCACTTTTTATGGTTATGAGGGCCTAATGTAACAATGATGAAAGCGCTACGTTTGCCGAATATAGAGTTATTTTAATACTACATGTAACGTCGATATTCGGTAAGCCCGTTTCATGGTACAAGTAGTGGGTACTAGAGGTTTGCACCGGAGCGAGATTTTAACAACCGATTGAATTCACCGGTGATTGGGCAATCTGCAATGATTGGAGAATCAAGAAATTTTGTTTCTATTTTTTAATTTATACATTTAGTATGAAGAAATAAGAATAATCAATTGATATACTTTATATAATCATATATTAAAAAAAAAAGTTTTTTAATGACAACAAATGCTGATTTTGATTTAAGAAACACAACATGTCAACAGCGTCATACCGTAACATGTTTCTTCAGTCATTTAGTATTTGTCCTATCGCCGAAAATACTCTCTCTGACCTTATAAAAGTAGCAAGCACAGCAAGCTATTTCGTCTAAAGGATGAAATAATGAATGTAATTCGAAAAAAATAAGATGCGACGATCACCGGAGATCAATCGGTTAATTACCGATTATTTCAATCGAGTACTTTCACCGGTAAATCACCGGTTATTCTCCGGTGCAAACCTCTAGTGGGTACACGCATATACATATAAGTAAATTAATCGTTTAAGTTGTATGGATTAAATTCCATATTTGGATCATTGGTCTTGGTAAGTATGATGAAAAGAAAAAGAACTTTATGTCCTTTGACGAAAATTGTTCTAATAAAAAACTTTTGGGACAAGAAATAAAAGATAACAGAGCGGAGAAACAGAAAATAACATGTTTGGTTTAGGTTCTTAGTTTCGCAAAGAAAATTATATATGACATTGGCATTGGCATTTATTAGGGCATTTATTAGGGCATTTATTACTGTGCCTACGCACGAATCATTTACTTAAATTACTTTTGGTTATGAAGTGAACGACTTTCGGCGAACTAAGACGAAGTGCTCAATGTACTTTAGACCACGTACTGTAATAACGCGTAACGATCACGTAGGCCAATAACTGTTATCGGTCTAATCGCTTGGTTTTCGATGTGTGCGACCTACGCCACCATTTCACCCCTCAAGTAACAGGTGGCGACAACTTTCTTTTCATGTTGAACCTTAAGATCGTACACTATTACACACTACCCTACATGTATTTCAAACAGGGATGCAAAAAATGTTGAGTAACAATTTAATTTTGTTTTTAAAAAAGCAATAACAACATTGTTCACTGTTTTATTTAAAAACATTTTTCATTTTCACTAAAATAACACTACATTTTTAAAATATCACTGACCGTTAAAAGTTATTGTATCGATCTCACAGAATAAACGTGCACCGCATCGAACGGCAACAAATAACCTCGATGTATATAACTAAGAAAAATGTTTGTATATACATTATATTTTCTATAGGAACATATTTCAGTAAGTTTATTTCTTATAAAAATATGCTCGTATATACCCCGGTTATTGTACTCTGTATAATAAAGGGCGGGTTCTCCGATAACAAGGGACCCCAATCGTAAGTAACCGTTGAAATATCTTATTTTTATCAGAAGAATAAAGTTGTATTAGTATAACTTTTGGAGTTTTAATTTTTTAGGCGTTTGCTTCTTCTTTTCGTGATCTTAAATTGTTGTTGTTGTTGCTGTTCTTTTGTGTACTTGATTTTTACAACACCTTTGAATAAGTTATAGGTAAGGATAGAGAAAAAAGTGTATATCTAGGTGCAGTAGGTATACATTTATACAATATTTTTACTTTTTGTGTAATTCAGTACCTATCTATTGATTATTATAGGTCAGGTAGGTTATTATTATTAGTCATGCGGGTCAAACAAGCATTCATTTGTTTAGCATGTCTTACACCCTTAGAGCAATAGCGCACTAGCGGCCCTGGCCGCAGCGGCCAGGCCGCGGCGGCCATCGAGATACATACCTTAGTATGAAATCGCCACAGAGCGCGCGCACCTGGCCGCACGCGGCCAGCGGCCACACCAAGCCGCAGCGGCCAGCGAGATCGAACGACGCATGTGCGAGTCGCTGGCCGCTGCGGCCAGGCCGCTAGTGCGCTACGGGTCTTAGGCCACAACGAGAGCTTTTACAAGGCACGGCGACCATGCCGTGACAGCGTGTCCCCCGTCTCATACATTTCTACTTTACACGGCCCGGAGACCGTGCCGTGACAATACGCATGTGAAAAGGGCACTTAGTACAAGGGTGCCAACGATTTTTCGTTGCATTAGATTCGATTTTTGAATTGGGTAGTTGGTAGTAAGACATAACTTCTTTAAAGAAAAAAATTTTTTAGCCCTGAAAAGGAAAACCTGATGAATTTTCAATTTACTGTAAAAATAAGATTTTTTTGTGGCTTTGAAATGCATAAATAGTAAGATATTTGAGTTGACAAATAAATGACGTCACATTTCGATATTGCCATACAAAATCTATGGAAGAATCGCGTTTTGACCTGTCATTAAAAGTACGTCAATTAATTATCGTATGGTAGTGTCTACTACCCAATTGTAAATACGACTACAGGTTTATTAAAAAAACAAACGAAAATCACACTTAGTGTCACATAATTGATTTGAATAAAACCTTCTAACGAAATAAATATTGGTGCCGATTCCGTTGTTCACTAGACTTAATTTAGAGAATTTTCATCTTTTACTGACATATAGCTAAAGAAAAGGACGGTGACACTTACACACTAAATTAGAGATGTCAAATTAGTTTCGCCTTCAAATTCTTCATATTTTTAATCGACACGTTTTAGATGTCAACTATAATTGGTATGGATGTGTCAGATTAACTAAAATTGACAGGTCTAATTTATTTCCGCCCCTTTCTTGTTTTATTGGCCAGAAAAAGATAAAAATAGTCTAAATTTAGTTTAGTTTGCGAACAAGGGAATCGGCACCATTACCAGCGTAATCAATTTTAAAATGCGAGTGAATTTACGTTAGGTTTACTTTGTGGACTCATTCTAGGCCCTCCGGTTTCTCAAATGAAATATTTATGTGACCAATTGTCAAGCGTGCGTAAGCTGCTGTGATTGATTGACAGAATTATCAACAACATTGGTTGTTGATAATTCAACACATTACGCCCAATTTACGCACAACAAATTTACGCCCGCTTGACAATTTATCACATAAATTTTGCGTTGATATTTATTCGAAACGGGGGTTAGTCTGACCGACTGTTGACATACATCAAATGGTTAATTTCATAGTAATTATAAAACAAGTGTATTAAGAATTCTGCCCGTAAATTTCTGAATTCTGAACGTATCAGATACGGAAAGAAATAGAACACGGACTGGATACTACTGGAACAAAGTGTCAACCAACATTTGTTGATGCTCAGTGTCAGACGGTGTTGGTCGGTGACGGAATGGTCAAGTCAACAACTATGCCACTAGACCAATCTGTCACCGACCTCATACTTTTCAATACAAAGAATATTTTATTGCAGACACGAGACTCCTTTATCCTTATATTATTAATTAGTAAGTACGAGTAGATAAATGCTAACAAAATATGCCTCTACCAATTTACTAGTTGTGTCACAATACGAAACATTAAACGTTTCCATGTTGCTAGTTTATGTCTCACTTGAGAAGTACTATCTACCTTCCCGGGACATTTAACACGTTGGATTATGTACGCATAATAAATTCTCCTCTCGGCTTCCAACCTGATAATAAATATCATTTTGAGGTGTACCGTCTCGTAATTCTGAGTACGAAATTTCAAATTACGAAACCGTACTCGGATCTTTATCGGAATACGGTTTTGTAATATGAAATTTTAAAAAGAGAACTGCACCTTGTGTTCTTTTTTTTAAAAATAGGATTATATTTAAGTTTGATTTTTTATTTCATTCTTAGTTTGTATTGAAATAATTAATTACTGGTTACTTATAATGTAATTTTTTTTGTTCCTGACTAGAGTTGATAGCTACCAGGGGGACAATTTTAGTAACGATAGCAATCTAATCTTAGTCACAATTTGACATCAGATAAGATTGCGACTAGATTTTAAACATTTTTAGGTATCAGAATTGCCCTTCTGTTTTATCAACATAGTTAAATTCGGGGTACTGCTTAGTAACTACCACTATTAATTTGTAGTACTAGTTGGAATTTACAGAACGATGAAGTATTTAGGATCAAAAGGAATGACAAAACGGTTATTACAGGTTTCACAAAGCAAAATTCAATGGCATCTGTCAACCGTACTCTATTGGATCACCGTGAACTATTGCTGTTTATTTTGCTGGAAAACCAATATTTTTCAATAGAGAAGTTCTCTAAAACTATTCTCACAAAAGAATATGAACCTCGCTAAATAATGTGTCAAATACACCTATTCAATTTATCAGCTCCTCAAAAACTTTTTCCACTTTATTCTCAAGCGTACAGTAAAAGCAGAAAGGGAGCGTTCCCAACATCAAAGACGCAGACGATTCTTACGCTAATGTTCCCCACGACCTTACGAATATTCGTCCAAGTGTAAAGTTGAAAATTCATTTCGAGAAATTTCGACTAAATGCTCAGCTTTGTCCCTATATTACGGAGGCCCAAATAACTTTTGTTCGGAGGCAGTTTTGTTCCTACGAGAGTGCCTGAGTTTTATAAACAGCCTAGCTAACTTACTTACGAGGATACCCGAATGTGCTTCGTTGAAACTCGGGTTTTAGTAATGATGGAAGGGAAGTTTGAGAGTTTCGCAGAAGATTGAAGGATTATATTATGCATAAATTGCATCGTACAAGAGTATGCACACTGTTTTGTGTGGTAGTTTAATTAAATTGAAAAGTTTATTGTTTGAGTATGTTTAAAGTGATGTCTTCTTAAACGAAGCCAATTACCATGCTGCTGGCTTAAAGTAAGAAAAGTTTATAATACATAGTGATATATAGAGTAAAGGTACTGACACACATGCTAATCGCTTTTTAGTAGTATGTGTATGAAAACAGTGCCAGTAATAATCCTGCTTATTTGTACCAAAAAAGAGCATTCTCAAAAGTATGCTATAATGAGCATGAGCGTCAGTTTCATGAGTTGATCATGTTGTTACAGGTTACTATGAAAACCATACCTAATGCAAACTTGACGCCAGTCCACGCGGTGCGGACATAGTGGAAGAGGCGGCGATAAAGCGGGCGGTGGCGGCGCCGGCGCACAGGGGCCTCCGCGTCGGGCGCGGGCGAGGGCGCGGGATCGTCCGCCCCGCCCGCACCGCGACCCTCCACCGACGACGCCGTGGCTTTCCACACCCAGCTTTACTTAAAACGCTCTCGCGCCGCTAATGAAACCGCACCCTTACGCACACAATCCGAACACCCACATGCATTTCACTTTTCACTGTACACTTTCGTTGTTAGTACTTCACTTTGTTATTAGTACTTTAGCGTCGATGAAATTCTATTAAATACAGCATAAGGATATTAGAACTTGGTAACACTAATGTTTTAGCCTCAGCTTTGACGGAGGTATCTGTAGAAGATATTTAGACCTCCTTAATAATTCAGTGGGCATCCATAACGAGCGGTCGAATGCTAAGCGCCTACTAAACTGCTCTGCAATATTTACGTTTGTCTCGATCTCTAAACTTAGAGAAATTGGTTTAGAATTTCATCGACTATTAAACACAAGTCACTGCGAAGGCGAATTATAAGTAATTAGTGTAGCAGTTTTAACTTTGTAGTTACTTTTTGTTAAGTTTTCCAATAAAGCAAGCGTTAGAGAAGAAGCCGGGCATCTGTGAACAAAGAAAGGACGATTGTTAGTCTTGTTAGGAGCCGGTGACAGGCTGAATTAGTCCTTGTTAGTCAGGCTTTCTGTCCGTCTGTCAGTGTTTTATTATTTACAGCTACGCTGGGCGCCAATAAGGAAATTGAAGGAAAATCGCAAATCTCGACCTTTTCTATTTACATTTATCGAGTCGGATTTTCTTTGTATTGTAGGCTTATGTATCGATTGTTTGGATCTTTTTGTGTTCTTCGTAATCCATTCGTTCGTTTGAAAGGTTTTTATAGCAGTCTTCGTGGAGAAAGTTAAATGGGGGTTAGGTTTTTGCTGATTGTCTACGATATCTGTATATACCATGATAACGGCAAGGTCACAGGGGGCTACTACAAACTCCATCGATTTTTAAATCAGAAATAGGTACCCGTTTCGTACATAATAATCTATACTAATATAATACTCGTACTATACAGTTAAAGAGTTATTTCATTTTATTTGGAAGCGCTAATCTCCGAAACTACAGGTCCGATTTTGAAAATTCTTTCGCTAATTGGAAGCTAGTTATCCCTGAGTGCTATAGAACATAATTTATTTCCAAAAAATAAAGGGGTCCGTAAGAAAATTTACACGGACAAACAGTCGCGGGCAAAGCCAGTAATATTCAATTTGGAAGGCTTTTAAATTAAGGCTTTATATTGTGTTTGTTCCATAATATTCAAAGAAACTGCTATAGGTAAGTCGTATTTACAAATCGAATCGTATACTTTTATGTTAGCGCGCCCAAACTAAGCCTACTGGTTCTTGATAGCACATTTATTGTTTTTTCAATGTCGAAGGAGTTTTATCTCTTTCTTTTAGTGGCAATTGAGTTTATCGACACTATGACTTAAGGCTGGTATCGATAAAGTATCCTTGAAGGAATATACGAGAAACTAAACTTATGTTATACGACATTTGCGTCTACTTAATAATGATTAATGATAGGAGTAGGTAAATTAATCTTAATATAATGTGATGTTGTCTGCAAATAATTTACTAATAACAGTAAGTAGGATAACGATGTTTATGAAAATGGAACTGATAAGTCATTTTGTGCCTACATTGAAGAAAGCTTTTAGGCGCCCTGATTGCATTGATTAAAGATTTGAAATAAAAGTTCTTTTATGAAAAAAAGTAAAATTAAAAAAAATCCCATAGCGTAAAACAAAATCGTCATTTTTAAGTACATTGTCTGTGTCAATAAATATATCCTCCTTCCTTTTCTTTCTTCCAGTCTGATGTAGCATTTTTAGTTTAATTTTGCAGCTGCTTACCGCTTCTAAAGTTAAATTATTTCTTAGGCATTCCGATAAAAAGACACAAATCATCATCATCTGCTTAGCTTTTTCCCAACTATGTTGGGGTCGGCTTCCAGTCTAACCGGATGCAGCTGAATACCAGTATTTTACATGGAGCGACTGCCTAATATCTGACCTCCACAACCCAGTAACTGGGTAATACGGTACCCCTAGGTAAGACTGGTTGTCAGACTTTCAAAAACACACATATAAACTGTAATCTATACTAATACTAATAATATTATAAAGAGGTAACATTTGTTTGTAAGTTTGTAAGTTTGTATGTAGGGGGTAATCTCCGGATCTACTGAACCGATTTTGAAAATTCTTTCGGAAATTGGAAGCTACGTTATCACTGAGTGCTATAGGCTATATTTTATTTTAGAAAAAATAGGGATCCGTAAAATATTTGGGTTTTTCGGACCCAGGGTGTAAAAATTCATCCAAAAAAGTTCCTTATTTGGCGTACGCCGCCTAAACTATAAAAGATAGAACCATAAAATGTTCTAATTAATTAAAGACTTTCAAAATATCTACAAAAAAGTCCTCGACACACTATACCTATCTATTTCGAGTTAAACACAACAACTTTAGTGTAGGGGTAGGGGGTAGGGTAAGGCAGGGTTAGGGTATTGGTAGTGTAGGATACCACGCGAACGAAGTCGCGGCGGGTCAGCTAGTTTTCTATAAGCAGAAACACTGCTGACAATTGACTTTGCATTCCCCTTTACACCTAATCTGAACTGAATCTATAACAACAGCATCCCAGCCTTATTAGTGGTTTGACTCGCTAGCTAAAGTCAAAGTTTAATCCTATACAAAGGGTGTGGAAACTTCAACATGAACTTGGGGAATTTCATTCGGCTATAGTTCCTAATAAGTCATGAAAGACGTTGGTACATGCGCTATTTACTTTAGATTTACATTAGAGGTTAGTTGTATTATATTTGTATTAGTTTTGCTAATAATGTAAGGCTTGAAGTTATATTAAGTTAAGTTTGTTTACTTTGATGTTAGTATGAGTATGCAGTGTTATTTATCTGAAGATATTTTTAACAAAGAGACTACAAAAATTGTAAACATAAAATGCGACCCTGATAATTTTTATTATCACGGCCGCATTTTATGTTTACAATTTACCAGGGCCGTATTTAGTAAAACTGACAAAGCGCAAACTTATTTAAAAAATACAATTTTACGATAGGTAAATTTGTATGCAGTAGTGTAAGAAAGCAACAAAACTTTGTAAGAAACTTGTGAAATGGTCGGATTGTCGCTTGTCACCCTGTCAGGTGACAGATGGTTAGTTTTATTAAATTCGGCATAGTAGACCAAGTAGTTCAGTAATTTGCTATCATATCACCACAATATTTCCTACATTTGTCCTATACATTTCCATAAAATATGTTTCAGAATCGCTCCAGCTGGAAGTCATGCAAAAGCAAAAATATTGTTATGATGTGGGAGGGTGTGTGTGTGTTTATTTTACCCATGAGAGTGTAAATAAATAGAGGTTTATCGATACGTGATGATCAACTGTTTGGAGCCGTGTGACGTCACGTTGAGTGTTTATTCTGTTTATTGTCATGGAACAAATATCACGCTTTAGTGGAGACACTATAAACTGCAGAAAAAAAAGCCACTACAAATTAAAAAAAAAATCAAGATGTCTATTAATTTTAAACTCTTATGTAGGTATGTTACTATTATAAAGGCGAAAGTTTGCATGTATGTATGATTGTTACTCAATCACACCAGAAAGGCTGAACAGATCTGGATCAGATTTGGCATAGAGTAGATTATAGTCTGGAATAACACATAAGCTACTTTTTATTCCGAAAAAATGTGCGATTTCCGTGGAATAATATCTTGAGATTGACGTTTGAAGCTAATAAAAAATAAAAATTATAGCCAATTAAAAAGTTTACCATTTAAAAAGCGGAATTTAAAAAAGGAACAGGTGTGTTAAACATTTGTCATTAAAAATATTAGCGACATTAAAATACAATTCACAATGTTGAAATGATGAATATATTTCAATTATATAAATTCGGCAGGCGTCCGTATAATTGTCCGATGGAGAATTAGGTAGATAACCTTTGACCCCAATTTAATTTTGAAACAGCCGCTAAATATGCTTTCAACCTAATTTCCCGATTTAGAAGATCGATTACAATGCAGCAGAGTTTATTTTGTCATGAGTATTGCTTATGTATAGTGGATGTGAGTGATGATGTGACCCATGGATTATACATGACATGACTATCAAGGATTGAAATTTTTTAATGTTTTATTTTTAATCAGCTGTGCCATACATAATTGCAGCATAATATACGATCAAAATGTATAGAACGACTGTATTTTTCCTAAACCAACGAAAAATGTTAGCACTGGGCAGTCGAGAAGTATGTAGGTAGGTACTGTATTCAAGGTACAAGTTTGTGTCACAATGTCTCTTCCAAATATTGTAAAGGTTACAAACTGTAGGTAGGTAATACTGTTATCAAATTACGCTGTGTATATTATTAATATTATTCCTACGCTTTACCTTTGATATTTCATGTTTGTTTCATTTAATGAAATATGACAAAATGTAGCAATGAAACAAAACTCAATACATCCAACTAATTGGATAAGAGGTTCTACGAGATATGCTACGTCGCTCGTAGCTACACGTCTACGGCGTAGGCGTTTGAGGTTGATTACCTACGCCGTAGACATTCGTGTCTTAGCACAGAATTCTGTTGCCGTTGAAAATATTTATGCAAATTCATAAGTAGGTATTTTTTTTAAGGATGCGAAGTCATCAAATTGTCTTCTGCCGTTCTAGGCGGAGCGGAAGGGAGTGTCAGACTCTTACTGACTAAAACCTATCCACGTACCTCCTAATGACCTTTGCATTCCAGGGCCGCGATAACTCTTTCTAACAAACCCCGCAACCCTGGCAGACAAGTAGACATAGTTGTTGTTTAGCCAAGAATGGAATTATACGCATGTGTAGCTTAATATAAATCACGGCGTGAAGAACTCACTCGACTAGCCGCCTGTCGCAGTTTTATATCTGCGGGGACAATAGGCTGGCTGAGAGCGTCGTACAAACTTCTATCTCCACTTACATACCGCCAAAACAGACCAAAATAGGCTCTATCTAGCTGGATTAAGAATGTTTTGTTCCGCAAAATTAACATGGTGAGTGTATAAATTAGACCATGCGTCACTGTCGCGGCAGAGCGGCAAACGAAAGGATGGCTCGTAATAACCTGTGAAATGAACGTTTGATGACCACTTCGAGCCAGACCATGGAAGTTCCCAAGTCGCTCGTATAATTGCGTGCTTCGGCAAATCACTTGCAATTAAAGTTCCTTGATTGATGGCGAAAGGTTAATTGTGGGACTTGTGGAAGAAATGCTGAAGTGATATGTTGGCTTTGTGTTAAAGCTGTGAGCGTTTATTCAAAATGTATTCAATACTTTTTCAATTCACGCCAACCATATTTAATATTATAAATGCAACAGGAACTTTGTCTGTCTATTTGTAATGCTTTCATGATTAAACCACTGAACGAATTGCGCTGAAAATTGCCACGCAGATAGTCATTGACACAGATAGGCATGCGCTAAGAAAGGATTTTTCAAAATCCAGCCTTAGGGGATGAAACGAGTATCCAAATTTTGTATGGTGAAACAAGATTACATAGACTTTTAACAGCTCAAATAACTAATTAAAAATTAATAACTACTATTGTTGGATTTTGAACTCTCGTACAGTGTCCTTAACGAACAAATAAACGTCTTCGACTACGTCATCACTTTACGTCCTCCACATTCAAATCCCAGAATAACATTAACATCGACAGAACAATAAACATTAAAGCCCTGTCGATGAACAAACAGTGCTTTGATTTAACTTCGCAAAACTTTGTTCCTCAATAAAATTAAATTTAACTCCTCCTCGTAACTGTTTGTGTAGATAACTGTTCCTTCCGTCGCAGCATGTTATAATTATACTGTGTTTCATTTATTACATGTTCTTAAGTTAATGAATATCGTGATGGCCCTGTGGTTGAGGCGCTCGGTGAAGGAAAACATCGTGAGGAAACCTGGACTTACACTTTGGATTGTTCTCTTATTTTTGGTGTTATCTACAAATGTGACTTTTATGGAGAAAGAAGAAAGAAAGAAAAACTGTTTATTCACGTGAAAATGACGCACATAACATAAAAAGAAAAAAAAATGTACATAAAAGCAAAGTAGAAACAACTTTGTATTAAATCTAAAAAATAAATACAAATACTTAAAAGAAATCTGCGCCACTACCGCGCGAAAGGACTTACGTTCAGCATAATACCGTGGCCCGTGCACGAAAGCACTAAAACCACGTGTATGTTACCACATGTTTATCTGTGTGGTATCTAAATACGTTTTCAGCATTAAAAAAAAATTACAATTTGAGGTATTATAGACTCGTCCGACACCCAGTGCGATTTCGAAGCTCCTCATCAGACTGTCCCATATGCTGTAATATCCCAATTACTCGTTTACTTGCACCCAAACTTCTCAAACGAACGAAATTAAAACGAAATTTCGTTAATGATGAATTAGAGTAGGTTTAGAGAATCTAAACGTCAAACAATTTTCGTTCGCACGAAATTTCGGAACGAATGAAACCGTGGTAGGGAACGACGCGAAGCTTCGATCGAAACTTCGTTTTTCGTTGAATAAGAGTAGACCTCCTGACGAGTCAGTAAACGTAGCGACCTACTAGACCCAAGTTTAAACTATCAAAGATGTATCATCGATACGAAAAGAACAAGAAGTGTTAAAGAAAATCCTACACCATTCCTCATGTTCCTCAAGTATTATATCTCCACTGAATGTTTTAAATAAAAACTAGTAACACTTCCAGCGTTGTACTTTCCTGCTTTCTATGTTAATGCTCACAATTCGACGCTGCGAAACAATTGACGGCGTCTGAGAATTACGACCAACATAAACTGTGGCTGTATACACTATACAAGATGTATAATACAGTATATTTTGGGTATATATGTGCCACTGTGGTCGTATATTTGGACGTTTTTCCAGCTAGTAGAAGTTTTTGAAGAGATTTAATGTTTATTAAACTGTCGTTTCATTTGTGTTTAGGTTTTTGTTTTTTCCTACTATGTAATTTCGTAGCCGAATGGTGTCATCGGGACCCTATCACTAATTTCGTCTGTTTGTCTGTCAGCGTCTCAGCGAGAATTATCTCATGAACCGTATAAGGTAGAGAGTTGAAATTTTCACAGAGTAGGTATGTATTGCTATGGCCGCTATAATAACAACAAAATAAAAATTAAATAAATTTAAAAATAAAATTGTAAGTACTGTAGTGTTGTGTTGAAGAAGATAAGTATACCAAAGAAGAAAGTCGTGGCTACGCAATATTCGCCAGTGGACCAATAGCGCCGCTGAACTGTTCCGCCACGCGAAGGATAGATTGAAGTTTTCCAAACTGACGGCCAACCTTCAGTAGTTGAAGAGGCACTGCGAAGAAGAAGAAGTTTATTGTACGGTGGTATATACAAGGGGTATATCATTCTTCATCTGCGAGTACAACTGGCCCTCGACCGGTTTTTTAAATAATTGATTGTAAAATATTGTTCATGTTCATTGTTTCATCAAAATACAACAGCGAGAGAAACAGCACTCTTCAAATGACATTTTCATTAATAAACTGTGCAATAATTATACAATTATTATTGTATATGATTTAATTTTCATACTCGGAGTGTTTTATCGCTCAGTAATATCGTATACAAAGGAAAATAAAATTTAAAAGGATTCAGGACATTTAAATACCGAATACAAATTAAATTCACTTCATGACGACGTAAGTAAATTCTTTGAAATGGGAAGCATTTAAATTGCTTCAGCTTTCTGTATTCGTTTTAAAATATATCCAAATTGAAAATTACTTTTAACGAGTCCCATTCTCGTTTCATGATACAAAAGTTAAATGAGGTGATAAATGCAATTTTAAAGGCACCTATTTAAGTACGGTTATGCATTAAATGAGGCTTTTTTTTTAGATGGTAAAAATCATCTCATTTGATGATTTTCCCCTCCGCCCTGGGTGGCGGAAGGGACTGTCAGACTTTTACTGACTAAAAAACCACCCTGTTCCTTCTGTTGCCCTTTACGTTCTGGGGCCACGGTATACTGCCCCGGATTAAATGAGCCTTGACGTATTACGATACTTTTAACCGAAAAAGACCTACCTAGCATTTTTGATAACCGATTGTTACTTAAACCATGTCGGTTTCTCAATAGCTCTCGAAAGGACATTAATTCCAGCCTATTATTGTCCTACAGTACGGCATAGACCTCTTCTCATACAGAAGAGGCCAGAGCATCAACCACTACGATTGCTAAAGACGAATTGACGATTTTAGACTTACAAATAAATAAATAAATAAATATCTTGGGACATCTCACACACGGCCATCTGATCCCAAGCTAAGCAGAGCTTGTGTTATGGTAACCAGACAACTGATATATATACATACTTATATAATTTATAAATACATACATATTATAGATAAATTACACCCAGACACAGAACCAACAATTATGCTCATCACACAAAGTTTGTCCTGGGTGGGAATCGAACCCTTAACTACCTCCGGCTTTGCAGTCAGGGTCACTAACCACTAGACCAACGAGGCAGTCACTTATATTAATTGTAAGTCCAGGTTTTCTCACGATGCTTTTCCAATGTCAGTAATGTCCAAGATATATTGAGAAAGAACGTATGAATTGAAAAAATCACATGATAATTCCTATTCTTCTGACAACAAAAAAAAAAACCTTGATTTTTGCAAAAGGCGTGTGATCATTTGATAAAATAAAACTATTAAAGAAAACATAAATAAAATCTAAGTGTTCATGATTTACTAAAAATACTAAACTAGGTTCACTTGGAAAGATTATGACGATACAGAGTTCAAAACTTATTTCCGTTATACTTGGTTTACGGAAGCAAAGCTGCGAGCACAGCTAGTACTAAATAAGTATACACATCAAAAAAGTCTAGGGATCAACATCCCTAACATTGATTAGGGATGTTGATCCCTAGACACTTTTGATGTGTGTATGTTGTTTTGAATGCATCTGAGCGGTAAAACCGTAAGCAGCAAAATACAGGATTTTACAGAATTTGTGCAGAAGCTTTGTGATCGAGGTCTCGACTGCTATAAAGATATCAAAAGTTTTCAGTGAAGAGAAGATTCTATTGTATTTTAGTGAGTTTTGCTATGTTTTTATTTCTGATGTAACACTCCCGTGGCTCGGTAACCTCGTAAAGACATTGGTTGTCGATCTATGACAGTCGTTACAGGTGGTCTTGACAACCCGTCTTATTAAGGGGTGTCATGTTATCTAGTACCTGGGTTGTGGAGGTCAGATAGACAGTTGCCCCATGATTTACAATGGTATTCAGCTACATTCGGCTGGACTGGAACCCCACCATTGTTGGAGAAAAGCTAGGCAGATGAAGATTTTTTTTCAACTATTATTTTATTGTTTTGTTTATTGATAATGGAATTATTTTCTCATAAACTTAATACATGACGTCATGGTTCTTGAGCTGTATACGACCAAGCTGTTATTCAATAGTTTAGTTGGTTTTCTAAGTAGCAATGTATGATTTGATTTTTGTCTATACTAATATTATAAAGAGGTAAAGTTTTTCTGGTATCGTTTGTAAGAGGAAATCTTGGGAATTACTGGTTCGATTACAAACAATCTGATACTGATAGAAAGCTCCACTATTGCCGAGTGTCATAGCATATACTTAGTACAATTGACTATAACCCGGACGAAGTTCCGGGTAGAAGCTAGCCTAAATAAAAGCAAACCACTTCTACAAATGATAATTTATCCTTATCTTTGCGGTCTCCGCTGTCGCAGAGAAGGTAACTTTTTCTTTTTCTCTCAAAGCATAACTCGCACAATATGAAATAAAGCTGTCATAACATATTTTTCTTCTATTCCCAGACCAACATATCCTAAATAAACTCCTGTATTCAGTCTGCATAATGCAAGAGATATTCTTTATTATAGGTACCAACGTATATTTACAGACGCGCACAAGACCATTCGTCGTAAAAGGTAGAAAAAAAACAGAGGATCGTAAATCTTCGCAAAAGATAGTGAACTGTAGAAAATTATGGAAAGCAGTCCTCTATGTAAAGATAAAGGTTTCCCTCGGGACGTGGATCCAACTAAAGTTATTTGCTTTCATTACCTATCTACCGACCTTCTGGTGGAACGAAAATTCTGATTCAATTACTCAGGTATTAGAGGTGATTTTCACTACGTCGAGACGCTGGACTGCGGTTTAAATCTGGCCTGTTATAAGGGCGGAAACAAACTTACAACACGCCACACCATGCCACGTCAGCGTATATTGGCCACATTCTATCTTGTAAACCTACTCTTCGTAATTTGACCAATAAGTACGCGTGGGGTGGTGTCGGGTGTTACAGGTATAAAACAGCCTTAACATTAGGAGTGTAACATGGTAGATAGAGAAAACCTTGTTTTAGGGTTCGGCCTCCATATTGGTGATTTAAATTATTAACTTCGTGTTTTACAATAATGAATTTACATAAATGAGATGATCAACCATCTGCTACTTACTTTGTGAAGACACTTTTGAACTTTAAGGCACCTCGCGCACTAGACGGCCACGACCACGACCAGTAGCTGCAACGACCAGATTAACTACGGTGGTCGTGGCCGTAACTATAGCCAGCCAGCCTCGGCCATTGTGTACAAAGCTTTTCTAACTGTAACTTATTACCCAACGTTTCAAAAGTAATGGCGCACTCTGCCTCCATGATTCTTTCTAAAAGTCACTAAACGCGCATACTAATTGACTTTGCGAAAAAGTATAATTCTGCCTAGTTCTCGAGTTACCCTCGCTACGTCCCAATTCCATTCTTTACCCGAAGACAAAACGTTTTAGGACTTTTAATTAAAATTAATATAAGGAACGAGCACCAAATGTTACTGGCTTAATTACGATCTGTTACACAATGGATTCTGTGCACAGAGTAAACCCTTGTTACCCTCCAATTTATGGCTTACCCTTATAAAAGTGGAGATTAAAAAGTATGGAGCGATTAAGTTCATGTGGGGTTGTGAGTGATATTAGTGTGCGCACCGATTTTAATAACGTAACGTGTCTATTATAAAATTCGGGTGTATTTTGTTCGTAGATACGTTATTTTGACAACGTTTAATGTATTAAGTAATATCTTCTTTTTTGTCGTGTGGGCAGTAAGGTTTTACGATTCCACACACCCTAGTGTCGGAGTTTCTAAACCTCCTCAAGGGCCTCTGACATGGTTTGAGTGAACCAGTAATAGGCTGGTATGAGACCAGGTTTTCTCACAATGTCTACACGGTGTTTTGATTAAGTAATGTAATGTTTTATGTGTAACTGGTGTAAAAAAACACTTGACGAAGCTGGACCACCATTTTTTAAAAATATTTTTATTCTGCAATATTTTTTTTTGTTCTGGATTGTAGGTTTTTGTCACTTTTTGGTAACGGAGATTTTGAAAGTCAAAGTTCCAATGTTTTTCTTTTTTAAACTAGTTTGAAATGTTCTTAATAATTTTGAAATACACAATGTTTTTTGCGTGTGTTACATTACTCAGTGATTATTACACCAAAAATAAAAGTCATTTTCCAGCAATCATTTTTACTCTTTGTTCTTAGGCAGAAGGTATCTCCTTGGCGCTACGTTATTATATACATTAAAATAGTTGAGTGTGTGTTTTGTTGTTGTTGTTGTCAGTGTAATTTCCTTAGTCAGCAGTAACAATTTCGTAAACATTAACTTACAATCTGGGATCTGGGGATATCTGTTTACATAAAAACGCTGTAAATGATATAAGAACTTAACGTTTACAAGTAAATACAACTGTAATGGCGATAATAATATTCCTTTCATCTTTAGGAAAACATTTGCTTACATTACAGCAAAAGAAATCCTAGCCTTAACGTCTTTCCAATTTCAAAATCCATTAACGTTCCGTTTGAAAACGCCATTAAAAAGTAAATAAAAGAAAATGCAGCGAACTATTAAACTGTATTTTCTTTTTCCATAATTAAAGTTCTGGCTGTATGACTAAACTTTTTAAATATTCTCTATAGGTATCTACATACATTATGTATGAGATAGCATGACATCTGCGTCTTATTTTGTGTGACGATAAAAATAAAGTTTCCATCTAGCTTTAATTGTATTTTTTTTTACTGTGGTAGTTACGTTATTCTGGATTTACATATTAAACTTGCATTTAATGTTATTTAAATGAATGCATGAATGAAATTTGAATAGAAAAATTATTTGGAAAATGTTCTGTAGCTATGATTACTTTTTCTTTTTTTAAATTTAGAAAGATAAAATCTTCTCTTTTTGTTACAAAATATACGTTAACATGTCAACATGTCGTTAACGTACAATCTAACCTGTCAACGACAAATGCGATTCAAACGACTAGCTAAAAACCTCTTTTATTTTTCATCCATTCGAGAATCCAATTTAAAAAAACGTGCATTTTCATAAAGAGAAATGACAAACTTGTCACAACTTTTCAGTTTGGTAATGTCAAAATCTTTTATTTAAAGTTTTTAAGAATTTCTCAAGGCGTTGAAAATTGATGTTATTTTTAGTATTTCAAACTAAGTAGAAGGGCTTTTTACTTACACTCTAGGTAACAGGAGCTCATTGGTAGACTTTATGACACCTGAAATGAAAGAAAAATATATTAAAATTATACCAAGATTTTGTTACATCTTTTTTGCATGGGTGTTTTGGGGGTTACCAATAAATTAAACTAATTTGCTGCTGAAAAGATATTGAACGTTTAATAAAAAAAAATGGTTTTTTTTTTAAGAAATACAGCTAATATCTGCCTCCCTTTGAACTCTCACCGAACTGCATTCATCAATACACATATTTTTACTTCGAAAGCAGTTCAAACCAGATGATGTCGGATTGGTGTCAATTGCGTTCGGGTGACTTCGGCAATCCTCGGTGGTCGATCGGACGCTCGTTATTGCATATAACCTTTGCGGTTATTGCCTTATTGCTTTGTTCAGCTCTGATCCAACGACGTGGAACTTATGCTGAGCTATTTCGGGATCACTGACTCTTTTGATAAGGTACCGACTACAGAAACTCTTTAAAGGCTTGTATTTTATATTTAAAAAAAATGATAATATTAACGTGAATACGGGACTAGTTTATTGCAATATGGGGGCAGAAATCCAGAGTTCGAACAGCTACTGTGAATTTTTTTATGGAAAAACTCAATAACACTGCCCGACTTGTGAATCGCCAAAAAACCTGGGGCCGTAGATAAAAAAATATGTTATTTCTGTTCTAACATAAAGTTATAAAAATATTTTCGAAATTATACTATTGAATAATACTGTAAATATTCCTTTAAAGTTAAATTAACATCACGCCTGTAATCCCCGAAGGGTTAGGCAGAGGTGTACCCATTAGTACACCCACATTTCGCCAGTTATGTTTAGGTCCCATGTAATGGGGCGAGCCTATTGGCATCAACCGGGCACAAATCCAAACTCCGAAGCTGCTACTGAGAAAAACCCAATAACAACCCAGGATTGCATATAAAAACTCGAGTACGTTGTTACTGTTCTAACATAAAGTTTGAAAAAAAAAATATACTGAATTATACTACCGAATCATACTGTAAATATTCCTTTAAAGTTAATAAAGCAATTACCTTTTCCACGAGTTCGTAATGAAAAATGGAATAGTCTAACACTATAAAAACTAAATATAAAGCCACTAGAGTTTATTCTAGGTTTTATAAAAACTAATGTATGGTTTGCATGTACACGAGTTTTTACCAACAGTAAAAGTTGCATTTTTTATTTGTTTGGCTATCCGACATCCGTATTGGCAATAAATTGGCTATTAGCGAGTTAAACTTGCTGTTAATTGTACTTATATCGATATTATTACAGGTTTGTTCAGTGGCGGTGATAGCCAGATACATGAGGAAACATCACGCTATGCCCCACAAGAACGGAGCAGTAATTAAAGACGTAACTTAACACGGGTGAAATAACCCTTTTAATGGTCTAATTGAAATAAATGATTTGATTTTGACTTTGACTTTGACCGTCATCATCTGCCTAGCCTATTCTAAATTATGTTGGGGTCGGCTTCCAGTCTAACCGGATGCAGCTGAATACCAGTATTTTACATGGAGCGACTGCCTATCTGACCTCCACAAACCAGTAACTGGGTCATACGATACCCCTTGGTAAGACTGGTTGTCAGATTTTCGGGCTTCTGACGACCCGTTACGACTGTCAAAGATCAATGAAATAAACACTAACCGTAATTACTATCGTTATTAAAATTTGGTCTCTTTGTATCTAATGTTATAATATATGAAGTATAGACCGGTAGGAAAGCAATCTGATTCAGTTTCTGATTCATACATGATTCGGATTTTTCGAAGATCTTTGAAAATGTGTGTTCGAATTCCTGAATTTAGCTCTCCAGAAGTCAATTTATTTTCACAGCTCAAACGAACAGTCAAAGTTATGTTTATCATACTGCCATTCAGTTTACCCTTCCCTCGGATGTATATTTCAAAGACAACAGACGCATTTCACATCAAATCAGCTTGAAGACAGTATACATCAGTTTCTTGGTAATGATTGACGTGACAAAATACACTCGAGTGCAAAAAAAATTAGGTCACTCGGCGAAATTCAATTGTGATTTTCTGGTGGAGTTCAGATTTAATTGGTTTAAAGTATGCGTATAACGACATGTCGGGGGCTTAAGCACCCCCTCCCCCCATAACTGACTGACTGACTGTTTTCTATTTTTGTTATTTTATTGCACAGTAAATAGGTTAGTACCACAAATGGGCGAAGGCACTGGCTCCTGTAACACAGGTTTCTACCTAGCTCAGGAGCCAGGGCTTCAAATAAGTATGTAACACCTTTATTTTAATGTCAGTAAAATATTTTTATTATTATTTATAAATCATCTTAGTTCTTCCGTGACAAATCGTGATATTATCCTAATTAAACGTTTTTGCAAATATTTCCCTGTAAGGTACAATAATGACATCAATTATAAAATGCTATGTACTGTTTTAGTGTTTACTTTACTAAAAATCTACCCTCAGTGGGGTCAAGCCCGCTTCTAAACGACGATCCTAGATCCGCCACTGTCGCTACCTCTGCCACTTACTTGCACAAGTATCCACATTAGTATGTATCCGGTATCTCGGGATCTGTGTCAAGCAACTTCGGAACTCTCGAGCCCCACTCGTCCAATTACAAGAAGAAGTTGCAGAGAATCGACTCAGAGTTGGAAACGGCTCCTTTTTTTAACATGTTGTTTGGCGTACTAAGGACGTTGCAAGTTTATCTCGGAAATCGGAAAGTTTGGATGGCCAGCATGTATTTAACAAAAAGTTATATTGATTAGTAAAATGTTGGTAAAATGCGTTTTAAAACAGGGATAGCTGAGGTGGCTCAAAAGGTTGCTCAACTTAAATGGGACTGGGCAGGACATGTCTGCCGCATGTTGGACAAACGGTGGGCCCAAATAGCGCAGAACTGGTGCCCTGAAACTGGAAGTCGGGGCCGCGGCAGGCCACGAAGGAGATGGCGGGACGAACTGGATGGATTTCTTCAAAACTGGAGGAGGATCGGGTAGGATGGAAGGAGTGGAGGGAGGCCTTTGCCCAGGAGTGGGACAGAATAGGCTAACAAAAATGTTTAGGTTGCAATGAAAGAATTTAATACTAGGTTTTAAAAGCTACATTTGTTACATAAACATTGACGTCAGGACAGTTTATTTCCTAAAGTATGAATAAAAATCAATTGCCGATATGATAATCACTTGAAAAGGGGTAGACTGATTTGGCTGATTATTTTGAAATTTTCTAATATTTTGGTGTTAATTTTGTATGAAAATCTTAACAAATAAAATTTTACGATAAGTAAATTACACCCGTGGGAAGTCGAGGCGGGGTTTTACTCTTACTTAAATTGATAATTTGCCAAAGACGGAACATGTCGTCACATGGGGGATTGTACATCTCTGTCATCAAACCCCATAGTAGTTGAAACACGTTTTACCAAAGTTATCTCGGAAAACTCTGCCTAATTTTTGTTTAAAAATAAATAATTGTGTTCATTCTCGCCGCGTCGTCTACGTCACAAAATAGGTTCAAAAATATTTAGCTTCCATTTATTCAACAAAAACTTCAAATATAGTTCCAGTGATAGGCTAAAAGTCACCCCCCTAAGCTTGTAGAGCCATTATCTCGTACAGTTCAGGTACGAGGTTGTATCGTGGATGTGTGTCAAGCGACTCAGCCTCTCGACTCGGCGCCCAATTACAGAGCCGCCCGAATCGACGCGAAACTGACTTGTTTTACTTTTATTCAAATTATTCCACGTGGAGGTTAAATCTACGCGTTTTTGTCGAGACGGTGAAACTGCTACGAGATGGTAATTCAAACATAAAAAAAATCTGGTAGTCTAGCTTCTAAGCGATTTATTGTCACAATTTAGGTACTGTGTTGAAAGTACGACGGCGAGCATGTCGCAATGCGAATTTTTTGACGTCGTAATGGAGGTAAATAAAGGTGTTTATAGACACTTAATGGAGCTGAAAATTTCATGTTGTTCTAATGATTGTGATTATTTATTTCGAGAACCAACTTATTACAGAGATATTGAGAGATAAAGCTCCAACTCTTTTTAACAAAAATAAGTTTGTAATGTTCTAACTAACCTGTAAGTACATCCATGATTCTTTTACTGTTAGATGCAGCCACAAGTACAATGTTTTGCGTGTTCGCTACCATAAACAGTTATTTTTCACACCGAAATTAAAAGTCGTTTTCCAGCAATCATTTTTGCTAAAATATGTTGCATAATTTAATGAGCAGTATGTGTAATTAATAGGTATGTGATGTGTATTTTATACTAAGTAGATAATGGCTAGAAGAGATAATCAATGTTATAAATTATGACTGTAGCCCTGTGGGTACAAGAAGTTTTTACCATAAAACAAGAAGTGTCAATACTATAAAAAAAAGTCAATATTAGTCTATAACTTCACTGTGCACGTTTACTCCTCGTTCACTTCCAAACGCAATCAGTATAAATTAAGAACGTGTGTCGAGAACTTTACAGTCGAGCTTCTTCAGTCAGCCAATTACAGACAAGATTATCGAATCGACGCGCGAGTCGAAACCGTCTACTTTTTTGTTAAGCAACGCTGCAAGAAAGTACAACTTCTAATAACATGATTAGCGATGTTTCGGTTTGAGACCATCCTTGTTATTCGCGACTTTTAAAAACAGAAAAGTAAGCTCCCCGACATTGAAGTTTTCAAAGTTGTATTGAATGAGATAAATCTGTTTAAGATTTTTTGTTGGAAGAAATTGTTTCCTATTGAATTCTAAACAAAATCTTAAAATAAGTGGCTGTATGTACAATCGTATAGATTCAATTATTTTTTCTTGTACATGACGTTTAAAAATGTCCTTTAATTGGTCTAATTGAAATAAATGATTTGACTTTGACATTGATATAAATAACTGAGTAAATAGAAGAGAATAAGAAGATAGTTATTCGCACATTACAAAAGTCATAGCCCTTTCAGCTGCTTCACATAAAAAGATGAATCATATCTTTCTTGGTCCAAAGTTACAATCATCAACAATACAAAATGGCTGAATACGCAAAACGTGAGTCCATCTGGACGTTATCTGATACTTATCTCCGATTTACTGAGGAATCTATTGTGTTCGTATTATAGTTACTTATATATCGGGTCGCCAGTGTAATCCGCTTTAGCTTATCAAAGATATTTACGAGGAAAATTCATATTATAACAGTTTTACGTAATCTATTATTATATTTATACCTTCTTAATATTAGAAAGCCGAAAAGTTTCTTTGTTTACGCGCTAATCTTCTGAACTGCTGATCTGATGATCCGATGTGGGTTGTAGAGGTCAGACAGGCAGTAGCTCCATGTAAAATACTAGTATTCAGCTGCATCCGGTTAGACTGGAAGTCAACACCAACATAGTTGGAAAACGGCAGATTGTTAGTCTTATAAAACTCTGGGATTACAAAATTCATTAATCCTACTATCTTTTAGGAACGGTCGCAATCTAATCTTAGTTTCAATCTGTCAAAAATGCCTGAAGAATGGGTTATAAGACTCTATTAATAGGCTCCTACAATTTCAGGGGAGTAGTGTGTAATTCTTAGCTAAGTGTAGATAGCTCCAATTAACCCCCGCGGTATTGTAACAAGACCAACACAGGTCAGGTTGCAAAGGTTTCATGTGCTAACGTTTTAAACGACCTGCGCTATAATATTCAGTGTTGTCTTTAAAATAAAGTGTCAAGTTATTATAGAATAAAAGTTTACTAGTCGGATTCTAAACATTATTTTTGTAAAACATAGCCAGATTCATGACAAATAGTAGGCTATATAACTTCACGCTATGACTCACGGGAGTTCAGCAATAACTGCAGACGTAAATTAAACCCTTATTTTATAGAACTGAATTATCTGTGTCATTTTAAAACAAGCTCTTCACCAAGAGATATGAACACAAACTACGCTGCGTACCTGTCGTGGCTCAAGTGGCATTTTGCGTTCAAAGAGCACAATTGCGCTCAGTAATAACAGCTCGCCGACCCACTATACCCCGTGACAACAAAGGATGACGCAACACTATAACAAATGAGGATATATCTACTCGTAAACTTTACATCTATGTGTACAAGGAAGTCGGTTTTTATAATCACAGTGTTGAACCGCGTACTCACTGGTCTAGATCATGTTGATAAGAATAATTTTGTTAGAATTTGAAAGTTGAAAAAAAACGTGCAAATTGCAATTTTGCAGGGTTCTGGTATCTATCCTATTCTATCCTTTCTACCATAGTAGTCTATGGTAAACGCGAAAGTTTATGAAGATGGACGGTTAGATGTTTGTTACTATTTCACTCTTATACGGCTGAACGGAGTTAACTAAAATTTGGCACGTATTGACATTGATATACAATTGTTAACCCGTTCTTGTGTCCACATGGGATAATTTTGGACTTTGTCTTAATTCTAAAATCTACGTCACTTGCTTACTACCTAGCATGCAAAATCCAACCCGTCAAAGAAATTTGATGTCTGCCGTTCGAGGGATGCATTCGTGTCACAGTGATGCAATGCAACCATATTCTGACTGTCAGAAAGTACAGTATGGTTTGTAGTTAATAGGTTCGCGTTTAAAAGTAAGGCTGGGAATAATTTGTGAAGTTTGGTTCAGTGGATACTTAGCTTTACTAACCAACACCTGGCGGTACTATTATTTTTAATGACGGCGTGTGACTAGGATGTTTGAAACCGCATTTTATTAATTCTAAAATTAACGAACAATGGATTTTGACGTTTATGACAAACTATATTTTACGAGGTCAATGACTACGTCATAACCTATGTCGTAATCATAGTAAAATGTAATAATTAGAGATGTTCCAAATAGTTGGTAAAGCCGACTATCCGGCCACTTTCGTAGTCGGCGACTATTCGGCAAAGAGCGCCGACTATCCGGTTTTTACTTTGTATGTATTCAATAAAATGGAAATAGGAAGCTAACTAGCAAAATAGGTCAGGTACTCGTAATCACCGTCCAGGTAAAAAACTTAGTACAACGGATATGATTTTCTTTTTAAAATCTAGCTAAATAACGCCTACATTTAATTCAACTGACTTCACACCTAGATGCGATAGGGGTTAACCAGGTATACTATAGCTACGCAAATGATTGGCTTGCAATCTCTCAACGCGTATGTATTATTCATAGTTTCAATGCACTTAGTGGCTCTCCCTTGATTCTGATTGCCTGGTACCTACATACACGAGAGGAAATATGGTGACGATATGTACCTACAGAACCGTTGTTACATTATTAAAATCTGACTGACCGACTCCTTGACAATTCAAAAGTGTCTGTAAATGGTCTAATTGAAATAAATGTGTTGACTTTGAAAAAGTAATTATGATATATTTTTTTAATGTCACAAGGTTCATTATTAATTGTCTACACATTACAATAATTTAGTTATACTACGTTATTCGTAGTACCAGCACAAAGTTTTTTGTGCGTTACATATACAGTATTTTTTCACAAGTTCCCCAGTAAATATTGTTGTGGCATTACCTAAGCGTTTAATCCGCTACCGCATATAATTGCCCACAAAAATGTTTGCTGTGTCTTTTTACACACTTTGTATTATATTCTGTTTCACTCAAAGATCGGTGTCTGTGAAATAGCATCCCTATTCTATATTTCATGTCGGCAAAAGAAAACGGAAATTCACCGACAATCTCTTGGAAGTAAAGCTTTTACAATTTAAAGTGCCGAAGCGTTTCCAGCCGTTGACACACTATAAAATGGATTGGAAAGAGGGAACTTGATCAAATCGCTTTTAAACTGCATCCTCGGAAAGATATGCATACAAAATGTAAGTTATTTACACACAAAAGATCTGGGTAGAGGTATAAAATTATGTCAAAGTCTTGCTAGACTTTCACGTAATAAGAAGTCAGAAAGTGCTGGGGAATTAGATAGGGGATTTGTACTTAGTAACACAATGACTTTATACTCGTAAAATATCGGGGCGGATTTTTTTTGTCATAATTTTATTTCAATCCTTTACAGAAGCTTAGTTTATAGTTAAGTAGTAAATACTGAGTGTGGAACGTACTAGCTTCTGCTCGCGACTTCGTCTGTGTCAAAGTTGACTCATAAAAAACTTTGGACCCCCGTTTCATCCCCTTAGGGGGTGAATTTTGAAAAATGCTTTCTTAGCGGACGTCTACTAACTATAAACTATCTCTCTGCCAAATTTCTTTTTTATGCTAATTGTTTGCCAATTATTACACATACCGTTGAATAGGTAAATCAGTACCCAAACACAGAAATTAACAAACATACCTATGTAACAGTAAACCCGTATGTTACATTACGGCACAGCGCTTAAGGCGACGAAGAAATTACGTGTCATGTGCAACGCTCACAAGAACAGTTCCCGAATAGGTTATGTTCTAAACTTCGTACGCAGCCTGTCGACGATGCCGATGTAGGGAAGTAATTGGAATTTAAAATTAGGATTCTGGTATTCGAGAAAATTCTTGGTATGTAGGTATACTGGTTTTTGGAGCAGGAAATTGAGCTGAGCTGGGAATTTATTGGAATTATAAAGATATTTTGTGACGGAATGTTTTTTGTAAAACTTGTATTTCTAAGCAGTTTTTCTAAAAGTCAAGCTATACCTTTACAAAATTTTGTCGCCTTACTTATTTTTTTTTTTTTTTGCAATATTTTGCCACATCTCATCTTGTTGAAATGTAAGCGGATTAGAACCAATAGTAAAAATATTTATTTTTCAAATTAAATCAAATCATTTATTTCAAATAAATTATTTGCAGGCACTTTTGAATGGTGAAGGAGTCAGTCAGTCAGAAATTAGTTTAGCACTAAATTAATTAAGTAGGTACCAAAAGTACAGTAAATTGTTATGATAATAAAAAAAACTAGGTAAAATCGCGATTTTAATTCTGTTTTCCGTCGCAGTCGCGGGTACAGCTACTTTGCTATAATCTCAGTAATCACAATGCAACTTACAAGCCAAGTTACTTTCTTTTAACAAAGGAGCATAAAGTATGCCAAACTTGAGCACAATGAGAGCGAAGACACTCTTTTGTTTCGTCATCTTATCCTGGTATCGCATTACTTAAAAAGTTCTTGATGCAGAATTTTCAACGGACTTTACTGTTTTTAACGGTTTTCATATAAATCGGCTTTTTATTAAACTTTTTTTTCAATATCACACAGATATGTTTTTTATAAAATGAAGAACAAAAAGTATTCGTTTCGTGACGATTTTCGAATACCACTATCCACTACATGGTGCACTACATAATATACACATCAAAAGTGTCTAGGGATCAAAGATGTATTGGTAATAATACATCTTTGATCCCTAGACACTTTTGATGTGTGTATGTCAAATAAATTTTTACCAAAATACTTATACATATTGGTTAAGTAAAAGAGATAGATATTAAGGTGCGAGTAATATATCACTTATAATATAGCACCTTAATATCTACCTCTTTCACATGTTCTAAATAAATAAACACAATTGGTAAATACATAAATAATACTTAGAATTTAAAAAGCCGCCGACGACGGTGAAACATTCGGTTCATCCGTTCAGGAGTTACGATGCTACAGACTGACACACCCCCTCAAGCCTCGTTTACGGAGACGCGGGGCGTCACGCGTCGCGTTGTGCGGCGCGGCCCGCTCTGAATTCAAACATATGGCGTTGTATGAAAGCGTTCACGGAAAAGCGATTTTTGACGTACTGATTTTCGCGCCGCTTGACGCCACGCCGCACGCGACGCCCGACGCCCCGCGTTTCCGTAAATGAGGCCTTAGACGTCAAACTTATAACACTTTTATCTCCTCAACTTTTAACCCCCATCGTTTTTGCGTCAGGGGTTAAAAAAAGAATACTAAAACCTAATACGTCATCAACAAACAGACATCTCAATTAACTTCTCAAATATGTACCTACCTACCTACAAGTAGATACTCGGTCCACGAAACCAGGTCTTGTCTACCCATGCATTACAATTAGGGCAGCCAATGGCGGCTTCTAATTTGAGCTTCGCATTCCTGAACCCATTTATTAAGGGCTAATTGGTACCACGGACTGAAATTAGAGCTGTTCGCTATACAGCCTGATTCCACATATGTTTATGAGTTGGTAGTACCTAGATATATGGGACATTGGATTCGATGTTATTTTGTAATGAAATAGTTTGCTTAGTTGTATGAACTATGAACAGTATTCGTTATTGTTTAAGAGGGATAATTTCTTTAAATGATAGTGAAAACCGCATAAAAATCTTTCGTTTCGAAGAACTACATACACGGACACGAAAAGCAACTTTGTTTTCTTATATATAGACTTAAATTTCATTTACAGCGCGTAACAGATTTTAAGTAAAAAGAAAAGTATAATATAAAGATCTAGCTTCAAAAGCGACAGGAATGTGAATGCATATAAGCTTATAGGACTCATGAATAACGTAGTTTCAAATAAAATCGGATCCTTGTTTTCGTAAAATAACGCGTTCAGACAAAAAAACAAGCTCTTCAACTCTCAGATAAATATCAATAGATAACAGAATACGTTTCTGTCGTAAACACAGAACCAAATTAATTATACCTCTTTTGTTATAACAAGCAACGTTCGTTACGTTACGTAACGTATACATCTGTTACTGTATCAGATACACGAGTAACACATAAAGATATTATTGACGCGTCATCTATTCACGTTCCTATTTTCGCAATTAGTCGTACCGAAGCGATACATATTTCATCTTGTAATGATATATTGTTTTATTGATGTCGTATAGAGTATCATTTTATTGCTAGGTAAGATTATGTTACGTGGATTCTTTATGAAAAATATTCGTTATTGGTAATGTTATAGCCCTTTGTTTCTTTCTTTCACTGGGGAGAGTACCTACTTTGTGATAACGCAGTCCATTCAAAAGTAAGTCATATTTTGGTCAATAAGGAATTAGAATAGATGTAATTTTGTAGATAAGTAATATAATAGCTAAGCTAATATCTAAGCTTATGATTAGTCCGTTTTCCGAATTACTTATTTTTAATATAATAACCTATCGATCGAATCTTTAACGATTTTTAAATCTCGTTAAAGATTTTGAATTATTTATAAATTTGAAATTAAGTTTGTTTGGATATTAATGCCTTTTCTTTGTCTACAAAATTAAATCGAGCTTCATTTCTAAATGACCAAACTAATCATGTGACTATACTTTTGTATGAAGTGCGCCATCACCTGCAGTTTCCTTAAAATATCATAAATATGGCCTCTGTTCTTCTTGAAAACCGCTCCCTAGTCAGAACCACGATGTAAATCATACTACGCTTTAAAATTCCGTTGCAGAAGTAGTTCAACATTAAGCATGATTCACGACTGTGGTTTCGTAAGAATAATTACAAAACATACCGGCCATATTTCATCTCTTAGAAAAAAGTACTTTATTTGCTCGCGAGCGTACTCTTTGCGGTAATTTTAAGTCTCTAACTCGAGCTTTGGAATATAATGCAAGTACATGATGTAATAGTGGTGAGGCACATAGACTTATCTTTTGGATCTTAGACTAAAGACCTCTAACTAGCCCCCGGTTTGTCAAACAAAAAGTAATGTGACAAATTATCAAGTGTTGTCAACCAATAAAGTAAAAAAACAACCAGACTTTATTATAAAACAACCAGACACAGCAGCTTAAGTGCGCTTGTCAATATCTCAAATTCATTCTCGTTCGAAAAACAGGTAAACAAATCGTACAATTTTTTATAAAAAAATATGAGCAACTCAAAATTAAATTTGAATTCAAATAATGAATTGGAACGAAAAATAGGTATATAAATTTTAGTACTCGATATCAGGTACAATATTTTAAAAAGGGTGTTGCATTTTATCCAATAAATCAAAAATATATCATGATATGCAATATCTTTTTAAACTTGGGAGAAAAAGAAACTTGAAGAACCATGAAGAATATTATAGATAGAATAATTAACTCTTAGTTAAAAAAACAAACCACGATCACAATATCCAGGGCAGGCAGTACAGCAGAATTAATAACAAAAAAAACCCCCGGCAATATTCCTCAGAGAGCGAGGAAACCATATTCATTTTCCGCAAGCACTTCGTGCGTCATATTTTGAGTTACAAATAAGTGCAAATAAAGTGCGAGTGTCGATGATATATGGGCGACTCTTAAGTGGAAGATAGATGTACTGCGCGTACTTTAAGACAACTGTACAGTACTGACACCATGCTCCATATTACACTTAGTCCTGTCACATTTTGGTCAATAAATAATTGGGTTCAATGATATTTTGTAAATACAATAAGGGCACTAATATCTAGACTTGGGGTGATATACATATACTCGTACGTAACCAAAATAATCGTTATGGAAAACAGGTGTTTGTGAGTAATCGAGAAAGTAAACTACAAACCAATTACTTTAGCAAGCAATATTAACGTAATAATTATCGAAAAAAATATGACTACACTACAATTGCATAGAGCGCGCATCAAGGCGCTGCCGATAATATATCCTCTGCCTACTTGCTACTCTATAAATTCGCATACTTGGGTTACTGGCTTGGGCTACTACACACATGGGTGACAAAGATCACTAAGTCATAAGTACGCGTCCTTGCTTGAAACGTCAATCACCCACTTTTAAATATCACAGTTCTACTTACAAATCATAATTTTAATTATGTCCATAGATTAAGAAAAGGTTTTCTGTGGAAGTTTCTGTAAATTGTTGAATCTAGGTCAACCTAGAATTACCTAGATCCAATTAAAATATTTCGAGTCTCCTAAGAGTATTTCATGAATACCAATTTGTTTCCAATAGATATTTATTTCAGTTCCTACTATACTTCTATTCCCAAATGTTCCAGCAAATCAAATCATAAACTTAATCTCAACTTGAAATAAGTTTTAGCACAATATCAAAAATACTAAAATATTTTCCTGAAAAATTTACAGCAGCCGGGAGCGAAATTGTAAACTTAAAATAGAGTTAAAAGATTAGTAAGACTTGCTTCGTGAATAACAGGGGAATATAAGTGTTGAGTTTGAATAAATAGTAACTGGAAAAAACCCTGTTGAACTAGTTGTTATTTCTCGAGTTTTAGTTGCATAACATTTTATATTCAACAACGGTACCGTAATTTATATGCAAAACGAGGCTTTCTTGCGCATATATTTTCATGAAATATTAAAATTACAGATGAATACCATTTAGTTTTGGCTTGCGTTTCTCAAGTTTTAATGACAATTAAAATTAATTGTTTCCTGCGAAATAAAATTTTGTTTGCAACTAAACTGCAGGTTTATTTGTTGCGATTGTACCTACGTACATCACGTACGAGCAAATATTATTTTTTATATATTATACAACTTAAACTAAACTAGCTAGTGTTTTGGGTTTTTCTCGGAGTCTGGGGTTGTGCCCGGATGATGGCAATAGGCTCGCCCCCTATTACATGGGACTTAAACATAACTGGCGAAATGTGAGTGTATACCAATGGGTACACGTCTGCCTAACCCTTCGGGGATTACAGGCGTGATTTTATGTTATTATGTTATTTAGTAACAGAAAATCAATGCGCGGATAATAAACTGAATATAAGTAGGTCAAGAAATTGTATGTGAAAAAGGAAAAGTAAAATACAAACTAACCCAAACATCAATCGTCGAACCCAAATGCTTACTTGCAATAAAATGAAACGGTACCTACAGTCTTACAACTAGCAGTATTTCCACACACCTTCCTCAAATCTTGTGAAAAAGTAGCTGTATTACCCACAAATAGACCCAAACAATCTCGTAAACATTAACCCAAGAAGGCATTGACCGACGTGAGAGTGCGTGAAGTGCAAACTGGAATGGCCTACCTCATCAATCGTCCGGCCGGCCATCACTTTCAATGTACGAGTAATTCGGGGCGTTACATCTTGAATTTCAACAAATCGAATTCTTAGAAAAGTTGATGTTATAAGGTCACTAATTCACTCCACTCCACACACCAATCCAAAACCACATGACATATGAAGTTGAAATTTGGCAAGGGGGTAGTTTATAGTTTTAGACGTCCGCTAAGATAGGATTTTCCAAAATTCACCCCCTAAGGGGGTGAAGCGGGAGTCCGACATTTACGCGGATGAAATCGAGGGCAAAAACTAATATGGAGATAAAATCCATATCATCATCCGCCTAACCTTTCCCACCTTTCCCACCTTGCCTTTTTTGCGTTTTTATGTCATTTTTGGTAAAGGCTAGACAGATAGAGAGGTTCTTTTGGGGTCCAGTCTTACCGGTTGTAGCTGAATACCAGTATTTTACATGGAGCGACTGCCTATCTGACCTCCACAACCCAGCACATGGGGCACAGGATACTCTTTGGTGAGACTGGTTGTCTTTTGGGCTTCGGACTACCCGTAACGACCCGTCAAAGATCTACGAATGACAGCCGGGACCAACGGATTTACGTGCTTTCCAAAGCGTGGATGTACAGTAGCGGTCATAAGTGGAGTAGCAATCTCACAAAGCAATAGATTGACATTTTTTAACTTACAAAATGAATGAAATGAATGTTATCCCATCTACGGATAAGCCATGAGAAGCGTTGTTTGACCACGATCGATCGATCCGTACAACTCTAGCTAGCCACGAGCCCCTCATTAGATGAACTCCACATACAGACCCCAATAACATTAGTCCAAGGAAGCATCGACGTGTGAAAGTGAATAGTGAAGTGCAAACTCCAATAGCCCACTCATCAATCGCTGGCCCGAACGCTCACTTTCAATTTAACTTCGCAAATTCACTTGGAGTTTGCTTCGGGCGCGCAGTGAGTAACATTCAATATTATCTACGTGTTGGAGTAGTGCGATTTTGTTGACGTTAGAACTAATATAGAAGTTTGAGGTAGTAGTGTAGGGCGGACCTTTGATGGTTACATAATATGGATAATTAATTTTCTATTGAAGTACTTTCTTAATGTTTGACAATATATTTTATTTGTACGATAATAGTAAAATTACAAAATAAGAAAATTCGATCAAATACACAGATTTGTCAATTATTGCGCGTGCCACCATTGACACACCTGCCATTGGTTTGCCATCCCTGAAGGCTGGCACCATTGACATGTTGTGCAATGCAATGCTGATTCTTTGAAATAAATTAAAGGCAGTTGGCCTTTAATTTGTTCCAAAGAATCAGCATTGCATTGTCGTCACTCGAAGAGTCGACCAATCGCTTGGCGATGTTCCGAAAAATGACAAGAGCGCTCGAACCCCATGGCCTTAGTGTTAGTGTTTTTATGGGATTGTTACCATATGTGACCTTATTTTGTGTTTTATTTATTTTTATAACAACATCTATGTGCTTTCCTAATATAGACTTTATTTACCTACAATGTTTCATTCGCTGTATCAGTGACTGAGTTTCCAACAAATTCAGGAAAAGTTTTGCTGTGTTTATAAACACCTTTGAAAGGGAATAGTTTTTCTCTCTATGGGTATTCTAAATCACATCTATTTATAACAGGATAAATTATATAATTTTTGTGTTAACTTATAATTATTATAAAGAGGTAAAATTGATTGTTTATTTGTATGGTGGTAATCTCTGGAAGTTCTGGTCCAAATTCAAAAATGTTTTCACTGATAGGAAGTTAAACTACTTAATGCGTCATAATGTCAAATGTCATATTATGTTTTATATTAAATAATTTCTCTTGGAGATGATCTTTGTATATCCACACATTTATGATAACAGGGTTATTCAGACACGCATGGTAAATTGAACTTGGGTTCCATACGACCCTCTTAGCATTTTAATAAAATAAAAAATGTGACGTCATTCCGTGCGCGGGATTATAATAATGTACGTCTTCTCGGCGTACATACTGTAGATATAATGTCGCTTGCCCCATTGTATGTTGAGTGCATTGCCCTATTAGAATAACGTTGATAATATTTACTAAATGTAATAACATTATCCTTCCAGCAAATGCTTTGCTGTCTCCATTAAATTAATGCAACTGTTACCACCCAAGCATTCTATAATGCATCTTACTGCTGAAACTATAAAGCTCAATTTTGTTTGACTGTCCTATCCCAACCCGTCGTAAGATATATTTTAAGAGTATTTGACGAGCATTTAAAGATAACTGCCTTGAAAAGTTTCCTTTGTGCTATCATTCATTGTTTCGCCAAGAAAACTGAATAGAGACTGACACTTTTGTTTTTGTTTTGGAAAAATAGTGATATTCTTTTGTCTCAGGTGTTGGTATTTCAATGAAACTAAAATGGATGTGAGCGGCCCTAACTAACTGTCGGGAAACACACGTCTACGGGTGTATAAAGAATGAGCCTTTAGATAAATAGAAATAGCGAGAAAACTTGTACGATATTTTATGAAGAGAACAATTTATAAAAGAAAATTCTTACTGAGACGTTCTCCTTTGTGGAGTGAGCAGAGCGCACTAGCGTACTGAGGATATCTCTTTAAGTCAGAGACAGTAATACGTTGTTTATAAAAGCCAATTTTTTTGATATTTTTGTAAAGAGATTTAGTGATGAAGTCACTGTACTATTAATCGTTATCAGTGTGTGTGTCTTTGCCAAAGGAAGGCAAGGAGATGGGCACAATATTTTTATCACAAATACATCCCCCCCACACATAAAAGTTTTTGGAATTAAGTGGAAACAAAAAGTATAATAGACTCTCCTCCGGTTTAATGACAGACAAGTGAAAGATTTTCATTATATTATCTGGGATGGCCACACATATTCGATGTTAAACCACCCTAAATACCATCTTTTGAAGGTATTTGCCATCCAATCAATTAAAGAACAAAATTAATTATCCAATTTAAAAAAAACTCAAAATCCAAGACCGTCCCAGAATCAAAAATTGTACGGCTCATATTGCGTCAAATTCCACACATCGTTCGAATAGCTGACGATACAAAATGAAAGATTCCGCTTTGCCCTCACTCGTGTCAATTTGGCAAAAAGTGTTTTCTGTACACGGAGAGAATATACGACAAAGGATTCATTGGGCCGTTCCGCTCCGCTGATTGTCAAAGCTGGTGTGAACTGAACACTGCGTTACGCGATGGAAATAATCACGTGATATTTATTATCTTTATTGTATACGCGAATTTAAATACTGGTACTCAGCTGCATCCGGTTAGACTGGAAGCCGACCCCAACATAGTTGGGAAAAGGCTAGGCAGATGATGATTGTATACGCGAATTTGGGCGCGCCTGATAATACTTGGTATTGAGTCATGTTTCCTGAAACTTTCTTCTTCAGTTGGGAGTATTTGAATATCGAATTATAATGTTTTGTTCTTTGTTTTCTATTGCTGCGCTGATTTCAGTTTTTATATCGTCAGTATGATGAAACGGCCAGTTAGGCACATGAACAAAATGTAGTTTTAAATTAAAATAGTTTCTGCCAGCGATTTCGTCTGCATAGTCTTAAGAATTAAGCCATAGTACTAAACTGTCCCCTTCGGGTGTGTCCTTCGGGTCTTTATGCAAAGATTGTGGTGTGCTAAGCTAGACCAATATCTATGTAGGTATATGTGTGCCAAATGTCAGACAATTCCGTTTAGCTGTTTGAGTATACCTACATCCGCCTATCCTTCCATCCAATTAAGTATCCTTACAATTTTTTGCATTAATGATAGCAATAGAAAGTAGGATACAAGACTTCTAATTTCATTTATTATATTTCGTAGTGAAAAAACCATTTTGTTTCGTTTTATTAAAAAGATCTAAAGTAGATAGTCTTCGGCCTTCAGAGTATAAAAGAACTGTAATCCCAAAAATATTCAAATTTCGAATATAAATTCGTATTGAGTGATAAGTCCTATTAAAACAGGGACGATAACACAGAAAGTAACATCCTGCAAATTAACTCTAACGTTAATTACCAAGAACTGAAGCTAATATTGTAAATAGGTAATAGCGGAGATGCATGCAGATTAGCGCGAGATGAAAATTCATGAGCTTGAGCCATGATCGCGTCGTTAACCTTATTGCTTTGTGAATAATTATTATCCTGTTTACTGATGCGAGATGTAACTAATAGTTTCGTGAAGTAATTAAGAGCTAAAGGGAATATGAATAAGGAAGTAGTTTCAAATTGAAATTTTAGAAATGAAAATCGGATTTTCTAAGGCTTTGATTCAGTTTGATGTCGGCAATGGAACTGTTAATAATTTAATTAATTACGTCAAACTAATTTGATATGCTAAATGTGTGACATTACTTACTGTACAGTAATAACAGTTCAATGTACATCTCGAACTTATGCTTAGAATAGATTAGCTTATTAGCTTTGTCGGCTGGATTTAATTTTTTTTGAGCGAGAATATATAACATTTGCCAGTGAAAGTCCCGTCAAAATCGGTCCAGCCGTTTCGTAGATTAGCCGAAACAAGCAGACAGACATCCAAAATTTTTAAAAATTGGTTATCTGGTACTATTGCCTTTATTTTGATATTACCTACAAACAAACACTTGAATTTTATTTATTTGTTTGGATTTCAAATTTACCAGAATATTTAAAATAATTCCAATTCCTTCGAAGAATAGATAAAAAGACATGGAAACCAAATTGGAGTAGGACTCAAGATATCAAAAGATAAAGTGCTTCACTTTGAGGTATATACCTATACTACAGTAACTGTAGACATACTGCTGTAAACCACAATAAAAACCTCCTAGCACTAAACCTTACAACCTAAATAAACCACGAAATATCCTAAAACAGAAACAAGCAATACTTACAATAAAAATCCAAACATCTAAAGATAAAGCGAAAACAAAACACGCTAAGATAAGCACTATAGTCTCTGTAGACGGCTTTATGCAACCATAAAACAAAAGAAGTCCTATTGAACAAAAATTTACAACAAACCAGCGCGATTATCGCATACATTTCCACTTCTATGAACAAGAATAACGAGTGTGCCGAGTCTCTCGCGTGTGTTCGTAATTAGATATCGATTCGAACCCATTCGATTTTACAAACAAATTACCGAGTACACAGTATCGAGTTGTTTTGTTTTATCATTAATGTTTAATCTTTTGTTTGCGATTGATTTATTATTTATGAATCGATGACGTGTTCGTTCGTGTTACAGTGATGTCATTTGGGTTGTCTATTGTTTTTATTAGATTCATATTTGGGTCAGTTTTTTTTTATTTGTTGACAGAAAAGAACGCCTCGCCTGTCTGCCTCGATGCTCGTTGCCTCTGAGCATGAGGTCCTGATTTAGATTCCCAGGTCGGGATGGTGTTATTAGGTTTTCCATTAGGAATTTCTCAGTAGCAGCCTCAGAGTCTGGATTTGTGCCCGGTTGATAGCAATAAGCTAGCCCCCTATTACATGGGACTTAAACATAACTGGCTAAACTGGAGTACGACACTTCTGCCCAACCTTTTGGGAATTACAGGCGTGATGTTATGTTAATAATACAAAAGTACAAAAAAAAATATCATGTGACTGTTTCAATTCATAATTATGTTCTTTCTAATTTTACCTTGGATATCACTCACATCGGTGAAGGAAAACATCGTGAGGAAACCTGAACTCATAATTAACATAAAACTAGAAGAGTGGTGATCAACGCTCGTGCCTTCTCTGTATAAGAAGAGGACTTTACCCTGCAGTGGGACAGTAGTTGGCTGGTATTATTCGTTTAAAAATCTTAGGGCAAACTTCTTTGCCGCCAATACCACTTCAAGTTACTAGTTAGAATCAATCTATCATTCCAATAATTGAAATCTTCATTCAAGAGATCAGTTCATTCACCCATCAAACCATTAATGCCGTGTTGTGTATTGACTGTATCTATTTAGTGCCTAAGCCTCTTACCTACCAGCTAAGCTTTCACGCCCTGGTACAAATTGGGTACATTTATCATTGTGACTTGCATGAAACGTTTAGCATTCAAATAAAATTTCTTGTTTACATTCCGTGAAGAGCGTAAGTGGGTAATATGGTGAGGACAATTTCAATTAAAATGTATGTTTCCAGCTTAAATGGGGCTGGGCTGGAGAGGTCGAAGGACGTATGAGCCCGTAGAACGCTCGATTAGTGCCTCGAAATGACGAGACGGGGACGCGGCAGACCACGAAGGAGATGGTGGGACGACCTGGATGGCTTCTTTAAGAATTGGTAAGACATAGCGCGAAGTCGCTACCGATGGAAGGAATGGGGGGACGCCATTACTCAGCAGTGGGACAGTACAGTCTAATTAAAATATAATAACTATTGATTCACTGAAAAACCTATGATGATGAATCCTTGTTCCATCTTTTAATTAGAATCTCTCATTTTCTTTTAATCATGATTTGCCTAGTCTTTTCCCAACTAGATAATATGTCGGGGTCAGCTTCCAGTCTAACCGGATGAAGCTTTTACAAATAGTGACTGCCTATCTGACCTCCACAACCCAGTGACTGGGTAACACGATACCCCTTGGAAAGAATGGTTGCCAGACTTTCAGGATTTTGACTACCTGTAACGACTGCCAAAGATTTTCGAATGCCAGTCGGGATCAACGGGTTTACGTGCTTTCCATGGCATGAAGCTATCACATCACTAACTTCCAAACTTCAACCTGCTTTTGAGAAATAAAAAATGTGCCTTATACCCATATAGAAACTAAATAACACACAGGTGTGTGTTATTTACACCCTGTGCTCAACAGACGTGCTTGCAACCACAATATCAGTAGAGCAATTCTCATTTTCCATTTTAAGAGTCTTTAATCTGTTAAAATACCATCACAGGCTAGTATATAATCCTGTTATTTTGCCGAAATTGTTCTGTTATGATAATGGTAATATTTAGTATTACGCCAGACTTCGGGTCTCGCATAATACTAAAATTTACAATATTGATAAACGACAATAGCACAATAAACAATATTGAAGGCTGTTCAAATAGGTTTGGGCTGTGTATAGATAGGTATAATTTGATTAAAGTATTAAAATAGAAGTTATAATTATATTTTAGATTTTAAACTAAACTGTTAAAAAGTTAGACTACATTAAAATTTTAAATGGAGCCCCTTATCAAACATAGGCATCTCTTTACAATTCAGACTTCTTTTTTTTTGTAACGCACTAAAGTATATTTAAGTAATAGGATATAAGTTTATTAATAACCATTAAGTTTTAGTAGGTAACTGTATGTTACACACATACGTTTGTAAAACAAAACTTATTTTTATTGTTTGCGAGAACAACTGCCGACAAACTGTTATGCAGTTTGGCAGAGTTTGTATAACTTAATTTTCTGTAGATTTTGAATAAATAAAAAAAAAAAAAAGACGAATTTATAAACGAAGGAAGCAATACCAATTTCGGGAGTAATTTGCGATAGAACCTTGATAAATGATGTTATTTTATTTATGATAAATGGACTGCTCAGTCAGGAAAGATATACATCAATCAATATTCGTTTATTAATTGAATGTTAAGAATAATGGGACCAGAGAGTTGACTAATGGGAGGAAATATGAGACCAAATGGTCCTTCCATTTGGTATTAAAGTATCGTTAACTAAATGCGGCTTGCGGTAGGTGATATCTAGCAGAAATCGTCACGTAAGGAAAAATCGTTATGCTCCTTCAGGCGACCTTCCCACTCTATTTCTTTTTTTTTCGTTTCTTTCTATTATGTACGGGTGTCGTTTGTCCTAATGTCGTGCACATGTGGTCCTCACATTTTTTAGGCCTGGTTGATCGGATATAGTCAATCGTTTTTACCATTGGGTTGCAACATTTAGTTCTGGTTTCTCGAACGCGCCGAATTTGTTAGTCTTCATCATCATCATCATATCAGCTGAACGACGTCCACGGATGGACATCATAGGCCTTCTAAAGATAACCACAATAAATAATAATAACTTTATTTCAGGCTACTTAGGCCCATAAAAATACAGTACATAAATAAATGCAACAAACTATAAACTAATACAAATTAAAAATATAAACTATTGTACGTACACGAAGTGACGGCGTCGTGTTGCGCTGCGTGGTGTCGCGTAGCTTTCCTCGGAATCGCCGATACATGGTGTCAATGGAGGTCTCAATGGTATGCGTCGGGACTCGCACCTCCAACTTCTCGACCCTGATGGTCCAGCAGGTCTTCGCTCGGATATACTCCACGATCTCCTCAACCTTCCTGGTGTAATGGAGCTGGGACACATAGAGCTGCGTCGTTGGAACAGCCGGACGTAGTATATTGGGTCCTGCCAGCGCGGTGCCGCACTGGTTCCAACGACGGGACTGTGACGACTAGGACTAGGACTTTACCAGGTCGTCGGTTCACCACGTGTGGGGTCTTCCCACACTGCGCCTTCAGAGTCAGTTTTTATTGTAGTATAAATTCGTGAGATTTTGATGTCTAAGCTTAAACAGATTTTTGCCTGAAGAATAGTCACCCATCCATCAGACTTTATCGATCGATTCACGCGGTTAGTTATGTAATCACTGTGACGATAACAAAAGTAGCTTTGAGATTAACAGAAGCTTTATGCAAAATTAATTGAAAACTACTGTTCCACCGTAACGTACACACTAAACCGCGTGTCATGTGAGTCGACAGCATTCGTTTTTGTTACCGACGCGCGTCACCAACAGTTTTTAGTTAAAGCAATAAAACGAGTAAAACAAACACACAGTTTTAAATACATGTTGGCGGAAATCGAAAACGTTTTTCAATAGTATTTAAATGAAACTTGAAGGTAAGCTTGTTAACGTCGCAGTCATAAGTCATTAGTATGATTTACTAGCCTATTACTGAAAAAGACTCAAAAAAATAGTTTGTTCGGGGGACCCCCTTCATGAATTAAGTTTCTGACACCCGTATATTTTTAAAAATAGGAGGAGACATAGAGAAAGAGAAGGTAGGTCACCTGGAGGGGCATAACGGTTTTTCATTACGTGACGATTTCTGCCAGTTAACTGATACCGGATTATTTTTCTTTCTATAGTCTTATTTAATTATTTGATAGTTTGTGATTGATAAAGTTATAACACGATTAAGACCTTACTTCATAGGATCATTTAATTTGTAATAACAACTCTGCAACCACTGTCTCACAATAAATTTCTTTGACTTTGTCTTTGACTTTGACTTTCTATAGTAAGCTCTTCTCAAGACTTTCAAACTATGTGAATAACCAACTTGTTGACTTGTTTATCTATTTAACGTTTTTGTTTTAGTTCGATTTAGTTCTTTTGTATTTCACACGTTAAGGAGATTATAAGTATCTTCCCATTTTTCGACAAAGTTTTTTTTACCAGCATAACCTCACACCGGGATCTGTTAAGCCTTCAGTGTTTGTTTGCAGAATTTAAGGTGTTCATGAATAAAATATTCACCGTTTCACACTCAGAGGACCTGTGGGAGGGTCATTCTAACGCTTAACGCGAGACGGAGGTCGTATATTGAGGGTCGGGGTGGCGAGGTCAGTAGGTAGGTACCTGTGCGAATGAGGAAGTGTTTAATAATTTTTTGGGTGATAGATATTTTTGAGGTAGAAAACATGTTATTTTTCTTTAATTCTTTATTGTTGACTTGGGAATATAGATCATGTTATGGTAAAAATCTTTTTTTTTAAAGTACCCGAAAAACGTTACTACTATACCTACTAGGTAGGTACTAAAGTTTAAAAACTACAAAATAAAAATTCCTTTAGTTTTGGAAGTCGGTGGCAATACAAAAGAACAAACAGAACTAAAGCCGGCTTCCAATACTAAAGTTATTTTTAATTTTATAGTTTTTGATGTCGGTTAAAAATATAAGCCCATTGGCAAAGTTGACAATATACCGGACGCATTGTCGAATCTAAAGGCGCCAAATCAAAATATTACACATTGTATCATTACAAGGTGCGCATTGTAATGCTCGGTTCTCCTCCTTCACTTGTAACGTCGTTTTGTATCATTACAAGGTGCGCGCTGTAATGCTCAGTTCTCCTCCCTCCACTGATGTAATGCTCGACTCTGTAACGTTACATTACACGCGAATGCTCCCGGTGAGGGAGGGCCTTAAGGAAGATAGGCAAAAATACTGTAACGACCTAGGTATATGAAAGTGACTGATCGTTTAACTGACCCTGTATATTTTTATGCTAAGTAGGTATCCTTTTATGCAAAATAAAATTAATTTACGAGAATACAAATAAATTATAAAGATCGTAAGTAAAATTCATGAAATAAAATAAAATGAATTTACGAGAATACAATAAATTATGAAGATCGCAAGTAAAATTCATAAATAAAGCTACTAAAATAAGGTAAGAAAAACTTCGAAAGGAAACTGTAGTTAGGTTACGATTATGATTTCTGAACGAATAAAAAACAAAGTCAGGTGTTGCCGATGTAAAAATTCGTGGCAGTAAAAAAGAAAAATAAATTTTATTATAGTACCAAACTTGTTTTTCATCATAATTCTACTTCTTTTGGCGCGTTGTTCGGATATTGTTTGCGCATATTTTAAGCTGTTATAACTACCTAAATTACAGTATTATGACTGTTAGAACACTGTATTTTTTTATCGCAACGACATAGAGAATTTATAAGTTTCCAATTTTTTGTATCGTAAAGGGTCTCTCTTTGGAGCCATTCAAAATCTATCTAAATAAAAATGAATGACTAAATGTGTTACTAAGCGCAAACTCTGTCTGTCTGGACTGATTTAGCGTATTCTTTTTTTTGTGTTTATATTCCGGTTATGGTTAGTATGGAAGATTTATTGCACCCGTGTAAAGCCGGGATGGTGTGCTAGTTCTAAATAAAATATGTTTTGCTATTAATCAATCGTTAATATAAGTTTATTTGCATGACTACTCACTGAAAACGATTAGGTACCTACTGCTGAATCTAACAATTAAAGTGTGTAGTGGGTAGACAGTTCTTTAGGTCTACAATGTACATAACAAGTAACGACTTTCTTGCTCAATCTTCTCCATAGAAGCCGTTTCGAGACGAGCAACTAGCTTTAACTTTCTGACTAACTGACCGACTCCTTGAAAATGCCTGTAAATGAAATAAATGCTTTGACTTCTACCGTTTTTTAAGCGCAGTCGTACGCCGATACTAGCTAAACTTGAAAAAGAAGCATTAGATGCGTTTCCAGTGCGTTTTTGCTGCGCCACACTTCTGCGTAGAAAAATACGCGTTTGCCTTCCTCACTGCTTCCACCACACCCCAATTCAAGTGAACCATTGAGTATGTTAATTTACCTTTTATCTACTCCACTGGTGTGGGCATTTGCCAGGCGGCTGCGCTAGGTAACAATGGCGATTTGTGACCCCAACACAATAGACGCAGTTATCACCTCGACAGATAACAACACAATGCAATATCGCGGTGAACGGGCATTACTAACTACATATACGAAGGGATATAGTAGATAGTTAGCTGTACATTCGTTTTTTTCTGCCTTACTTTTGTTTAACTGATACCTGCAAGCCAATTCTACTGATCAGTCTTATTTCAGCGACAATAAATGACATGAAACGTTTGTCAGTAAGAATTTTTGACAGATTGTGATTGAGATCAAATGGCGATAGGTTCAGAAAGTTATTAGAATTGCCTCCCTGAACTATAATAAAAGCAAATTCGTACTGCGATGCATTTTTTACAGACGGTTTTAAAATCGCTCTATAATACCTATATAAATTTTATAAGTATGCTATAAAATAATCGCAGAAAAGCGACACATGAATTTATGTGAACAAAAAATCGCAATGAAAATGGTACTAAAAGTGAAATATACACATCAAAAGAGTCTAGGGATCAACATCCCTAACATTGATTAGGGATGTTGATCCCTAGACACTTTTGATGTGTGTAGTACGAAAAAGTATTACTATCGTGTTGTAAAAAATCACGTCTGCGCTCGTTCTAAGGAAAGCTATATGAAGTAAAGTTACAGAGGAAATATTCCTCTGTAATTTTACTTCAAATACGTAGTACTTCAGTTCGTAGCTATAATATGGAGCAATTAAGCGCCAAGTTTTATTTTTTCTTTGATACTGCTCTTGTTTTGTTTTTATCTAATAATAAATATTGTGTGAATGAGCTATTTAGATAGCAGTTATTTAGGACGTCGTATTTTCAACGTAAAAGTCAATTAAAATATAGGTTTAGATATTTGAAAATTTATGCAATTATTAGAATACGAATTAGAATATCCATACTAATATCATAAATGTGAAAGTAACTGTGTCTGTCTGTTAAACCACTGTACCGATTTTGATAAAAATTGGCACGATGTAAGTTTGAACCCCAACAACGGACATAGGCTACTTTTTATCGGACTTCGAGTTTACCTGCGTCCGTGATAACCGACATTTACTCGGACGAAATCGCGGGCAAAAGTTAGTATTTAATACTACAATGAAATAATGGAGATGGTCACGGTTGAATGACCGGTTAACGCTTGAACATTGGTCATGAATACCGAAACTTGTCACCATTAGCAGATAGGTACCTACTTAGCTAGAACATTTCACGGAACCCCAAAGTCATCTTCTATGACACCCGAGTGACCCCTTCTGTTTCTGATTCTGTTACCTGTTATTTTAATTAATGCAGCTACTAACATTATTCTACCCTCTCTTGATAGTATATTGTGCTTGCGTCTAACCTCTGGACGGCCACACAAAGGCTTGTGAAAGGTGACTCTTGAACGTTCCCCTATCTTAATCAGGACAAGTAAATGGTAGCACATAGGTCCTACGCTTACAAAAGTAACAATGTCTGTACGAGTATTTACAGTATTTTTTATTTGTTATATAATATTATTTCTTTTTAGAAAAAACTTGTAAGTTAATAAGAATACTTCGGGCTAACTTTCATTCGACAGATAATTTTTATACCAGGGATAATTATGACAGTTTGACAGCTTTTGTTCCTATAGAAAATATGTCTAACCGCCTTTTATAATTTCTTGATAACAGCTATTTGACGATAAAAAAATCGACACATATTAAGTTGTTATTAATCTTCTTTTTGTTTATTGTTCAAAATTAAAAATTAAATTATTTTTTCAAATTGCCATTACAGGATTATCCTACCAATTATTTGAACAATTTTTTTGTTTGTGATGAAAAAGCCAACAAACAATGTGTCTTGTAAATAATAAAATATCAGCCGTCTGTTCTGTGAAAATCTACCTCGGTTTTAAGTGAGATGAGCTTCTTTCCACGATGATAAGGAGTCACAGTTCACCTCATGCTAACTTCATCTGAAATTACTGCGGGAATTTTTAAACAAAGTACCTACTACTGCTGTATTTTTAGATTCCCACAAAACCAAGTATTGACTTTAACTGTATTTTTCGTATAAGCACTGAAAGCCATGTTTTTACTTAAACGTGTAGCACAAACGACGGGGATTTATCGAGTGGCCAGCGCTTACCACATTGACTCACGCGTGATTTACTGGTTCTGCTTTAAAATGTTAGAAAAATATCCACTATGTTCCCACACATACATCAAGTTGTTATTTTAACGTCGTTAACTTCATTGTGGATACAATCTATAAAACTCTAGGAACAGGTAAATATTTATGTTCTCTTTCGGATGTCTTGAAGGACAATTTCCATATTTTTAAGAACGATCGGAGTCTAATCTTGGCCTTTATCTGTCAATTTATGGCAAGTTTTTTACATTGATTGATGCTAAAATGAGATTGCGACTGTATTTTGAATGTGTTTAATAACGAGTAGGTACTAGCTTTCTAGGGGCGACTGTAATATTTATTTGAACGATCGCATTCTAATCTCAGTGTCAATCAGACAGAAATATCCCTACGCATTTTTTTATATTGATTTTAGCTGAGGTGAGATTGCGACTAGACATTCAACATGTTTCAATTACGGGAATTATATTTCTGTTAAACGCTGTAGACTAAAACAGAAAGCTTTGACTGATAATAACGATACTGTTACGCATGGTGAAAGCTCTGTTTTTCCGTAGAACAAACGGCACGCTTTCCAATTTATGATTTAAAACAACAAAAAACCAAAACGGCAACTGTTTCCACTAAACCGCGCAGAGGTAAAAGCCACTTAACTAATTAAACCACATTTTTGCATTCATTTGTCAAGAGAATAAATAGCCTTGCCCATACGTTTCCATAACTAAGGAGTAGGTATAAAAGATGGCGGTAATATTTCGAGACCCCACCCAACCATCTTTATGGGGGTCAAATCTCAACAATTTATTGCAAGGCCTAATGATAACCTGACCGTAATTACTTATCGCTTATATTAACCCTTGAATGTCCAAGTAGACTATTAATTCACTGTCAGAACAGACAGTGTTACGTCTGAAGGTTATTCTTTGTTAGAACTAGAATATTAAAAAGAAAGATTAAAAGCTTTTATCACTTACGTGTAGGTTGTTGGTATGAAAACCGTTGAAGGTTAAAAAGTATTTAATGAACATTTTAGAAACGATTTTCAATTGATTAGTCTACAACGTTGAAAATATTTAAAGGTGTAGATAGTATAAAATAAAAAAAATAGAGCGCCGAACAATTCCCCTTTATCGATATTTTGTGTGTGTCAACAACACAGTTTCCAAAGACTGATTCTTAGTTGGTTACTGTTTCATTTTGTTTGAAAAACAAAAGATCCCGATTCGCAACTCTTTCAAATATTCTTCATAAACAACAGCAAAACCACGATAATCGAATTATCTAAAGCAAGGTAAATTCAACCTAACCCTACCACCGCCTAACCTCAATACAGTTATTACGAAATATGATCAGGGTTTCTGATTACCTCGTCATAATTAGGGGTTTATTATCATCATCTGACGTGGGGTGGTACAATGGACCGGAATGTCACCCCAAGATGTGACCGCTAGCCATTGATACTACACCCGTTCGGTATCGATCGCTTAATAATGTTAAGTGCTTCGTGGTCAAGTACTGTCAACTGTATTATGGGTATACTGTGTTTGTTGATATAAGATGCAGGTAATGTATCTAAGTTCTTTATGGCTGTAAGTAATTGAAATGACAAACAAAAGTATCTTAAATTACGTCATCACAGTTTCAACCAAAAAAACAGAACAACAATAAAATATGATCAAAAAATAAAAAAATCTTTGTATTTTCCTCGAATCCTATTTGTGACCAGTAATGAAGAGCACGTGTACGGTATTTTAAAATAAAAATATATCGAAAAAAGTAGCCTCAATCTGAGCAATAAACAGGAGTACGGGCAAAATAATGCTGTGAAGTAATTCGAGTGAGGTTATAAAGCGTAATCTGGACCGCATCGCCCCGTCCGCGTGATTGATGTCGCTGCAAGGCCTTGGGCCTAAATTAACTGTCACTTGTCAGACCAAATATGAAAAGCTTTCAAAACTTGTATGACAAAATTTTACACATAAAACACGGGGTCCATTTTAAACGTGGTCGCTTTGACAGGGTTAGATTAATGTTGAATTTATAAAATACGAAAATTTTAAAAAATTAAGAATTCCTTTCACGGGTCGTCAAATCGTGAAAGGCATTCCGTACTTTGAAATGTTTATAATTTTTGGATATTTTCTTTTTAAAAAAAGCTAAACTAAAATATTTATATCTTTCATTATTCATACAATCCTTCATCAATAGAATTGATGATATAACTTGAAACCCTACAAGAAGCGTTGGGGTCGTCAAAGGGAAATGGAAATCATTTGCTTCTGAGAACCGCCTTTATGACGGGTCCTGAAATCAACATCGTAATAAATTGATGTATGGAAGCACTGACAAGGGCAAAGAGCATTAAATTAACTACTGGGTAGATAGGTACACTCAACAAATGGAGATTTAATTTATTTTAATGAAAATATTGATGCTATGTGTACCTAATAGGCAACAATATTTTGTGCATAATTTATGACATGTTAGTCCTATCATTAGGATCCAACCCACTATCTTTGTATATTTAATCACAATTAATTCGGAAAATGGGAGAATTTTTGAAGTTGTTTTTTGTAAATATTACAGATCGTTTTTCAACTATTTGTTGTGTCGTTTTATTGTTCCATATTTTTTACAAATGAAAGTCTAGTATGTACTAGATTATTGTCATACTTATAAGTATCACCCTCTGAAAAAACTTTGAGAAAGTCAGACAGCACGTGTGCCAGACCTAAGAATCGATTCGAAGACCTTTGCGACTATCACAAAAGTCAGACGGTAAAATATTTCAGTCCCACTGTAAGAAATTCATAGATTCTTCTACGTAACAAGAAGCGTCCTTTCAAAGTCCGTAAAACTGAAATATTCCGACGATATTCCATATTTTACAAGTTCGATGTTCCGATCTCTCTCGACTTACCAACGGATAGACACACAAACTAACTATTTTGAATACCTAAATCGAAAGCAAACAGTGACAAGTAAGGCAAAATATTTTTACTTGAATAACAACAAAATATTTACAATATATTAAAAGGGCTTCTAAAGTGAATGCTTAGGTTGTTTTAGTAATAAAGATAAAATATTAATTGATTAGAATTTGTGTAATAAGAATGGATGCCTTCAGATTACATTTTTTATAAACGAGCAAACATGACAGACACACACTGAAAAGTTTTAACGGCAAAAATTGTTTTAGCGCTGAAGAACCCAGTAAAATTAAACCACAATAACTTATCAAAAATCCGTTGTTTGTTTTACAATCAACGATGAAAGACAGTAGATAATAATCACAATTCTGTTATTCCACACATCAAGGCAAACTAATTTTACCACAACGAAAATTATTTATAGAAACAAAACTATATCTGTAGATACATACCGTCTCTATAAAACACCAGCACAAATCGATTAGGTACTAAACAAAATCCCGAGAGATACAACGAACCGATTGTAAGATCGATGCAGTAAGAACTGTTCGACTCGACCGAAGAAATCGGTATAAAAATCGAGATTTGTATCGTTTCCGTTTGTTTATTGCATTTGGAACTGTGGATAGTTGTTAAAATGTGTTTGTGTGTGTTGAGTCTTTGTGTGTGCTATGACAGTTGTTATGGCTGTTCTATAAATGTGTCTACCTACATCTACCTACATATAGTTTCAATATGATGGAATGTTTGTCTGTGTGTGGCTGACATTGTATTTAGTATTGCTATTTTGAGAGAATCCACATTCACCACATATTTTGCACGTTGTTGTCACGGGTGACGTAGAAAAAATGAAAAAAGATAATTTGTTCAGTAAAAAGTTGCAAACTCAGCAAGATTAAATTCGCGAGCAAAGCTGCAGGGAAAGATAATAAGCAATAATGATGTCTTAGAAAAGTAAGAAGCCAATAAATTAATAGCAGATATTAAATTTATTGTGGGCAGGGACAAAGAATTCTAATCTGGATTTATCGACGCAGCGGTTGGCCGCAGATCGAACGGATCGGAAGTCTTAAAGGATTTGCCGAGTCCCGAAGATTAATGTACAAATACCTATTGTCTAAGCTGCGGCCATGCTTCGGCTTTTAACCGGGGAATGTTCCATCCTTTCTGCAAGATATGGATTGGTTATAAATTGGGTAGTACACAACCAATCGATCGACGACAACCACGCGATTCTCGTATAGATTTGGTATGGTAATACTAAACAATTTTTTTTTTTAAGGATGCGAAATCATCGAATGACTCTTTCTGCTCTGGGCGGAGCGGAAGGGAGTGTCAGACTTTTACTGTCTAAAACCCATCCGTGTACCTTCTAGCGCCCTTGCGTTCCAGGGGGCTTAGACAAAGTAACAATTTCAAAACGATAACGAAGTTAGAAAAGACTAAAATGTATGGGATTGACATAAGCCGCGTTAAGTCACGTGGACATGAAGCAAGACATGACAAGAGACAAGCACGTCAGAGACGATGACGAATTTAGATATCGTTTCGCTACAAAGCGATGTTACTTTGTCTAAGGACCCAGGGCCGCGGTACTTAATTCTTTCGGAGAAATTCCTGGCAGGAATACTAAACTATGACGTCACTTATTTGTCAACTCAATTGACTAACTATTTATTGATTTCAAACAACTAAAAATCGAATTTTAAAATTAACTTAAAATTAATCGTACTTTCTGAACTAAAACAATGTGTCTTTTCTGAAAAGTTGTGTCTTTAACTTATTGTTTAATTAATGGTGTTTATGATCCTATTGTTGGTCATGTCTGTATGTTTATGTCTTTGGCAGCGAAAGATTATTTACGAGTACGTGCGACTTTACTTACGTGTATGTTATCAGTGTTGCTTTGGCCTCAGTTCGCGTGAATAGCTCACGATTTAAAGCACTGGTTTGACTTTAAAACTTGTTGACATACTAGGTATGTCAAGAGAATGTACAATGCAACGTATGGATTTATTAGACAAGTGTGCAGCATATTGCATATTCTGCCAAAACGAAGTACCTGCGTTAAAATTTCTACCATTTTTGAAGCCATTGTGATTGTCTTAAATAATTAATGTTGGTTTATTTAATCAATCTATACATATATAAAATGCTTTGTCCTGAATGACTGACTAACTGACGGATCAACGAACAGCCTAAACCGCTGATCGTAGAGACCCGAAACTTGGAGGGTGTGTTCTTTGTATGATGTAGGCATCCGATAAGAAAGGATATTCCAAAATTCACCTCCTAAAAAAAAAAAAAAGTTTTTTTATGTTTTTTTTTTGACCTTTCGCTTTTATAATTTTAGATTTCTAAGCATGAAGCTCTAACGTAAAACTAAAATCGTGATAACATAACTTTGAATCAGTCTTCAGTTCTTCTTCAGTCTTTGAAAACACTTAGCTATTGAATTGGTACGAAAAAACTTACCTAATTAGACGACAAAGTGTAACTGTCATCAAAAACTCACCCAAATTAAAGAACTTTAACTTCTTGAATAAAAAGGAACGTTACACTTAAGGACACTTGAATACTTTCAGTTTCAGGAGCCAATTAGCGCGCTTCCGAAAGTTAATTTATACTAACAGTATTTAAATTAATCATCCGATTCATTTCGGTAAGCTAAGTGAATCTTAGCTTAGTTTTTAAGCTTCTTTTATATTTTATGAGCTATTTTAGTACGGTTTTCTTATTCATGTCGCTTTTAGCTGAATATCTTCGTGATCATCTAATCTATCTACACTAATATTATAAAGAGGAAAGATTTGTAGTGGGATGTGTGTGTGTTTATTTGTGATGAATAAACTCAAAAACTACTGCGCCGATTTCAAAAATGTTTTCACCATTAGAAAGCTACATTCACCCTGAGTAACATAGGCTATATTATATTTTCGTATTAAGTCGCGGGGAGAGTGCTAATACTTAATATAATTTTAAGCTGAAGAGTATTTTTGTGTGTTTGTTCAAACGCGCTAATCTTCGGAACTGTCAGTCGGATTGGATTATTTTTTTTTATTTTTGAATATGATAGCCAAATTAATTACACATAGCCAGATACAGGCTATCACGCTATGATCCACGGGGGGGCGAACTTAGACGTAACTTAACTCTGGTGTAACCATGCGTTCGAAGTCGCAGGGTCCAGCCAGTACCTATTAAATCTTTTGAATGTACCTATTTCTAAGGCGTATTGCATGTGGAGCACAACGTATACAACCTATACTGTTCTTCATGAATCTGCCTATATCATATTTAAAAATATTTTTTCCAATCTAACTGATAGTTCCAGAGATTAGCGATAAACATTTCAGAGATTAGCGATAAACACGCACGTTTAAACAAACAAAAAATCTCTTTAGCTTAATTATGTTAGTAGATGTAAGTAGGTTTTATTTACACGTGTATGTTATTAATAAAAAACGTGTCAAAAATAATATAATTAACTGTAAAAGGCTCGTGCCTTTTCTGATGTTTCTTTTTATGTTAAGTCAACCATTTTTCGTGCCACCCCTAGCCACAGGGCTATCACTCTTTATTTCGTCCAGTATTTTTAATGTCTTGTGTTTACATACGAAGCCATGTCTCTACTTAATTAAGGACAATTTACATCAGGGTCGCTTTTAAAACAACGAGCCGTGCGGATTTAACATCCTTTTGTTCTGGTGCCATTTTGAGCAAGAATATTTTGGAGGGAATTTTTAATATTTTTTGAATTATGCTTCGAATTTTTAATGTTTTTTGAATTGTGCTTCGAAATTTTAATAATAACATCTTTTAAATATCAAATTAGGGTGACACATAAATGTGTTTATGCAAATTGAGGTAGCGATAATTTTTAGTTTGCGCTACGAAAATTTTATGTAGATTGGTTTTGAATGATAGGTTAAGAATCGTGATGGGGAGTTTAAAAATATTACGCTATTATAATCAGCTGTAAATTCTCACAAACTACTACGATTTATGTTATAATATATAATACAAATGATGCATTTGCAACAGCATTTAGATATAATCATATAGCAAAATACTCATTTTACCAGTATTCTGTTTAAGTATATGTGGTATTGTAAGTGGCGTATTAGGTCTACTTGCGTTACTTCCCTTGGATAAAATATATCATTACATCAAAAAAACCGTATCACCCGTATCTCAAAAACAAACCCTAGAAGATAACAAACAAAAACCAAATTAGTTGCAACTGCTGAGATTGGGTTTTCAATTGGCACTGTACTCCAGTAATTTCACACCATCGATTGGAGATTACATCGAGCCTTCATTTGCTATCTAACTGAATCCAGGAGGCGCGCGTGACGTGAATCACGATAGAACCTACTCCTACCAACTAACTTTTTCAATATATTCGTTAGTACCCTTTTATCTGTTTTTATTACTTTTACCCCAAATTTGTTTTTATAGAAGTGTAGTGGGGGTGAATAAGTACTTATAAAGTCGCTCTTTACGACTGTCTTAAATTTTATGGTTTTCTTTGTGGTCGGGTAATTTGAAGTAAGATTCTGTGTTGGACAGTTCTGGTTATTTCGTGGTGTTGATTTAATTTTATTGTTGCTTTTCTTTAGATGCACAAAAGGCGGACGCGCGCTTGGATCACTTCCGTATTTTCACTTTTGTAGTTGAATTGACGTTGATGTTTTGTTTATTTTAGATGGTTTAGTGCTATCATAATTCAGTATTTTGTGAAGGTTAGGTCGTTTCACTTTATTGTTATTGCTTAGTTACAATTCATAACATTTTCATATTTAGATAAAAACTCAATAAACATTAAATTACTAGCACTACTCTGTGGTTGAAACCCGCGATAGGTTAGATACGCTTATAGTTACTGTTCCATAGCATAAAACCTTCCTCAAGCTAAACAACGCAGAAGGATTTTTTCAAATTGGACCAATAGTTTCTGAGCTTAGCGCAAACAAAGAAACTCTTTGGCTTTATAAAACTAACTAATAATTTACCAACCGTATCGTCATCTACTATTTGAACAAGGTAATGAATTTGATCCCTTTTCGCATTTCATAAATTTCTTTGCTGTCAGCCTTTATCATCTTTAGTCATTAATGAATTAAAGCTCAGCTAAAATAGTACCGCCAGTTAAATTATTTTGTGAAATCCGAGGTTTCATTATCGTTTCAATTAAATTAACGAAGCGTTGTTGCAGAAATTACGTCAAAATGGAAAGACGTACTAATGCCGTCGAAAGCTTGAGACAGAGACGGAGCTATATCTATGTATATTTATGTATATATAGGGGGACCAGTAACGAGCGCTAATGAAATATTCGACGACACCGCGCCGCGTCAATATTTCATCCCGTCGCGAGAAAATACAGAGTTAGAAACTTGTAGACGTCTATAAAAAACTTTAGTGTAGCATAATGAGTTTATGTTACTTTTATTTACGTGTTTTTCACTAGACATTTGTGTATTGTATATATGTGTATTATGTGTGTTGTATTGTATGTATTTGTGAAGAACGTTGTCGGTTACATATTTGTATTTATTTGTTTTTCTAAATAAATATAATAAAAATAATTCTATCGCTTCAAGTTGGTAGGTACCCTAGATTTAGAAAGAATAAACCACATAACTGGAAATCCCAAGCGTTAAGCTAAGTACGTATGTGATGAGAGAAGACGAGTTAAAAACTTAATGACATCGTAAAAATATCATATAATTTTATAATGCCAGCTCAAAGGTTTAAAGGATAAGTTTACTCACCTATTACGATCTACAAAATTTATATTTCGTTAAAATTTCCTATCTGTATTCTAATAAAATTTTATGTTACTCTAAAAATTTATTGTTTTACGTAAAAATGTGGGATGGAAATCAAAAATCCATTTACATAATATCCATATTGTTGAATGGAAAAAAAGGAATAACCTATAGGAAGTATCATAAATATATTTTAAGATATTGCTTCCATTAATTTTAATATTGAAATATGGTTTTTAGTAACATTTATTTACTTGAATAAACAAAAGTGCAGTTAACATAGAAAGAAAATTAATGACATCTGTAATTTTTAATAGTGGATAATTTTACAATCGTCCGATAGCTTTTACCTCAATAATAAATATGGCGGTTAATCATTTATATTTTCTACATAAAAAACAATCAAAATTGAAATATTTATTCTTTGGATTAAAGTTATTTAACGATTGATAAATCATCTTGATATTAAAATGTTTTTCCACGTTTATTTTATAGATATAGAAGATATCTTTAGACTTAAAAAAAAGTAATAGACTATATTAAAACTTTAAATAAAATAGAAAAAAGTAATATACAACCATCGATCACTTATAAAAAACTAGATACACAATCAGCGACAAAAAATGTCCTCACCGAATAACTACCAAACGAACGTTTGGGTAGTTATTTCATTTAGAAACATTCGAGCGCTCCGACGGTAAACACGCCTCAGTGCTCGTTTAAAAACTGCAAAAATCACTCATTTAAGACGCTAAAAAATTATGGAGGTTCTTATTTTCGCTAAGTATTAATATTATCATTATATAATTATTATCACTGTATTTAAAGTACTAGTATCTAATCAAGAAATCATCGTAAAAACATTTTTTAAGGTTATAAAATAGTGTTATAAAGCATCTAAATTGTGAATACTCTCTTACTGAACGTATTAATCGTAAACGCATGCCCACTTAAATTGGTCGGGTTATCGATGCTTGTTCTGTAGGAGTCGTTGGAGACGCTATTGTTCCTTAATTTTTTATTAAACTATTATTGTTTTTTTTTGTTTAATGAGACTTCTTTTCTGATTTTATAAATACGATAGTAACTTTTTACAGATTTAATTTTGACTTACAGTGTTGAGTGTGAGTTGAGTGAGTGTAAAATATATGTATTTACATTCAGGTAAATTACAATCATTACACATATACTCCAAAGTATAGAATATGCTTTATTACGTTACATTATGCTTAACAAATTAAAAAAAAATACCATTTATAATTTACCGTATGAAAAAAAAATGGTACAGTTCGACTCACTCGTACCTTGTCCTAGCAGCGAGCCTCGGTCGTAAAATTTTATTGCTTTTTTTGATACTTTGTAATTTAGACTTTAAAATATACAAGTAAGATTGAATTTGTTTTGAAGTATATTGACCAGCTAGTTTAGGTTGTAAAAAGTCGTAAGTTTTTGATCATAGTTTTGTGAATACAACTTTAAACATTGCGTTTAAGGTTGAATTTTCATTAATGTATATTTCATTTCAACTAGGATTAGGTAAATACAATTGGCGACAGTTTTAAGAGAACTTTTGCATGAGATTGTGTATCTAGTTTTTTATTAGTGATCGATGTATACAACGCTGCTTTTTCCACTCAACCCGTCTTTTCTGCGAAATTCTTAGCTCTACATCTCAGACGCGACATTTTTTCTTTACAGCTGACACTAAAGGCCTTTAATTCCTTTCGCACGAGGTGTTTTCTAAAGCGCAACATTTATCATTTAACCCTTGCTTAGGGTAATTAACTTAATACACAAGGTTAAAACATTAATTCTACAAAAAAGAGGCAAATGTCATAAAGAAATAAGAGTTATATGAAGGCATTAAGGTTCTTTTTATAGGTTTATAAAATGCCTAGCTGCGTCAACTAAGTACATTGGACCTGTGAAAGGTCTCCCTTAAAGGGTTTATTTTATTCGTCCGTTTTCAACCAGCCTGTTTAAGGCATAGGTTTTAATTTATACGTTTCTCTGAAATTAATTTCGTGTGCTGCAATATGTCGTTGTAACATACGTTTTGTAGTATTAGGTAAGCAATCTGTTACTGCTTTTATTATAAGGTACTGAAGTCTTAATTTACTTTCGTTTTTTTTTTGTAGGTACATGTGTCTCATCTCATAGTATTTTTAGTTCTCTTTTATCGGAGTTAGTCAATAGTGAGAACGTTGTTTTTGTCTCGTATAGTAATAAAAAATTGACTAAATCAAACAGTAGCTTCAGTCTTCATTCGTATTTTATAATAATTTTAAAACGGTTTTTCCATTTGTTACATAATTTTATTTTAAATAAAAAATAATAATACCAGCCTATTATTGTCCTAGTGCATACTGAAGGAATTAATTAGGTTAAGGATGAAATCAATCGCCATGATTTTTCAAGAAGATTGACGATTTCAGAGTTATATTAATTAAAAGTGCAGGTTTCTTCACGATGTTTTCCTTTACCAATATTACTTTTAATATTGTGTTTGTTTAATTTTCGTTCCTTCTTTCTTCTTTTTGTCCATATGTGTGTGGATTAACGTATAAATAAATAGATAAAACGAAGACACACTTCTCAACAATAAATTACTCTAATAGATTTCTATTTCTACATATTAAGTCGTGTCCTCGACTTAGCATAACAGGTTCAAACTACTACGGCTTCAGTTGTGCATGCTGCACGTGAAATCTTTAGCACTCAATCTGACAGTGTCACGGTTTATGCTAATAATAGACACGTAATCCGTATGAATGTTACAGTAAATAAATGGCTTTATTGCGTTAGGTGGTTGTGAAAATTACCAAAGTAATTAATAATAATGTCATCACGTGGTAATTTATGGGTGGGTTAACAAATGCTTACTGCATTTGTTTAACAAAAATAAGGAATGTAAAATATGTACTTGTTTTGTTTTTTTTTTAATTGTAGGCAGGTAAGACAATGTATGGTGAGTTAAGTGACGACATTCTAAATCCAATATGGCGGACCAGCCAAGATGGCGGACTAGTTATTTTGTGCACTCCCATGATATGGGTATCAAATGAAAGGGTTTGCTGAGAAGAATCCGTCATACTTAATTATAAAAGCTTGTTTTCATTTTTTAAAATTTAAACTAGTATATTATATGATTACGAAATAAAACCTTAGTACATAAGACATACATTTCAGCTCTCAGTTTTCATTTAACAGATAACCTACAAAGATATTCTTCCACATTAACGGCTTTCGACCGCTTTGCACCGATTGTTATGCAAACTTGATTCTTAAGTTCTCTCTTAACTTTCAATCTGTGAATGCTTTTAGAATCTGTTCATCTGCACGAATATAGTGATTGAATATTCAATTATTTTCATAGAATATTGAAATGAAGTTGACGAGCCGAAAGGTTAAATGTAAATTAAATCTATAGTATATACTGGTTTATTTAGAGTTGATTTTTCAATAGTCTGATAACTTTTATCTGAAGAATAAATATGACAGGTTGACATATTTTTAAGGGCTAATTTTTCAATAGTCTAGGGTAATTCTTATCAGAGGGATAAATATGTTGGTTTGACAGCTTTTGTATAGAAAATAATATGTCAAACTGTCATATTTATACCTCGGATAAAAGTTATCTGACTATTGAAAAATCAGCCCTTAGACAAAGATATCTAACCGCCATATTTATTTCTGAATTTAGAGTTTTCTGACGTTTGAAAATTCAGCCCTTAACTTTCTAAAAGTGACATCCTAAATTATTAACAAGCAAGAATAACTCTGTTAGGTATTAAGTCTTTAGTCTAAAAGTTTATAAAAAGAGCTTCAAAACTAATGGCCAAATTAAAAGCGATATCATAATATTTCAGGCCTCTCATTAAAACTTTACAAATATATTTATAAAAAGCCAGTTTATAAACATAAATATCAAAACTTTCATATTAAGAGCGAGCTCACACTAATTTTATTGCGAACGATAATTTAATCTCAGTAACGCGACACATGAATTTATGTTGTAATCCGCGCAACAGCGTTAAGAAAACGTAAAGAAAAAGTGATATTAAGTGGATAATTAACTAACTATGCTAGTGTTATCATAAGTTATTTAATTGGTTTGGTCGCAAGCACTGTAAGCTTTTGTTTCTATGAATAAATAAATAATAATAAAAAGTTGGCCCTCACGACGCCCGGCAGATGTGAAACATCTCAGGCAACATGTAAACTAATTAATAAAAATCAATAAAAATAAAAATTAAGCAATACGGAAGTCGTAAGAGATGGCGAAGTGGGGGCATCACGGCATGACAGAGCGTCATGCTGCTTGCCGTCACGACAATTTGGTCGATTTTACTGCCAAACTTCGCCAATAATAATATTAAAATTGTGCTGTGAAAAATCGCATCACAGAGCGAGCACTCTTAAAATTACTTTTCTATTCTGAACGACAGCTACATCAAGGCGTGATCTTTACCTTGTTAACCACCCCCTAAACTAGTAACAGCGGTCACACTAATTCTCCTTTTATGTCCCTTTGAAATTCAATAGGTGACAGGTAAATGATGGACCTTCCATTTAAGCCTGTATTAAATAACGACACGCCTTAGCATTTGAGGTGTGGCTGTAACAAAAGGTTGAGAATAAATATCAGTTTGATGTCAGTTGACAGGTTTGACTGGAGCTATTTTGTTTAGGTACTTTGTCTGGGTTACTGTAGAAAAAAGTATTTATTTATTATCCACAACATTACTATCATAACAGGTTACCCCAAATCGGTAGTGTGGTCTTCTACAACATTTCCACTAACATAAAAAAAAACATATTTCATGTAAGTAATGTAATTTTTGTGAACTCATCAAAATGTGAGAACGATACAACTAAAGAACACTTGGGATTATGCAGGTTTATAAGAGAGTTTTAATGGCATAAAAAATTTATAATGCGATGCATAGTCAAAAAAAACAGGTCTGTCATCAAATATGTCAACCGTTTGTGAAGGTGCATTTTAGACCAACCAATTATATACCTACCTATATGTTTTCTATGTTAATGCCTGCAACGGATTTAAAGAAACATCAATCCAATATACTATCTTATCTTTTCTTTGTACCAAAGCACTTCGACATTTTTTATAAAGACATCAAAGAAAATAGCTGACGATGATCGTATAATTACTCGTATTCAAATGTTTTACATAGATCTAGATATAGGGTAGTCAACACAACAGTAGTGTCGCATTGAATGACATGCAACAGTACCAAACGTATCGCCCATTTCCACGCTTTCGCCGTGTCATGTGTTCCGTGCTTTATTTTTCTTTTGTCCTCTATGACAAACGATTTTCAAATGAATAAGAGTTTTGTATGTATGTTTCAGTTTCGGTATTTTATGAGTTTACTTCTATTTTGTATTTGGCTATTTGGAATTAAAGAAAAGGAATTGTGTACATTCAAAAACTCTTTGTACTGCAACATTTTGCTTAGTTAAAACAAAGCAAGATATAACCACAATATTTTTTTACAGCCGTCGTGTATGACTTATATCTCAAGAATAAATATGGCGGTTTGACTAATTTTCTTCTATACAACCTAAATTCTTAATGAAACTTCCCACGACACAGGATACCACAGGCAGAGCACCTACATAGGTCTAAAAAGTTGTCAGTGAACATTTAATGCTTCACCACTCTTAATGGAACAGTCACCTGACTTTTTATTCCATCTATCTCACGACTTCAACATTGAGACTATTTATTCTGTACATCAGTGGCTTATGCTAGTTAATGACAGCTAACTTTTATTTCAATTTACATAAATTGTACTGATGAATTCACTTGGTGTTCCGGTTAGCAAAAGAGTTATTTGAACATACAGTTAAAGCTAAGATTATTTAAAGAACTGTCTATCTGTAAATATCATGTGCCTTTAACTTCTTACAACATCGTTGACACATTTTAATACATTTTCATATACCTAACACACAATATATAAGTATATGACGGTTTTAAACGGTAATGTAAATAATATAAAAATGTCACATCATACTTTACGCTTATTGTAATGGGATATTTCAAAATTATCATAAAATTAAATCTGTTGAAAGTTCTTTATAGCTAAAAAGTGAAAATAAAGTATTCAAATAACACCATAAGCGCAAAAACAAACCTATCCAAAGTCTTTGAAACTTACACATAATAACGACCATCTGACACCGTCTTTTTCTTTCAAAGCCACATAAAAGGAAGTTTCAGCTTAGCGAATAAAAAGGAACGATCTTTTATCAGCCATTCACGTAACTGCTCAGTTATTAAGAAGTCAGTTCTTCGTTCATTCGCAAGCCTTTTAGGGGACGTTCATACTGCAAACACTGCCGGTTTTTTTTTAAGATTGTATGAAAGAAATTACTCGCGCCAGTCGAGTGGCGCAGTCAGTTTGAACGAGGCTTTAGATTTTGGTAGCGTCTTAGTTTTACTTAATAAAGTAAGATTTGTAACCGTCTACCATTTAAGAAAGAGCTGTGCGAAGTAAATTATACTGTAATTATGTATCGAGTGTGTTACTGGAGCAATTTCTCGTATGGTGAGTTATAGTACATAAATATGTCGAGATTTGGAAAGTGGGGTGGGTTGGGAGTGAGACTGATTTAATTTGTTGGTGTCAAGGCTGTTGGATAATTTTTGTTTCAAGTGATACGCTCGTGTATTTCGTTTTAAGAAACATTCATACTTAATGAGAGTATTGAAACTTTAGGTAGCTGACATGCTAAGTTAAGACGAAATCTTAGAATGGTACGAATAAAGAATTGAAATAAAAAAACATATTTAAATCAAATGTTATTCGATTATTATTATGTTTCGACACCCTTGCGCCATCCCACCTTCCTAGCACGACGTGCTGTGCTGGGGCGGCCGCTGCTGGTGCCGAAAACCTCAAGCGGCGCAAATATAACAACCTTCTTGGAATTTATGTATTTGAGCCGTTTGGGGTTGAAACACTGGGGCCATGGGGTCCGAGCGCTCACCTTGTATTTCGGGACATTGCAAAGCGACTGGTCGACTCTTCACATGACCAGAGGGTTGGCCTTTTCTTAGGCCAAAGAATCAGCATTGCTATACAACGTGGCAATGCTGTCAGCCTTTTGGGCACTTGCCCCATTGACAGCGACGCGGACGAATTTTTTGATGCCCTATGAGGTCTCCTTTTTGCCTTTTTTGAAGTGAAAACTTCTTTAGCGGCGTTGAGCACTTTTTCTGTAATGGGTATAAAATCTTAAACTCGCGTCAGGACACGTGCGCGTCAGGACACGTGACCTGATCGAAAAAGCGTAAGACGGATGGAGAGTAGACAGCTATCCCCTCTCTACGGCGCGGCGAAAATGTATGCCTGGGCCTACTGTTTCGTTTAGACAGCGCAGGGCGCTTGCGCGAATGTTCGTGTATGTTAAACGTAAACGTAAACGTTAATAATCAAGTTTTCACTTCTGCCGGCACTCCCGGAGTGCAACCCGTTTTTTTTTTTTTAATAATTTGTACATATTTTACATTTACTTTAAGGTTTTATGTTTAAGTGTAAATAAATGAATATATAGTCTAAAAAATGTTATTCAAAATCAAATTACTAACTTCTGTTCGCGATTTCATCTGCGTAGACTTCAGAATTAAGCCAAAGTCCTCATAAATTATCCCACGAGAACTCAAAACTGGATAATAAGCTGGTATTAAGCTAGATCAAATATCTATGTGTGCAAAATTTCTGCTAATTGAAAAAGAGTAAAAAATAAATATACATTCGCAAAATTTTCGCGTAGTAGGATAGTAGGGTTATTAGGATATTGGTTCAACTTTGACTTATGATCACCAGTTTATTTATTCACCGGCTGGCCGTTCGATAAAACGGATAAGCGATTTCGTTACATCGAAAGTCTTCAATTAAAATAAATTATTCAAAAATAGCTAAAATAAATTTTCTGTACGCTTGAATAAAGTTTTGAAGTGATTATGAAAGGAATTTGGATTAGTACGTTATTGACCTTTGCGATAGGTCACGATGGGGAACGTTATTAAAAGTCAACACCGTACCTCGTAGCCTCGTAGCTGCTACGAATAATTAGTTTCGTAGACGTCTCGTAGCTGCTTGAAATATTACTGTTTTTTGCTTGCTTGCTTAAAATTGAAAATTCTTTGACGTTTTGGTGAAATTAAGTTTTTCTTTTTAAAACCAATATTTTAATTGGTAGTATAGGTTTTAAAAAGTTCGATAAATATAAGTGCTTAATTGAAGACCCCAAGCCCCTTTACAAGGCACGGCGACCGTGCCGTGACCGTATGCACGTGAAAAGGGTCTAAATGTAACTGGTAAATCAGTTATAAACAATTTAAATTATAATAAATTACATTTACACTGATACATAAAAAAATACGAGTTATTCCTTTCTGATCCCCTAAACGGATCCCCTGCTGAATTATTATCATGTTTTATACAAGTCATAATGATTTTGACACAATATTTAACTAGAAGATACAAAACAACTCTAAAGAATATTTTTTTAAAGACAATATTTGATAGTTGTTCATTACAAAAATATATTTTTTCAAAATAATATTTACTTATATAAAATCATAACAATAAGTATCAAAACTATACACATCAAAAAAGTCTAGGGATCAACATCCCTAACAAATGTTAGGGATGTTGATCCCTAGACTTTTTTGATGTGTGTAGTTCACAATCACTTGACTACACTTGCATCTTTCCTGTGACTCTTCTTGAAACTAAAAAGCATAAACTTAAAGCATCAACTTTCATATTAAGAACATTTTAAAAACAGCTCTAATCTAAGATAGCTATTATCTTCAACATCCCCATTACACCTCTATTAGTAACACTGTCTAACTCCACTAACAGTTCAGAAACTAATTCTAGAACTTTCCTAGCTCCAGGACAAGACGCTTGCAGAAAAAACTGCATTTTATAACTAGTCGAGTGAATTACATAGGCAAAGTTTGAAGTAAACTTGCGCTCGATGTAGGTTAACTTTTAACGATTTGTATGTACGGCCCGTTAGTTCAGATGGCAGTGGACATGATGATCGGATTTCGTGTCCTAATTAAGTATCGTTTCTTTGGATGAGTTTTCAGTTCGTGTATTGTCGTAAAAGTAAACGTTCACCTATGGCTTAAAGTCTCAGTTCAATATAAATAAACTACCATAACATGGCGCGCCCCTCCACAATTTAAAACCTTTGAAAGTGTTTGTAAAAGTATTTACGCATGTGTGCGTGCTCAGACGATTCTCGAAAACAAAAACAAATCAGCGATTTATTGCTCGACTTGCCGTGTCATTTTATTACTCATTATTATTAGTATGGCGCTGCCAGTGCAGCGGCCGACCGTGCACGCACGCACGCGTCATTTTTATAGAGTATGTCAGCATGTAGGATTAGTTTGTATTACTTTATATTTCTGAACGAACGATTGGATGAGTGAGCAATAGAGTGAAAGGTGAAGGAAAAAAGGAAGATGGCGAGGGAGAGTAAAGAAGAAAGACGTGTTGTTAAAGGTGTTAATTTATTAAATATTAAATAAAAAGATTTTGAAGTTTTCCTGGAGATTCCCACACAGACATACTCTATGAAAATGACGCGTGCGTTGTCTTTCGCGGTCGGCCTATTTATGATTAGTTGACAACAAATCTGCCGGCCCGCTACTGAAAACGAATACTTACAACTACATACAAACTCTTTTATATGGATATGACTACACACATTGAAATAGTAATATGGAGGGGCGCACCATATTGTCATAGTAGTTAATCTCTACATCTTATAAAAAAGAAAATTCTTTTGTTTACATGATTAAACATCTGAAGAACGAATGTTTTTGCTAGTTCTGACATACGAAGGGGGTATGTCGGAACTATCAAAAACATTCGTTTGTCACGCTAAGCTGGACCATCATTCGTGGGCTTATCTAAAAGCCTGCATAAAACTAGTTTTATACCTACCTATATTGTCATATAGGTCGAGTTTTTTTTCTTTTCTATAGAACTGGTTCCAATAATAATATATAGCTTTGAAGTTTGTGTGTGCGAAAATTGAATGTGGATGTACATTTCAGTGAAGTTATGTTTTATGGTTATTTTTTTAATTTAATCTTAAAACCCTTAAATACTTTATTAATTTCGTTCTGCTTCCAATCTAACCAGATGCAGCGGAATACTGGTATTTTACATGGAGGTCCACAACCCAGTTGTCAGACTTTCGGGCTTCTGACTACTCGTAATGACTGTTAAAGATCTACGAATGCTCGGCTGCCCTTCGTTTTAATTATGTACCAACGGTTTTTATGTACTTTCCTAGGCACATGTCTTAGCGCGTACCACCAAGTTTCAAGCTTCGGTATGTTACTGAGAAATTGCTAATGGAAAAGCTCAATTTCACTTTGCCAGAAATCGACCCTTAGCTCAACAGTTGTACTTGTGATCACGAAACCAACGGGCCAATTTATTTACTTCAAGATATGGATCCTAACTTAAATATTCATCCAACATACAAACTGTGGTCGAAAATTTACATATATGAATAATTTGTATGATAACCATGCAATCAAAGTTGTCATGAAATTATCGAAAATTTTCATCTCATCCCTTTTATGTAACTTTCAGTGTAGAGAGCACTCTAACTATTCTCAATTCATACATAAAAGGTTATTTAATATTCATTAAAACTTTTTAATTATGTTTGTAATCTAAGGGAGAGGTGCACATCGTATCTATGGCGAAATACTTTTATAAATCATGCTGTGAGAATTAGATGCGCAGATGCTGTGTGACCTTCTTGTGTTTTGGACATTTCAAACGGGTGTGTTTTAGTTGCCCGATGTTCATAAATACCAGAAGATTGTTTGCCCAAATGATAGTTTGATCGATTTCGTTGACTGAACTATTGCCTGGTCGCCCAAGTTCACCGGGTTTGTCATGTCAAAATGATTTACAGGTAAAAACTATAATACATTTATGTCATCATCATTATTATTATCATATTAGCCGAACGACAGCCACTGTTGGACATAGGCTTCCCCTAAAAATAGCCACAATGATCGGTCCTGCGCTGCCCGCATCCAGCGGTTTTCCACGACCATTACCAGGTCGCCGGCAAGTAAATCAAAGTATTACATACACTATTACTACTACTACTACTGTATATCAGGTGCGCAGTACACGAGTACTGCGCACCTGATATGGTGGTTACTAAACCAGCGTGCTTGTATGACAAGATGTATGAACGTAGATGAGGCGAAAGGAGTATGTAAGAATCGTAGCAGGTGGCGTTCTGTGGTTTCTGCCTACCCCCATGAGAAAAAGTCGTGAGTTAATGTATTGTACTACTGTAGATAAAGGCGGATGCCAAAACCAATACAAAATTGTGAAAGGAAAATTGTATTTTCTCTTTCTTTTTCTGGCTTAAGGAGTATTATTCCATTATTTTGATTGGACCTAATTTTGCATCAAAATGGCATCTTTAATTAATATCCGACTACTTTTGAAGTGTTTTTGCTCATTTGGGTCCTTCCCCTGTTATTGGGAAAGTTAATGGATTGTTTTTTCCGGTTAATGGGAATTGGGCGAGTAACCTTTCGCAAGTTTATTAGGGTTAAAGGTATGTTCGGGGGCCGGAACAGATGTTATGGTAGGTTTGGTTCAATTGTTTGGGAGATTATCACTTCTGATTGGATAGAATTGATTGTTATCTGAGAAACGGTTATAGATTTTCAATTTAATTTGAGGTTTTGGGTATTGAGGCGCAATTGAGAAAGGTTTATGTTATACTAGCGACTCGCTTCGGCTTCGCGTGGGTGCAATGTAGAGACATAAATCTTCTTCTTAGATCGGAGTTTAAAAGATCTATACGTACAGACGGCAAGAAGTGACTTTGTTTTATACTATATAGAAAAACTACAATTTATAGGTCACCTAGTTTTTGACCGCGACTTCGTCCGCGGAAATGTCGGTTGAACGACGGCGGACGAAGATGAAGTCGTGGAATAATAAGTAGCTTATATCCTTTTTTGGGGTTAAACCTCACCCCGTACCAAATTTCATCAAAACCGGTTTAGTGGATTAGTCGTGAAAGCGTAATAGACAGACAAACAGAGTTATTTTCGCATTTATAATGTAACGTATTTCGTATGGATTGATTGAAATCATGATATATAAACGTATGTAATTTCTTTGGCATATCTATGTTCTCGTCTCTATCACTCATTCATAGTTTGACAGTTGCGTGACAAAGACAAGAATAATGCTTAGATAAACGCGTTCAGTACACCCCGAAACATTAATTATGTAAAGACAAACAAGTACGAGTATCATACTCTATTTCTGTGCAATACTTTACCTATCTACATCGTGGCGTGACAATGAGAACATTAATAGTCTTTGAGAACAAAGTAATCCCTAACCATAGCGAATGAAGAAAAAGACAAAGTTACATTCACTGGATTTATTAATACCATAATACAGCCGCTCTTGAAGGAAGACAAAGCCCTACACCATATTATTACTTACGTAGAAAGTACAAGCATTTATCTTAATGATACAAAAAGTGCTTTGTTGACTGCCTCGTTGGTCTAGTGGTCGCAAAACGCGACTGCTGAGCACGAAGTCTTGGGTTCGAATCCAAGGTCGGGCAAAGTGTTATTGGGTTTTTACATCAGTAATTTCTCAGTAGCAGCCTCGGAGTCTGGATTTGTGGCCGGTTGATGGCAATAGGCTCGCCCCTATTACATGGGATTTGAACATTTCAAAATGTTCAAATCGTATAAGTACTTCTGATATTACTTCTTACATAACAAATATCTCTTTATGTTATAGACAAATCCTGCAGTCAGATTTTTAATGTCTCTTAATTTGCCTGTCATAATCATATTAGCAAATTAATTACTGTCTACTGCTTGCTTTCATTTGGGCGTAAAGTCTAAACCACCATCAGTTTTTAATTATCAAATAACCTTTGAAAAAATCCAAGAATTAACTTAAACCATTGATTACAAAAAAAGGCAAAAACTTAACTCTGATTTAGTTGCTAATCTGAAGTCAAATTGCAAAATGTCATACAATACGGGTCCGTTTTAGAAACTAACTTAGGGTTCAAAGATAACCCTGGATAGTGCAAGCGGGCCTAACCACATCAGACTTTCCATTTCCATCTAGTCCATGTCATAATGCGTCATTCGCATGATATCGAGGTCACCACCGTGGTAATATGAATGTACCAGTTAATTCTCAGTGCCATTGTGTTGCTCACACAATAACACAAGACTTTTATATCAGTTTCGGGTCAGTTGTAATGAAAGGACCTTATGAATTTAATTAAGCATTTTATAGGATCATTGAGATTTTGTTGTTGACATTCGTGATACCTAGTGTTTTGTTTTCAGGTTGATTTATCAACAGAATCCCACTTATGTATAAATGAGTCTATGTATAACTGCCTCGTTGGTCTAGTGGTCGCAAAGTGCGACTGCTGAGCATGGGGCCTTGGGTACGATTCCCAGGTTGGGTTTTTCCATAAAGAATTACTCAGTAGCAGCCTCGGAGCCTCTGGATTTACATTTCTGCCTAACTCGTCGGGGATTACAGGCGTGATGATATGTGATGTTTATATGTATAAGGTTGCTTTATTAATTAAAGAAAAAACACAATTGAAATGCTATGTTCTCTGTATGAGAAGAGGCCTTTGCCCAGCAGTGGGAAAATAATAGACTGAAATTATCAATCTGTATTTTGTTTAATAGTAAACGTAAAAATCATAACCCTCCTTTTGGCTTTGCCGTAGTCGGGTAAAAATAGGGTGACCATTTGTAACAAGCTACTATAATTAAAATTAAAAAATTAAAAAACACGACTGCAAAAATTGCACATATTTGTACTTTGTTTACTCGTCAGTTTTTTTTACGACGTTTTATATTAACAGTGTTATATATTTTTAAATCTACTTGTCAAATTCTAGACGATAAACTTAGACACGACCAGATTCAGTGAAAAAATAAATTGAGGCTGGTATTAATTTGCTTTTTAAAGTGACCACACCGGTTTTTTTTCTAGCCTATTTTTTACTAGCCTATGTTACTCGGAACGATGCAAGGATTGTAACGATACCCCATACATCTAAATCGGTTCAGGCGTTCAAAAGTTATGGTGGAATAAAGAAACTCACATACATACATACATACATACATTAACACTGAACACATAACACTCTTTTTTTGGGGCAGTCGTGTAAAAATAAATAAATTCGGTTTCGTAAAAACATATTGACATACAAATATCACAGTGAGATTAACGTTCACTTCAGGTTTTAACCTGTAAAATCTAACACCAAACAGAGTTTTGCTTAGCGTATGTAAAAAGGCTTTTATTTTTCTAACACTCGTCTTTTATCCGGAGTGAAATGTAAATTTATCTGTATATGTAATCCGTGACGTTACTTGCTTGTTTATATTGTATAACTAGCTGTGCCCGCAGCTTCGCTCACGTGGACCTTAGTGTTACTTAAGGAATTAAGTATTGAATGCCTTGCCCTCATAATCCTCCAAGCGGATCTAATGGTTGCAAAGGTGGCTTCTAAGGCCCGGCGTCCACTATCGGTGGGCATCGGTGCGGCTCTGTACAGCTCAGGCGCCTTACGGCGGCCTTAGGCGGTTTCGGGTGCCTGAGAGCTGCTTTGGGCAGCTTCGGGCTGCCTCGACAGTCGTAAGCATACCTAAGGACACCAAGGCTGTCTTCGGGTAGCTCGGTGGCATTTTCGTGGCAGTAACGTCGCAGAACAGTCATAACGTTCGCGCGCCTCCATTAGCTTGGCAACACCCAGAGGCAACAGCCTCATTAATAACACGTTTTAAATGTTTGTTTTATTTGACGATGACAGAAGAAAAAAGTACATCATTGCTTCCAAAGCTTATTCACCCAAAATCTTCTTTTTTTTGCCTTAAGGCTCAAAGTGTCTCTTCTTCTTCAGCAAGATGAACAATGAGAACTTATAAGTCCCAATCCACCATTATAAATACACACATACAACTGTTGTCACGTAACGTCACGAATGCTCTGTGACGTGTCTCCCACACGAACTATTCCAGTTTTGCCGAAGCTATTATACCCGAAACCATCCTCAGCGTTATTAGGTATGCTTACGAATCCCGAGGCAGCTTTCAGACGACCGAAGCCGCCCGAAGCAGCCCTCAAGCGCCCGAAGCCGCCGTAAGGCGCCCGAGCTGTACCAAGCAGCACCGATGCCCACCGATAGTGGGCGCCGGGCATCAAAGTTACAATAGTAGGTTTTTTTTATAAGGAATTTGTCTGTAGACGCCGGGACTCTAGATTTGTGCCCGGTTGGTAATTGGTTTGCGCCATACATAGAACTAAAACATATTTCAAGTAAGGAGGGTGTATGGTATGCCTTCAACCTCTTTCAAAAATAATATTACTTATTTTCGTTCTAAACCATTAAAACGCGCTTTAATATTACACCTCACATTGTAGCTTTGATCTGTAAATGCTCAAGACCGTATCCAACCGCATCTGGTAATCAGAGCAACTGCCAATAGAATGTTGCGTGCTATTAACCAAATAATTATGTTTTTGGACTAACTAATTTTTTTTCAATAACAATTAAAATAGCCATTGCCATACAAATCATAGATTGATTGATTAATGATTTCGATTTCAAAGGATTTTGTCTCAGATTCACGCGATAGTGCATGTGCGTCGCGGACGGCAGTTAGACGCGCTTCGCGTTCTTCAGGTGTCTCGCGAGACCTAGCACTTGCTGTTCGAACTCTCTGAGAGCTCAAGTGAGTTTGTCTATCAAGTAAGGACTCGAGAGTCACGCGATAGTTGATGAGTCTCACGATCGGCAGATAAACGTGTCTCGGCCGTTCACTGTTCTCTCGAATCCGAGAGGCCCTCGTTCGAGAACGATATGAATTCAGTCGAGATTCATGCTGAGCTGAAGTTTCTGTAGCACGTATCCTGGCCCGATGTTCCTGAGATGCAGTAAGTCTCGCCTCAAGATCTTCTTCAGATTTCTGTGATCGAATTAATCTCAGCCTTTTAGCATTTTTGCTGTAGGTACTGGGAGAGGATCGATTTTCTTCCAGGCATTTTTAAAATGTATAAGATTATCTACTATAATAACACAGTGCTATTTAGTAAACCTATATATTTTTAAAGGTAGGTACTTATCATAAATGACAAAGCCGTCAGCCGTAGTGACGGTCTGTCAAAAGTATAAAGAAGCATTTATCTCATAGGCATGGACAAATTAAGTAGTATTCGTTTTTTTTAGTTTGCCTTTATTGACTGCTTAGCTCCTGGAAGGTATAGCGTGATGATAATTATTTCAGATGTTTAATCCGCAGCTATCTACAATATTCTTAACAAAAAATTGAACTAAACAGTTATTTTATGGTATTTTTATAGAACAAAATTAAATGTCCGACGTGATTATTTAAATTGATATATCTTTTTTTGTTTTGAATCGATTTAAATAAAACAAACACTAAATGTTGAGTAAAGGGTACCCCAATACATTACTGAAAACCGCTCTTCATTCGGTTGAGCCGTCTCTGAGATTAGCGTGTTCAACGGACAGACAAACAGACAAACAGACAAACAGAAAAGAAATCTAAAAATCATTGTTTTGGGTTCTATTGCGTTGATAAATGCCCCCAAAAAAAGTTTTTCTCATAAATCTCCCATGTACAGACAGCGACCTGTTACAGATTTATTATATGTATAGATATACGTATTGGGATTGTGGCTTCGGTTTAGTATTTTCTCGCTATGTGAGATTTAGGTAGATAGGTACACAAGTTCTAGCATGAGGTAACGTTTTGTTCGACTTTTTAATCAGAATTACCAGTTTGTTCAGTTTCAGAAGGCTTTATTACTACACTCTTTTGCAAAAAAAACGGGCACCTAAGGAAATTTACGTTCTAAGGTCGATTTGAGTTAATTAAATGAAATTTATTTCTTTGACGTAGTCTGTATACTTATAATCGTGTAAATTAATGCGCGTGAAGTGAATTCGGGCAATTAAAAGAAAAAAAACGATGGATTCTTTAAAACCGATGTACACGCCCAAACAATAAGAAGTGGTCGGCAAATAAGACAAGATTTTTTTTTACTTTTTTTAATTAAATAAAGTTACAAATGTAAAAACCTAATAACGAGTGTGACCTGCTCTTGCCAAAATCACAGCTTGAATCCTTCTGGGCATGCTTTCCACGATGTTTTTAATAACGTTTTGAGGAATACATTCGCACTCTTCTGCAATGACTCTTTTTAGCTCCCTGATGTTTTGTGGAGCAGGTTGCACTGATCTTACCCGTCTCTTTAGAACATCCCAGACATGCTCAATTGGATTGAGGTCAGGACTTCGAGCTGGCCAATCTAAACGACGGATCCCAACTTCTTGCATGTACGCTTCCACGTCGCCAGAACGGTGCGGGCGAGCATTGTCGTCCATAAAAATGGAATCTTCCCCAAGTGCAGTCAATGTGGGTTGTGCATATGGAATTAGGACTTCCATTATGTACCGGTGTGCATTTAATGTTCCATTTTTTATGAAAACTAACTCCGTACGCTCCGTCGAATTAATTGCTGCCCAAAACATAACGGAGCCTCCGCCATAAGGAGTGATTTCTTCGAAACACACTTCCGCATAGCGTTCCCGTGGTCTTCGCAGCACTCGCCGGCGTCGGTCCTCTCCACACAAAGAGATTCTAGCTTCATCAAAAAAAAATCCTTTATTCCAGTCCCCAGAGTCCATGAAGCATAGTTCCGAGCAAACTGAAGTCGAGCAACACGGTGCTCACGGAGTAATTTAGGGCCCCGAGCTGGGCGGTAACTCCTGATATTGGCAGCCAAAAGCCTCCTCCTGACCGTCCACAAGCTAACTTCTACTCCTCTTACTTCTTCAAGGCTCTTCTTCAGGTCCACACTTGACGCCTTACGATTCCGCAACGCCTGACTCACCAAAACGCGGTCATCTCTTGGTTCTGAGCATCGTTTTCTTCCCGAACCGGGTCTTCTTTTGACCGAACCGGTCTCTTGATACCTTTGCCAAGTCCTCTGGACAGTTGAACGACTCACATTTAGCCGCTGAGACACGTAAAGTTTGCGAACAACCTTCTTCAAGTAGGGCTATAATTATACCGGCCCTTATCGCTTTATCACTCATATCAAAAAGTGGTATTTAATGTAAAAAGAAAGATTAAATTGTTTAATTTGCAGAAAATATCCAAAAAGTTTAAAAATATCGTAATCAGTTAAAAATCGTTTCAGCAATTCGCGCCATTAGTAAAGCAATTTTAGAATAATCCACAATAATCATTATTTTTATTTTATTAATTTTAAATTTGGAACGTAAAGAATCATGCCAGGATGCTTCAAATAACATGCCAATACATCGTCAAATTAATAAAACCTGTTTCTTGTTCTTCTTCATTGAAGTAAGAAAAAAATCTAAAGTGCCCGTTTTTTTTGCAAAAGAGTTTATTTTTGTGTACTTATTATATAAAATTTACTAAAAATTCTATAAGATATATTGCCTATTTACAATTTAAACATTGAATCTCGCTCGTGCTAGGTCTATAAATAGTTAGTAACTGTTTTGGCAACTGAAAAATAGCCCAGCATTGAAACTATCAAGTTCGACTGTAATAACTATTATTTATAGTCGTACGTAGATTACATTCCCAGGAGAAGAGGGTGTGTTTTACCCAAAGCCAAAGATTATATTGAAGTATTTAATCACTGTCATCAAATATATAAAATAATAAAATATTATATTATCAGATTAATGAAGTCTCTATTATTACCATAATAACAAGAAAAATGTTTAACATAAAAATTAAAAACTATTTTTATTTTTTATAATGCTTTAAAGAGAAAAATTCAAGAAATAAATAGCAAAAACTATGTTTCCGCCCGGGATCGAACCGGGGGCCTTCTGCGTGTTAGGCAGATGTGATAACCGCTACACCACGGAAACTTGAAATCTTACGACCAAAGAAACGGTCACAGTGCGCTCTCAGACGTGAAAGTAACTAATCCAGTTTATATTGGCTTCGAGATAATTATCAACGTTTGTTAAAACTGGTATCAGAGAACATGAATGCCACGCAATTATGGTCTTAATACCAATAGTGATAAATCCGCAAAATAAACAGATACGAAATGATACCATTTGTGATAATTTAAACTTGACCTTGTACCACTTTTTTTATTAAGTAACAGACATTGTAATATTAAAACATAATTATTCACATACACAATGTACAGTAGCGGTCATAAGTGCAATAGCATGCTAAGGTTTGAATTGCTGTGAACACGGGGTACAGGCCATACCTACATCTGTGTGTATAAGTAATGTATTCAAAGTTAAAGTCAAAGTCAAATCATTATTTAATTAGGCCATTATAAGGCACTTTTGAACCTAATAACACAGTACCTACGTACACCTCAAAATTCGCACACGACGTCGAAAGGTCGTAGTTTAACCGAAGTGTCAATCGATTTGCTTTGTAGATTGCTACTCCACTTATGACCACTACTGTACCTTGAGATTAAAAAAATCGGTCAAGTGCGAGCCGAGCTGCTCCGCTCCTGTGGGTCGTAGCGTGATGTTATATAGCCTATACTATTCCTCATAATTTTGGCTATCGTTTACAAAAATATTTTTTTTCCAATACGACTGGTAGTTCCAGAGATACGAGTTTAAACAAATACATAAAAAAAAACAACCTCTTCATCTTTATTATTATTTATATCTACATATTATATAAAAATCTCTGGTCATGGCGTTTGTGGTCGTACTTCTCCAAAACGGCTCGACCGATTTTTTTATGTATAAATTTGGTAGGTATGAGAATACGTCTCAAAGTATATTATAAGGGGATGAAACAAGGGTCCAAAGTTTGTATGGAGAAATAATATTAGACCGCCAATTACTGACATTTACGCGGACGAAGTCGCGGGCAGCAGCCAGTTTAGTATATATATCAACTCGCATATTTAAAACAGTTTTTATCTCATAGGCATTAAGTCAATTACATAAGGTTGTATATGGCTCAGCCAGCCAAAATCTCTACAGTACACAATTAAACATAATTATTACGCTAATAGATATTGTATTATTCCCGGTTCAGGGACGCACTGCAAAATTAATAACGTTCTGTAGGCACCGAAAGCAAGGCTTCAATTTGATGTAGGTAACACAATTTGGAACATAACAAGGGGTAGTGTAAATATCCAATTCAATTTAAGATAATCATCTTTACGTAATATGTCACAATCCCTGGAAAGTTCTTGTATTTCAGAAAATACCTTTTCGTACCACTTGCTCAAAAAAGTGACATTCTATGCCACAAAAAGCGAACATAACAATAGTCATTTTTAATCTGTTAAAAACAGGGAAAGAAAATTGTACTGAATTTCATTCATCCTCTAGGGAGAGAATGTGATTTAAATTTGGAATACTTACCGATATAATAATATTATACTGCACTACATCTGTGTTTACACCATTGAGTTTGTATATAAAGCATTAAGTATACATCTTTTTGAAAAAGGAATACGCATTATGCAGTTATGATTATTAAATAAAATTACGAAAATCGACGAGGCTGTATGAGCTTGATGCGTTTGCTTTTCCGACAAAAAAATATTAGTCTAGGAATTTGCCGCGTTTTTGTTTTCTTCAAATACATAAACGTTAAGTTTATTTTAATTTATTTTTATAAATAACTTAATGTTCTAAAATGCATATCTCATATTATTATTGTGTTAATTTTTTCGCAAATGGTACGAAAAGTAGAGTATTTTCCTCGGTGATAAAGCTGTCTCAGTCTTGGGTGAACTTAAATCCCTCGCTACACTCAGGACTCGCCTTAAATCCCTCGCTACACTCAGGACTCGCCTTAAATCCCTCGCTTCGCTCGTGATTTAAGTTTTTAACACCCTCGCTACGCTCGGGAGTAAACCTCGAGTCCTTCGTTACGCTCGCGATTTAAATCGTCACCCGCGACAGAAGACACTGCTTTATCCCCTTGGTTAATAATCTACTATTTCGTTAAATTAAATTTGTTATTTATGACACTGTTATCATATTTTCGTACTTTAATGAAGGCGAAACGAATTTAAGAGACAATTTTTAATAATTTATTTTGTTCTATTAGTCTACCTACAAAAATAAATAATACTAGCCCTAGCCTTTATTATTGTCATACTACAAGGCAAAGGCCTCTTCTCACACAGAGAAGGCACGATCATTGATCGACACGCTTGCTAAAGGCGGATTGGCGATTTCAGATTTTTAATAATTTTGAGCCCATGTTGTCTCACGATGTTTTCCTTCACTGATGTCAGTGATGTGCGAGATAATCTAAAAGATAATAGATAAATTCACAGAACGACAGACAGATGGATGGGCGAGTTGGCGAGAGCATTGGTCCATTTGGACCCTTTGTATGTGGAACTCTAAAAACAATTAAATAAGAATATACAGGCCCATGCCAGTGTGTATTTACCAGTACCCGGTTGCGAACTCACAACTTAGTGCGTGAGAGGTGGGCGTCGTAACCACTGAGCTACCCTGACTTCGGTCTGCCTATATCAAATGTATTTTTGGCATAGCCCTTAATAATATATTCTGCAAGCAATAATTTAACATCAGCCAATTGTCGGACGACACTCGATTTCAAGGGACTGTGGAAGATTTATTCGAAAGTTCGAATCGAGAGTCAAGTCTTATCGGCGACCCACGTCGCTGTATGAAGGACGTTTGCCTACCTAAAACCGATTGCTATAGCGTTTCGCATTTCACCAATGGCGTATTGTGTAGGTAGCTTTAAGGGAATTTTCCTCTACTTTCAATGATAGTGATTTGTTTTCTATTGTACCTAGTTATTGATTGTATCTTATGTACTTGAATTTCGCCTTTAATGTTCATTGCTAAAATGGGAATTCTCTTTTTATTAATTTCATACTTGGGGTTTTGTATAATGTTATTTCGTTCTTTAAGGGAGATTTTACATCGCGGCGGTAAGACCCCTCTTTGAGGAGTGGCTGGAGAGGCGCCACGGCGTCCTCACCTTCCGGCTGACGCAGGTCCTCAAAGGACACGGTTGTTTCGGGAGGTTCCTGTGTCGGATTGCACGGGAGGAAACGCCCGGGTGTCACCACTGTGTGGACCGCCCGGAGGACACGGTGGAGCATACGGTGCAGGTCTGCCCCGCTTGGGCAGAGCACCGCCGTGTCCTCACGGAGGCGATAGGCGGCGGCGACCTCTCGCGTCCGGGCCTGGTTCAGGCCATGCTCCGAGGCGAGAGGGAATGGGATGCAGTCACCTCCTTCTGCGAAGCAGTAATGCTAGCGAAGGAGGAGGCGGGCCGCGTGAGGGAGAGGACATCCTCCACCTCACGCCCCAGCCGCCGCGGGAGACGCCCAGGGCGTCGGACGTCGCGAGGCGACATCCGGCCACCGTAGGCGCGGGCTTGCGGACTGCGAGTAATGGGTAGCTCGCCGTCCGATCAAGGACCATGCCCGGGTCGACGGCGCGTTCTGTTCGCGCGCGCCTCAAAGAGCTGTCAGCACAGGGACGGGGCCCCAATAGGGGCCAAACGCCTGCCGGGGCTGCGGGACGTCTTAACAGGATACCGTGGCCCCGGAACGTAAAGGGCAACAGAAGGAACAGGGTGGTTTTTTAGTCAGTAAAAGTCTGACAGTCCCTTCCGCCCCACCCAGGGCGGAAGGAGTCATTTGATGATTTTTACCACTTAAAAAAAAAAAAAAAAAAAGTGAGATTTTACAAAAGAGTCTGGTCGTAGATCTAATGATGACCAAAATAAGTCTAAACTAAACTAATAAAAAACGAAACTTCATGATATTTTGTAGATAGTGTAAAATCACTAATACTATCTTGATTTGTGTTACTTGTCCGTGTATAGACGCACTATCAGGAAAATCCTGTTAAAATGCACCCAAAGATTACATTGACAACATTTGATCCAATGGCATAGACGCAGAACACATCTTGTGTACCTACAGGAAGATTTATACTTGAGCTATCCGTAAAATCAGTGAATTTGATGTCAGGTTAAAAACAATTTTCCCTTATAATATTTTTTCCAATAAACACATATTTACCCTGCGTCATATTTCTGGCATCAAAATGAGTTGTTTAAGCCGTTCTCTTAACCATTCGGATCTACGCATCCCTTGTTACGCCTCTTTGCCAATAAATTTCCGATAAGACAAATCGTTTTAGGTCTCAGAAGCTTACGTATGAATTCAGGGTTCTTTATCAATTTGCGTCTTCCAAAACCTTGTGTAAAACCGAGTTTTGACTGGCAAGTAAAATGGCGTCTGATATTTAAATGAAATACTTTTTACTTTAAAAACAAAATAGGGATCGCTAAATTAAATGATATTAAACTCCGTCGGGTCTGTATTGTGCTTCTATTACTCTGTAACTGTTGGGGCGTAGTTTAGAAGACAGATGAACTTGTACCGTTTGATGAAGTGAATGAACTTGGAAAGAATATGGCGGATAGTTCGAGGGAAAAGCTGAATAAACTCGTAGTTACCAACAGTCTTTTCGTAAATACTTAGATAGGTACTTAAATCAGAGTTCGCATAAGAGTTTTATATTGGAATTTGCTTGGGCGCCCGATGAAAGGCCGCCTCTTAATAGGTACCTACGTGGGTCTTAATAATGTCATTGACGGAATTTTGTTGACCCTTCCCTGACCTTTAAAAGCGGATATTAAAATCAGGTATTTATTTCACCCCAGCTTTTTTACTTCGCCAGTTGTGGTTAATACTTTAAAAAGGTCACTTAATTATAAGGCTCTCTTTTGTTTCAACAATAACAACGTAGCTTTAGCCAACGAAGGTTGGTCCCAAAAACCCACTTATTCGAGGTGTCGAAATGCTTCGCTGCAGACGCAGATAAGCTTATTAAGAGCTATTCTGGCGTCGACTGGAATTAGCGCCATCTTCTTATTTATCAACTCTCTTCAGACTTTCTCAAAACATTTAGCTTCTTTGCAAAAATATTTTTCCAAAATAATGTATTTTTTCGCCAATGTTTTATTATAAATGGTATATAAAATTTCTTGTTACTATGGCGGTTGGACGGTGGAGCTTTCTTGGGCAAAGTTTTTTGGGCAAAGTTGCGTTAAATTGACTGAAGTTGATGTTTGCCAGTTCTTTAATAACAAATATTTGAACGTTATACCCGTCTCTGTAGTTACTTATATATCCTCAGAATTCGATTATTAAATATTAGTCTTGGGTTTGACCCCGCTGAGTCCATTAATTCAGTTCACCTTGACAAGTTTAATTGTTGTTGACTGACTAAATTACGTTATAAATGTCCTGCATAAACAAACTTGACAAATAAAACCATAGACATAGGTATACATATATCTTAGACCGCCTATTACACACTCGTTCCATATTTTTTTGTCTTGTGTATACTAAGTGGTGTACAATAAAGTGTTTAATTAATAAATAATGATTAGTAAACACACACTAAGCAAATACTACGACCAATGCCCTTTTCTCCTATCCTGTACGTATGAAACTTGCAAAGGGCCCCATTGCCCTGAAGTGATAAAGTTTGTACATTGCTCACTAGTGTTTAAGGAAACAATGTTTACCAAATAAGTAGTTCCAAACTTGCCACTCTTCCCCTTATTAAAAAGTTCACCCTCATTTGTTACAACTAATTCAATTGCCAACATAATCGTAGTACTTAATAAATGTTTTCACAGCCTCACAAAAGCTATGGAACTAAGTAAACGAACTTCGGGTTACAGACAATGGTTATAAATTGTGATAGCGACGGTTTTATTGGTACCCTAATAAATTACATTAGCGAATTCTGCGCAGACGTCGTAGTAGTAGTCCAAAGCGGTCAGCATTTCACTCTTTGGACGAAATACGCCGATAAACTTGGTTACGTATCAGTTTGACCGTAGTTCCTATGGTATTGTGCGGTACAATTTTGATGTTATCGGGCGGACAACCGTGAATATTTTCGCACTCTTCATTTCTTACTTATCGGTGAATCTGCTTTGAGAGTTATAACGTTATCTTTATAGAAATCGGGGCTCGTGGTCGGTAAATTATTTTTTAGGAAAATTTATATATTTTTTTTTATGTTAGGGAGCTATTGGGTGTTTGGGCAGTGAACTGTGACTGGCTGAAAAAACTTATTACAAATTGTATTGCTTGTAATAAATTGGATCGAACCAATGCATTGTCAATTAATTGAAAACCTTACTTTATTACCCTTTCTATTGAGCTTCAAATATTACTATATTTTCAGCTGCGAAGCTAGACTTTCTTTTATCAAGTTTTTATACATACCTACTCCATATTTTCATAAAACTTGATGACATGGCAAAACATGGAAAGGAATACTCCATATATATAAATACTTTTTGTGAGCCTTGTGGAAGTTAATAACACAGTCTTCAGGTAGGCGTCGGTTGTGGTGCTTAATTCTAGACTAAATTAATGGGGGGTATTCTAAGCTGGATTATGATAGTCATTGTCTTTCTTAAACCTATACTTATTTTGTACTAGCTTCTGCCTATGACTTCATCTACGTAGAAGTTAAGGATACTGTAAAACATCGTCTGTCACTCGGTAATAGTGTAGCTTTCTATCAGTGAAAGGTTTCTGTAATTGGAGCATTATTTCTGGAGGTTACATGTTACAAACAAACAATAAATATAATTTGTCAAGATTAATGCATCATAGTGTATCAAAAATACGTATTTACCTACTTAATTTTATTACATAATTATACGTCTATATGTTTATTAGGTATATTGTATGCTTCTTTAAGCAAATTATATTTCCCAGAATAAATAAGGTGACTATATTTACCTTAATGTAATATTATGGTATAAGCAATTCGAATTCTTAGAACAAATTCCAATTTCTTAACTTAAATAAGCTTTTTTTTTGTTTTTTTTTCCACCATGGTTCCTTCTGCTACCATAAGTCGGCAGCCCGATATGAAGGTAATATTTTTAACTTAAATTAACCTAAAACTATTACCTTAATATACTAAATCAATATTTTTCTATACTACATAACCGTTCTTCATAAATTCACTCACCATAATCGAGTCTACATGACGCGGCATCCCTTGCGGATTGTAATTACCTGTAAACATGAAATTAGCTACATAAGTTAACTGTGTGAGTTAGTAGGTTAATAAGAACGGATGCTTGTAATTATTTATCTTTCAGTTGATTACTTTTTTTCTCTCTCTAGCTTAGTATGTTAGTTGAGAAACAAAATCGAGAATTCGAATTCTGACATTCCCTCTATCAAATACACAGCAGTTCCGCGTAGACTGAAGAGTGGGAAGATTTTCTTCGATGTACACAAGCCATTCAGAACCTTACATCTCTGATGAGATGTAAGTTGTGGGAGAAACGTTACCAATCAGCGCCGATACTTCCTATTCCAGGTACTTTTTTTCCCAAGCCACCTCACTAGGTGGCTTGGGAAAAAAACCTTACCTAGTCAAATAAAATACCTACATTTACCTAAAGAACTACAGAAGTGATTCTTTTAACAGACTATTATCGATTGAAGGAGAAAGGGAGGCCTTTGCCCTTTTTTTTTTTTTTTTTTCGTGGGGAAATCCTCATGGATGCCCTCCGTTTGGGGATAACGGAGGGGTATGTCGGACTCTTACCGACTAAAACCCCACGGTTCCTCCTGCTACCATAAGTCGGGAGCCCGGTATTCGCATTACGCATGATCCGCGCCCCCGACTGGATCCGCGCCCCCGACTGGGAGGTCTTTGCCCTGCAATATGACAGTACAGACTAAAAATAATAATATATCGATTGAAGTTTAAAACGATAGCCAGTTCTAAGAGACTATTAATAATGTATAAAATGAGCCCTAGTGAACGGTTGTAATATTACGTAATTTATCGCACCTACTTTGGGTATTTTCAAATTATCTCTCCAATTATATGGTAAGCTTACCAGTTAATTATAAATGTGTTGCTTAGTACCTACAGTAATGATAACATACATAATGATTCTTAGGAGAGATTTTTACGTCCATCCTATAATTACTATTGTAAACGTGAAAGTGACGATGGATGGATGAATGGATGTTTGTTACTCTTTTACGTTTAAACGGCTGAACGGAATTAGCTGAAATTTGGCACATACCTATATTTCATTGATCTAGATTTTGTGATCCGATTTTGAGATGCCAAAGTCTACGCTAGTAAATAATAAAACAAAGAGCCTAATTTGGAAGACAAACAGGTCGGTATATTCCTGCATAATCTACTACCTCAATTATTTAAATTACCCTTCCATTTTCTCTCATATTGAACGAAGAATAGTATCAGAAATGTACGTAACACCAAATGTGTGGAAATCAGATCTTGCTCTGCTGGCACGGTGCCAAAGGATCATGTCGGGCTTGCTTGTCGGCTAACCACGGCTCCGGCCTAATATCCGATTTAAGTCTGGTTACCCACAAGGACGCGAGAATACTTCGCCCAATAATGTACCACGCTTAGGTCTGCGATAGATTTGTGTAAGGTGTTAGATTTGTTAAGAGAATTGGAAATATTTTGGTGTTTTAATGTGAATTCTATGGCATAGGTATTATAGTAGATACTGACACTGCAATCATTTTATTGATACTGGTGGACTCATGCTTACTTTTGCGCAAATTAAATATGCTCACAGTGCAAGGCATTAATAATAAATTGACGATTACCTAATGATATTGACCAGTGTATTAACAAGTGGCAACAGTTTCTAAAATTCGAAAAGTTGTATTACGGCTAAAATCGACCGATTTTACGTTTTACATAGAAATAGAGATTTCCAATTATCTTATTTTTAAATAAGACATTTCGGAAATGTTCTCTGATAACTTTTTATACCAATGTATCCTTCTTATGCGTAGGAAATTTTATAAAAATGTGTTCATTCATTTCGGAAAGTAAGGACTTAATTAAAAGTTTTATGAAATGCCGTTCGGTACGCTCATAAGCTTGGTACATTACTACATTACTCTCTACCCTTTAAAAACTTTATTCATTTGTGCATGACGTCAGTGTGCAGCAACGAAAACACAACTTCCCTTATCTATATGCTTTAGCCCGGGCTAATTAGGCTCCAAAACTTGCCCAGGCTACGTGATGCCACATACATTTTTAAAATTCGCCCACTTGGCTAGCCGGCGGGCGGATAAAAAATACCAATCTTGCAACTTTCAAGGAATTTTTATTCAGCTCACAACATTGTTTTTGATAATAAATTATGGTTAACAATTTAAAATGTTAGTAGGAAATGTATGATCTAAATGAAAAATGGTTTTTTAATTAACGTTTTGTTTTATTTTTACGATATTATGTTTTATCTATGTGTTATGTCTATGCCTTTGACTGTCTCGTTGCTTTAGTGGTCACAAAGCGCGACTGCTGAGCATGACGTCTTGGGTTTGAGTTCCATGTTGGGCAAAGTGATATTGGGTTTTTATCATTAACTTCTCTGTAGCAGCCTCGGAGTCTGGATTTGTGCCCGGTTCATGGCAATAGGCTCGCCTCCTATTACATGGGATTTAAACATAACTGGCGAAATGTGTGTGTACTAATGAGTACACCTCTGCCTAACTCTTCGGGGATTACAGGCGTGATTTTAAGTGTGTGATATCTATGTGTCATGTTTCTTTTGTAAACGTTGCCCCACACTAGGAATTTCTCATTTCTCATCGTGGGTGCGTTTACAAACATCAAACACAAACAGCCAGACCCGGAACAAATATTTGTAGGCCACTTAAATATTTGTTCCGTGCAGGAATTAAACCCGCGACACGCGGCACAGCAGCCAATCGCTCAACCACTCTGCCAACCGTGTCGTCAATTGTTGTTTAGTAGATGATTTTATTGAGTCAGTCATGTCGACTACTAAAAACCGTCGTAAAACTTTATAAAGAGTTATCGTCTTCCTTAGTAGTGACTTTCTCTCAGTGCAGAGGATTGGGACCATAAACGAAGTGCCTCCAAGTTTCTTTACGTGTTCTTAAAAATCCGACGAATGTCTAAATAACATAATATATAAAAGTAGATATAAAAACTGGCCAAGTGAGAGTCGGGCACGAAGGGTTCCGTACCGTCGTAACAATACCTATTTATTTTTCTTTTAATAAAAGAAAAAACGTTTTTTGTGTGTAAAAAAAAATATCTACGTAATTTAATTTATATACTTATTTGTTGTCATGGCTACCATTCATAGTAATACACACTCTGTTAAAATTTTAAGTATCCACCTATAAAGATTTAAAAGATACAGCCCTATGACAGACGGTCGGACACATAGCGGGGCCGAAGGCTCTTTTCACATGTATACGGCCAAATGTATGAGCTATGCGACACGTACACACGGCACGGCGACCCTACCGTGACCGTATGCATGTGAAAAGGGCTTATCTATACTAATATTATAAATCTGCAGAGTTTGTTTGTTTGTTTGTTTGTTTGAACGCGCTAATCTCTGGAACTACTGGTCCGATTTGAAAATTCTTTCAGTGTTAGATAGATTAGTTATCGAGGAAGGCTATAGGCTATATACCATCACGCTACGACCTACGGGAGCGGAGCAGTAACCAAAGACGCGGGTGTAACCGCGGCGGACAGCTAGTAAGTAATATGGTCCTGACACCTTTTGGATACGGAGCTCTAAAAATGGCGCTCGCTGGAAATTAAACAAAAAAAATATTCCGTATGGTTTTCTTAAAACAAGATAGAGAGAGAGGAGAGGTTTTCTTAGGTTATCATGATTTTTATTTTTTTATTGCCTTTTTGTTTTTGTTATTTTTGTGTGCACGACATGACCTGTGTCAAATAAACATTTTTTCTTTCTTTTTTCTTTATTAGAACGTGCTTTGTTCTATACTTATTGCTTCACGTAGGAAACAAAGAAACCCTGCAAGTAATTGGCCGTGAAATACATTGCGCACGGAGGCGCGACGCTACGTCTGTTGAAAACCAAGTGTTAGGAACGCACCAACTTAAATAGCTTCTGAGATTGCCCTTATTCTTGATAGCTGAATTTATTTTATTCGAAGACGCTTCTTAAATACGCTCGAGTAGAAAGCAGAAAGTCTTGTGAGGAAGAAGAAGTTATAAATTCGTCACTTTCCACGGAATCTTTTCTAACTATGTATGTTATAATAATAAAAATGACAGTTTTGATATCAAGAACAATGTTAGAATATTTTACAAACAAATATTTTACAACTCACCGTATCCAATGATCTTTGATTTAGTGAGTGAGTGAGTGACGTTTCGCTTTTATATATTAAGATTATCATCTACCAACCCCAGTCCTTAACAAAATGATAACTATAACACAGTCAATTACAATTCCCTGTCTAGTCTCCAAGGTATCTTCCACGAAGCCGCTGGCAATTTAATTTCGATGCTGACCGTACAGCGCTCGGCAATAATGAGCGAGTTAACTAACGCTACCACCGACCCATTAAGAGGTCGGCAGTATGAGAAGTGTGCCCAATTATATTCCTCACTGTACCTTCCTACGTGGAAATGTTACGAATGTACTGTATGGGTATTTTTATCTTGAAGTAGGTGTAATATACCCATATTACACCTACTTCAAGACCTCAACTTATCTACATAATAAACATATCTGTTTATTCTGTAGATAAGTTGAGGAATGAATTATCTTTTATTGAAATAAATAAAATTAATGGTAGATAAACATTTAGTAGAAAGCTGTTATAAAAAGATGTGTAAAAATTTTTTTTGTTTGTCTTTTTATTTGTTTGTTCTGGATGAGGTCAAAAACGGCTGGACCGATTTTATTCGATTTTGAATTGAGCTGAATAAGTGTAGTTAGTCCCCTAAGCCTATTATACTCAGCATAGGTGAAGTCGGGCTATGAATGATAAAAATGCAATGCCCCGATCGTGCAATTATACATTTGATTGTCTGCCAGCATTGGATAATACAAATGAATGTACTATAATTTGGGCACCTATTAATTAAATGGATTTTGTATGTAAAAACCGCTGAATGAACAAGTATAATAGCGCCATGTCAATATACGACGTAAAAGACTTACATTGAACTCGTAATGGGTAGTAAATAGCAAAGGCTCTGTATCTGTATACTTATTCACTATTTGACTATTATTAGAGTATATTTTTAGATCAATAAACAACCTTCACCATTCTATTTCAGATACCTACTCACCTAAGGATTATTTGCCTTCACGTCAATAACCGAACATAAGCGGACAACACATTATCGGAACAAACAATCTTTATTTAGCCAACCCTATAACAAATGACGGTCGAATTGCGACACTATCTATTAGTAGCGCATACACTGCCGGTCATGTTTATGTAGCACAAGTGAGACAGTAATTAAAGCTGCAATGTAACCGTAGCGTGTTGTAGTCCCCGCGGGCGAGACGCTCGGCGCTAATTTTCCATATAGTTAGGGACTCATCCACGGTGCTGGCTATTTGTGTAATAGCTATTGCGCCAGAAATGGGGTTAGCTACTTACGTACGTATATTTTTTGTTTCATTATAATAATTGTGTTCGGAGGTCGATGGTTTTATCCTTGAGCAATTTTGTTCATGCGATTTTTGTGTGGAAATAAATAAAATTGTAGTGTCTGTTTGTAATGTCTTAATAAAAGTTTAATAGTAAAAACCATTTTTTTTGTCCGTCTGTTTGTTTCAGCTAATCTCCTGAAAGCCTGGACCGATTTTGACGGGACTTTCACTGGTAGATATTTGATGTTATACAGAGTAATTTAGCCTAAAAAATTAAACCATGTGTAACACAAAGAAAAAGTTATCCCTAAAACAAGTTTCTAAAAATCTATCAACAGCTCAATCATTTCAACCAACTTTTCACTTGTGATTTTTTCCTTGCTCATAACTTTATAATATTTCATCTCATTTCCTTCTCGCGTGGCGTGCAAATCATAGTAATTGTTTTTCTTGTGAACAGCTACAGCGAAGTGGAATATCGTGTTGTTTTTGTTGCGAACATACCTTCACACATACATACACCCACTTCCCTGTTGAACACACACACATAGGCACTCTCCTGTGCCCGGGTCGACGGCGCGTTCTGTTCGCGCGCGCCTCAAAGAGCTGTCAGCACAGGGACGGGGCCCCCCAACGGGGCCAAACGCCTGCCGGGGTTGCGGGACGTCTTAACAGGATACCGTGGCCCCGGAACGTAAAGGGCAACAGAAGGAACAGGGTGGTTTTTTAGTCAGTAAAAGTCTGACAGTCCCTTCCGCCCCGCCCAGGACGGAAGGACTCATTTGATGATTTTTACCACCTCAAAAAAAAAAAGGCACTCTCCTGTAAAATGTTTTATAAGGATGTGAAACAAAATGTTGACCTAGTTTTTGTTAAAGTTGACATGTGTTAACTTTTACTGGAATCATTTGAATATTAATTTAACTTACACGGGTATTTGAAATAATCTTCTGAGAATTATGTGAATAAGTTGGAACTCATTAATTAGTATGTCTATTCAAAATTAAGGCAATATGTAACATTATATTTAGGTATCTACATACATAACATCACGCCTGTGATCCCTGAAGGGTTAGGCAGAGGTGTACCTATTAGTACACCCCAATAAATAAATAAATACCTAGTTCTCAATACCTACGGCTCCCCCTTCTAACCCAGAAAGCGTGTCACTACAACGTTAATGGACTTCAACGAAGACCACAAGAACGAACAATTGGTAGTCGGTTAGTGGAAGCTTCGCTGGCAAATGCCGCACTAGTGAAGTGAAGCATAGGCTGGGCAGGCACGTGCTTTGAATGCCGACGCGACGAATTGTATAGACTTATTGCTATGTCGAAATGTAGGCTAGGCATTGGCGCTGGTTCGCACTTTGAGATGAGCTGAGACTAATTCTGCGTTACCTATATTTATTTTTATAATATAACTAGCTGACTCGAAAGATATTGAGGTCAATAATCAAGGTAAAAACTATCCTATCTTTTAAGTTTGAACAATTTACACACATTAAGCCATATTTCATAAAAAATGGTTGAGTAGTTTAGGAGTCCTAAACAACGTGACGCGTAAATATTAAGATTTTTCTGTCCGTGTCTTTGTCACCGAACTCCTAAACGACTGAACCAATTTTGAAGAAATTTTGTGTATATATTTCAATGGGTTCCTGAATGGTTTAAAACACAATTGGATGCGGTAGTTGGCGCTGCTATTGGTATTTCACCAAATTAATAAGGCACTGCTTTTCTGGACAGGTTGTCATCTGCCTGGTCCACTATTATAGCATAAACTCTTCTGTAGGTGTGTATGTCACAGAACTCATTCCAAATGGCTTAACCGATTTATATGTTTTTTTTGTATGTGTTTAAGTAGGATTTTGGATGGTTTAGATTCCCATGATTGGACCCGGTAGGTAGCACTGTAAGCCAAACGGGCAGGACAACCTCTGTAAAAATAAATTATATGGTTGATCATAGAACCGCAAACCACCAGTCCAGTTATGATAAAATCGAGGTTTTGATTTGAATTTATTTATCTGAGTGATCGATGCCTAATTCTATTGCGTACCAACTTTACCCCACCCCACGGTCCGGACCTGACGTTGCTGGTAATAAAAGATAAAACTCTGTATCTTTTCTTGTCAACTATGTACATCAAACATAACCTACAGTTTTATATATAAACATAAACGGTTTATAAGCTTGATAACCGTTTTAAAGATATGTAGGTAGGATTTTATTTTCCTCTTGCTGATAAGAGCGGAGAAAAATGAGATAAAAGATGTGCGTCTTCGCGTAGAACTGCTATAATAACTTTATGGTTAGGAAAACTAAGCACACTATTAAACGTGAAACTGTGTTTTAATCATACATATTTTATACGCAGAAACTGTGCAATAACGGTTTAAAATTGCAAGCTGGAAACAACCCATTATTTTTACCTTTTACAATTTCGGTAAAACAAACACAGAACATAATTACAAAAAGAAAAACAAGCTACGGAACTTGAATAACAAGTACTTTGTTGTTTTAAATTCTTTGACGAAAACCGTTATAATATTTTTAATACTAAATGAATGTAATAACCGGATTCTTTCTGGTATTGGTAAATTAATGTTGGTGTACTCACTTTGTACAATCAGCTTGGTCATGGAAAATAAGCATGTGAAAAAGTGTGCAAAAAGTTCTTAAGTAATTTAGTTAATCTAAATTACTTAAGAACACTTTTCCAACAGCAGCACTGGTCTAGTCATATTCTGGTCAATAAGTAATTTAGCATAATTCAATTTTATAGAAAGGGGAGGGTTGCTCCTATCTCATCGAATTTAATGACTCATAGACCAAAATGACTGGGCAATTTTTGAATGAAGCGCACTTTTGAAAGCCAAAATCAACAGTGGAGATCACCACAAAAGCGGCGTGGCGTGGCAATGAAACTAAACGTGTCCCGGAGACACGATTCAACTGTCTTGGATTTTGTCACTGAAACGTTTGGCTCAGTGGTTGAGTGATTGGCGCTGCTTGACTTGAAGAAAGTTACTACGGGTCTGACTGCTTTTGAGTTTATGTCTTCATAAACGTACCCACGACACAGGAAAAAATATCAGTGTGGGGCAACGTTTCTTTTAAAAAAAAATAACGTGGAAAAGATCTAAATTAATCAGAAAAGAACAGCGGAAGCGTAAGAAAAAACAAAAATAGCACATCCACTCTTCAAATACAATATCTTGGCCAATTTACCTATATCTGAAATACGAAGACATATTTGATTCCAGCATACACTTAGGTACATTTTCTATCTGACCCTTGAGAGTTCTTGCAACCTGATTTTATCGATACCTAGTTAAACTATGACGTGAATTTTGATCTTATAACATGATTTATAGTGTGTGTTTCTATTTTAATTGGTTTTCTTTACTACTCGTATATTTGGCCAAGATGTAACTAGTATTTTGTTACTACTAGATTTAAAAAAAGAGTGTCTTTTAGTGTTGCCCGAAATGCAAGAACAAGACCAAGACCGCAAGACTTTGGGCAACACTTAATGTTGCCCAAAATGCAAGAACAAGATCAAGACCGCAAGTCCAAGACCGATTTTGGGCAACACTAGTGTCTTTGGGGTTTCTTGCTCGATCGCCTCCGTAGACCACCTACCTACATTTTGAAACGAGCAACTACCTTCAACTTTCTGAATAATTAATCGATTTCTAAACGATTCAAAGGTAAGTAAATGATGTAATGATTTAATTGAAATGCCAAACTATGGACCCAAGTAGCGTAAAGCTGAAGACAGGGCCCACTAGGGCCAGTGCCAGCCAGGGATGCGGATTTTATTCGAAAGAGTTACAGCGTCCTTGGAACACACAGGGCATTAGGAGGAACACGTCGTATGGGTTTTAGTCAGTAAGAGTCTGACACTACCTTCCGCTACGCTCAGAGCTAAAGAAGTCATAGCACATAGAAAAGTGGCACAAAGCTGGTGAAGCGAAACGGTGCGCAGTGAGACGGAATCGTAGCAAGCCAGGAAATGGCGCGACGCGATGGATGAATTCCTCTAAAAAAGAAAAGATGAAGCACGGAATTGTAAAAGATGGTGTGAAGGAGAGGAGAAGGCGTTTGCCCAGGAGTGGGACTGAGCAAGGCACGAGCCAGTACTTACCAATGTGATTTTATCTATTTTATATTTACTTTATCTTAGACATTACTGCTATCGGTGAACATAAACATCGTGAAGGAACCTACATATGTTAATTGAAGTCTCAAATCGGTGATCTGCTTTTAACAAGCGTGGTACCTAATCAATGCTTGTGCTTTTCGGTGCAGTGTGACAATAATAGGCTGGTATGTTATGTAGGTACCTATTCTAGCATACCATCGGAAATTGCATTCATTTTTATTTGCAAAACGTGCAAAACTTTAAGTGCTAACTTGGTATAGTCGTAACAGTTCAAAAGTGACCATAAGTACTACGTGCACACTAAAAGTGCATTTTAAAGTGATTGTATGATATCTTATTCATAGTCGTTCGTTGGTCTAGTGGTTAGTGACCCTGACTGCAAAGCCGGAGGTAGTGGGTTCGATTCCCACCCAGGACAAATTTTGTGTGATGAGATAATTGTTGGTTCTGTGTCTGGGTGTAATTTATCAATAATATGTGTGTATTTGTAAATTATATAAGTATGTATATCAGTTGTCTGGTTACCATAACACAAGCTCTGCTTAGCTTGGGATCAGATGGCCGTGTGTGAGTTGTCCCAAGATATTTATTTATTTTTTAATAGTTTTATATACTTTATACTTATATATACTTTAGTTTATAATCAAATTAGCTTTTGCCCGCGACTTCGTCTGCGTAAATGTCGGGGCCCTTAGGGAGTGAATTTTAGTAAATCCTTTCTTCAATAAACTACCATAATTCGTTACTGAAAAACCCAATATTACTTTGTGTTTGAGTCGAAGTGAATTTGTCTTGTTTCCTGTAAAATAGGTATAATAAGTAAACTAAAAATTTATAATAAAAATGGCGCACTGCGCTTGTAAAATTAACAGTGATGCGTTCGTACTTCTGTCTGACCTGAGAGTCGAACCTAGGACCCCACGTTTAGCAGTCGCGCTTGCTGCCACAGGACCAACGGGTCAGTCAATCTTAATCTCAACATCCAGTACACACGCGTTATCTGAACATGCTCTTAATTCAGATCTAAAAAAGTTAAAACATTGATGAGATTCAGGACAATAGTTTAGTTCGTCTTTATCGCCTGTGTAATGAAAGTAAAGGGCGTGTTTTATGCTCTTTTTATAGAACTATCTAGATAACAAGGGCAATTTCGTTGAAAGAACGATACTATTTTTTATGACGTAAGTTTTTAGAGCTTTAATGACACTTGGAAGCTCTAGATAAGGCGACTTAACGTTGAAAAGTAGACTTGTGTTCGCTTTCACAATTTTCAAACAACGTCATATTTCTTTTTGCCGTTTCTCTACTCTTCCATCTTTAGCGTTGCCTCATTCTTAACGTGACAGCTTAGGCATCTTCAATATGTCAAGGAAGTTCATAGTCATAATCAATTTAGTCTGACAAATACACCTTTCGTACTATCAAGCGGATAATAAGAAAAAAAACTAACATTATATTAAAAATGCGATAGTAACTCTGTCTGGTTGTTACGCTGTCACGACTAAACCACTAAACCAATTTTGATGAAATTTAATACGAGGTAAGTTTGAACCCCAAGGAAGGCTACTTTTTATTCCGCGACTTCGTCTGCGTCTGCGATAACCGACATTTAAGTAAATATAAACAAAAGTAAATATAATAAAAATAATTTCCTATTACGTACGAATATTCCAATTAACAATCCTAAACAACAAAATGTAATTCAAATTTAAACATTACGGCCACAAAGTATCTCACTTACACGTTAATAAATTAACAAAATTGTATTAAAATAATTAAATATATGCAACTTCCGACCGCACGCTCCAATATTAATTAACTGAGTGGTGGTATCCAGTCACAGTTGTACAGTCACGAGCTAAAATATATATACCTACGCTAAGCAAAATTCAAATGCGGTTTTCTCCAAAAGTATTGATTGTTATAAATAAAAGATACTTGTATGTTTTAGTTTTACATGTTAATTTTTGTTATTGATGATGCACCATTTCTTTTTGCTTGCCTTTTCTGTCCCACTCATGTGGAAAGGCACTAAATTCGGAGGTTACTACGGAGCTACGGAGTGGAAGAGATGTCTTAACGAAAACTTTCGTTTTAGATTTTGTAGGTAGGTACATGATTCTAAATCCACTCAGGGATAATATCAATTTCTGGTTGGTTATTTAAAAAAAAAAATCAGCTGTTCCATACATATTGAACTGAAGTCCAAAATTGTCGCGTGTCGCTCATTTTTGTATAAAACAATATTTTTTTTTCTTTATTACCGACCAATAATAATACCAATATTTTGTATGGCGAGATGTATGAACGTAGATGAGGCAAAAGGAGTATGTAAGGATCGTAGCAGGTCGCGTTCTGTGGTTTCTGCCTACCCTCATGGGAAAAAGGCGTGAGTTTATGTATGTGTGTATGTACCGATCAATAATGTTAAAGTTCATATCTAGAATCATGTAGGTACTGAATCTATGGACATTTTTTTCTGACACAATGTCCCGTCAACTCGTATTTTCGGACCCGTATAGTTCTTATTTCAAAGTTACAACCTTTTAACACGAGAAAATCGCATTTCAATTTCGAAAAGTATTTGTACATTTTGCAAACTTACTTTGCCTTATGCCTGCGACTGTACAACAGAGCTTCGACCTCCGGGAGTCAAAGTCCCGGGCTACTTAATGACGTCACTTAAATATAGTCCTTTGTAATAAGCCGGATAATCTCTAGCGAGTTAAGTAGGCGTTTATTAGTGAGCCTAGTAGGTTAGGTAGTAACAACATCACGCCTGTAATCCCCGAAGGGTTAGGCAGAGGTGTACCCATTAGTACACCCACATTTCGCCAGTTATGTTTAAGTCCCATGTAATAGGGGGCGAGCCTATTGCTATCAACCGGGCACAAATCCAGACTCCGAGGCTGCTACTGAGAAATTCCTGATGAAAAATCCCAATAACACTTTGCCCGACCTGGGAATTGAACCCAAGACCTCATGCTCAGCAGTCGCACTTTGCGACCACTAGACCAACGAGGCAGTTACCAACGAGGCGTGGCAGAGGCGGTTTAGTAATATTTCTGTGGATTATAGCAAAAAGAGTAAAGCTCATACTTCTGCTACATTTAATTATCTTTTATTTCGATGGCAGCAAAGTAGAAACGGACATCTACAAAATCGCAACTTTACAGGAGAGCAGATTTAGTTTAAAAGAGTGGTTATTTTGAGAGTTATGGACCGATTAACCTGAAATTTTCTATAATGCTTTAAAATAACCTTCTTTATGAATTGTGTAATAGGTTTTATCGCTTTATCGTTGTTTTACTGAAATAATGTAGATGTCTTTTTTTACTCTGAAAAAACTTTGACGTAGAAGAAGACATCTGCCTGATAACCGTTTATCAGGCAGATGTCTTCTTCTACTTCAAAGTTTTATTACATTGTAATAAAAAAGTGCCCATTTCATTTAAAATATCTAATAAAGTAAGATAATAATCTCCTGTAATACATTTAAGGATATTTAAAAAACATCTTTATAAACGAACAAGTGGTAGATGTCCGTGTTTACGTCGAACCGTAACCTCAAAATAATCTTTATTACTCACTCTAAGATTTCATTACTAGCACTAATAATGAACTGTAAACACTATCATTATTATTACATTTATACCGGTACGCGCTAGAATGTGACAACTGACTGATGTCTTTGTTGACGTTTCCATTCATCTGTCAAAGCTCCGAAGTAAAGGCGGACAAATTCACATGTCCGTTTCTACTGCGATGTTTTTTAAAAATCCAGTGTAGATGTCTTCATTTACGTGACAAATTTTCTTTGTTATATTGAATTTTGAAAAAAATTTAATACAGACTTGTAGATAGGATTAATATAAGCTCATTTTTGTAAAAAAAGCATTTTCGAAAAAATGTAGATGTCCGTTTCTACTTTGCTGCCATCGATTTTATAGTAAGTAACTATGTTTTTAATTACTGTCACTCAGATCCAGGCAAAATTTTTTTTTCCAAAAATTATGTACTTTGTCCTTTATGTTAGAAACATTTTTGTTTGTGAGACTCGAATAAAGTTATTCTATTTTATTACTCTGACGTCACACTAAGGTTTGATACTGCGCGTTATTTATTTTTTGGCGTTCTGTACTTACGTTTAAATAAAAATACGACTGTTATAAGATCACTAGTGGTGTGTCTGTCTGTCACAACGAATTTGCCCCGAATAGGTTTTGGTAGGCACGCATGAATTTGGAATAAAGGGGTCAGTTATAGGTGAAAAATTAAAAAAAAAAATACATTTGCAGTTGGAATCTACGGGAGAACATATTATTAAATACAATAATAAGTTGGTTCTTGTCGTAATGTAAGTCACTAATTACTAAATAATAACTCACACCACGCGTTAGTTAGTAGTTTACAAAACTAAACTAAAGTGTACCAGTCCGAGTAGAATGTTTATTAATTTCTTTTTTTTTAATGTTAAATTCAATAGCGTCAAATCTTCTCTCCACATTCAAATAACAACAATAAACATCGTTTAGCTTACTCTTTTATAAATAAAGTTACTAAAATAAAATGAAGGTATATTACAATTAATTTAGTCTCTATTTTGTAGAGAATAAGAATAAAATTAGCATCTTCGGCTTTTATGTATTTCTCTTAGCTACACAAAAGCATCTCTGATCCCCCTAATCGTGAGCTCCTTAATACATTCACTTATACAAGCTTTTGTTATAAGCCTGATAATTTCTAGGTCAATGTTATCGGTAGTTCCATAAACGTTTATTAGCAAGAATATAAAAGTAACGTTCATAGGTTTTATGTAAATAGGTTTAGTGCTTTCAGGAGAATTTTCTATGAGGATATTGGAAGGGTAAGGTCTGAGTTTATTAAGCGTCTCTGTTTTATAGGTAGCAATTAGTTAGGTCTCGACAGTAATTGGTTCTAGTGTTTTTCTTTGTTTATTTTTTCTTTATTTTGTTCTTCATGGTGTTTTGTTTCAAATGAGGAACATATTGAACTAAAGGGTTTAAATTAAAAAATGTTTACTCATAAGATCGTAGTAAATAATTTATATCGTTTGGCTTCTCCATTCTTTCAACAAAAAAATTATATGTTAATAAATAAACAATTTAACTTTATTCCACACACGTTTTTCAATAGACAACATTGTGGCAGTCAACGAAAAAAAAAACAAAAGAAGAGCACCCCGCCAATTTAAAAGCTGTCAAAATAACAAACAACTTTTTTTCTGGCATCCCAAAATGTTTCCAGCCTCTCCTAGCGCCACCGATAACAAGATTATTTCTTTTCATAAAGTTAAACCTTCTTGAATAAAAGAAGGAGGAAGCATTTTTGAATTGTCACCCCCTAGGGTTGGGACCGCTGAATTGTCGTTTTCCGTCACGTCCTTCTTGGGTCGTTTACGAACCAAAGTTAGAGTACGTGGCTGCAAAAATCCCTAGGTTAGGGCTCCTGTACAGCTGTTGTCAGCCTTATAAATTATTTATTCTTTGATGACCCTGATTCTAATTTTGATTTAGTGCTTAAATGGTAGAATGAGTTTTAGGTTGGAAATAAAAGAAGGTTTATTTCCTGCGATAAGGAAAAGGTTCAAGGATACTATGAAACTGAACCGATAGGTTAAGTAGCAAATCATTATAAAATACAGGCTTACTTAAAACATTTAAGCTCGAAAATAATATCTATAACATAATAATAATATTATATTGAACTTAACATCGTTTCACCATTACCTAAAAAGATATTGGTAGGATATATTATATTTCACAATAACTTCAAAATTTTCGCTCATTTCTGCTTACGCGCTTTTTAGTATAGGTACTGAATCCTGCCTAAACCAATATATCACATCTGTATATACCTAAGTTTAGAGTCAGTGCTTTTATAATGATCTTGATTTATTTATAATAGGCCGCCGCCGCCTAGAATAATCACAAATCTAAACGGAGTGTTTGTTAATTGAAATACTGTTTGAATTAACAGAAATGATAAGGTCAAGGGTGTATTTAAATAATACTCGAGATTTAACAAAGGGATACAACTTTGATGTAAGTGGTCTGTACTCTGTATATCTATTACGGAGGAATATAGTAAGATTCGTTTTTGCCGTGAATTTTCTTGCGGATGATTTGTATATGATTTTTATACGGGGTGAATGATTTTCATCAATAGATTAAGTGATCCAAGAGGAAGATTTATGTATCTACCTATTTTGCACCCGTGCGAAGCCGGGGCGGGTCACTAGTTCACTATAATATTGCAATGCCAATTAAAATCTAAATATATAAAAGCGAAAGGTCACTCAAACACTTAATCATCATAATACCGAAAATCGCTTGCCGTATAAATATGTTTGGCAGGGAGGTAGTTGATAGTAGACGTCCGCTAATAAAGAGATTTTACAAAATTCACCCCCCAAGGGGATGAAATGTGGGTCCAAAGTTTGTATGGAGAAAATAACTTTGACGCGGGCGAAGTCGCGGGCAGGAGCTATAGTAATCCATACACATGTAGTGCAATTCCAACATAGTCTTAATTTAATAATAACAATTTTCGTGATCAATGAGCTACATTAAACGGTTCATTAATATGTTGGCAGTATTCCATTGCTGTTAGTGCTTCAAATTGTTTATGTGATACATTGCAGTTTCCAAACAAATTGTGTTCGAACGCTGGTTGGTTATAACCACTTTAACAACTTTACAAAATGATGGGTTTTTTTTTACAAGCATTTATTTACTTTTACGGGACCCGGTGTCAATGCCTAAAAATATATAGAAATTGTTTTAATATTCGTTTGTTTATGTGTGTCACTTTTAGACGTAAAAAAAATATATTCTGTTTTTTTTTTTTACTTTCAACTATAATAACAACCTAGGTGTCTTTTTGATATTTGTCCCAATTTGCCTACCCCATAGGTATATATTTTTGCTGAAAATAATAACCGAACAATCGAATACGCTGGCTGGTTAGCTAGCTTACCAGAAACGAACCAGAGGAAATGAAAGAGCATTGATAGAACTATTCCAAGTAATAAGAAAGACATTATTTTATCCAAAGAAACTAAAGTAATTTGGATCCTTGTTATCAACAGGCGCAGTCGAATTTGATACTTTCTGAGCTTCCTATTTAAAATAATACTTTGGCTTCCAGCCAGTGTAAGTAGCCCATTTCAAGCGGAGAAGCCAGAATATGTGACTTTAGATTAAGCGTACTTTACGCGCTGGCAGCGCCGTCGGTGCCGCAAGGATCAAGACTTTAACAAACATGAGGCCGACGAAACTTAACTAAACTTGTTTGTGATGAGATGAGATGGAAGATCCCGTATTCTCGAGATCACTTCTGTGTTTTGCATGATATTGTTAGATCTTGTTGTGTCTAATGCGTGACACATGAAACACGGAGTTCTAGATTGATATTACTCGTATAAATACTTAGTTTACTGCCTCGTTGAACTAGTGGTTAAACTGCGCGACTGCTGAGCGTGAGGTCTAGGGTTCGATTCCTAGTTAGGACATTGTGTTATTGGGTTTTTCCATCAGGAATGGAATGGCAATAGTCTCGCCCCTATTACATGGGTCTTATAACTGGCGAAATGTAGGCGTTCTAATGGGTACACCTCTGCCTAACCCCTCGGGAATTGCAGGCGTGATGTTATGTTATGTAAATACTTAGTTGTCATATTGTTATTTACAATAACATATACGAGACCTTTATCATTTAACTTTTGTATAAAATATTTCGCGGACTTTGATGAGGGTTATAGATTACGCTTATCTAGCCTTAAAATAAATCCTGTCATCTTTTAAAATATTATTTTACATTAAGCAGAAAAATAAACATAAACAGTTACATCTACATGTAACCGTTTTATGTTAAAATAAAGTCAAATAAAATAAAACAAACGTGAAAGGATTTGTCACACTGCATGCGTTCTGCGGTCTCCGGTCAGGTCAAAGCGACAATGTTGTTCATACATGATGCGGGCTGCGTTCGTTTTGACCTGACCGGAGACCGCAGAACGCATGCAGTGTGACAAATCCTTAAAATAACAAAATCATGAAATAAGTCATAACAATTTCAAGTTTAATGCGTTAATTTTAATCTTTCTAAGCAATAAAGACTTTGAGACAAGACAAGACTTTAAGTAAAGAAAATTTCTTCACAGAACTTCAATAATTACTTACATTCTCGTAAGATCTCGGTCCAAGATGTTGGATGTTACAATGTAGAGAGTTCCTTTGTGCAGACGATTTCACTGGTGCGATTGTATGGTTCAGACATTCTACTGATTTCGTTTTGGTTCGAGTTATAGGCGAAATGCTTGATTGATTTAGTAGATTTGTATTTGGACTTGCTGTATCCCGCGTTTAGTTAGGTATTTGGTTGCTGCTCCGCTACCGTGGGTTGTAGTTAGGTACATACAAAATAAATAAACAATAATAAAATTTATTTATTTCAAGCAAAACCTTAACTGACAAGATACAAAATAAACAATCATAATCAAAATAAACAATAGAAAGTGTAAAATAATAAAACTCCAATGAAAGCAAAAAAGTTACAATTAAAATTTTAAATTATATGTCATTGAATAAAGATTAAATAAAATTATAAAATACTGCAACAGAATGCAAAATGTCAACGTAATTAGCCTGTAATCTTTCTCGATAAACGGGCTATATAACGCAAGGCTTTTTTTCAAATTGGACCATGGCCTATTGCCATCAACCGGGAACAAATCCAGACTCCGAGGCTGTAACTGAGATTTCCTGATGGAAAGGCTCAATAACACTAAAGAAAAAAAATGTGATAAGCTAGATTAATTTCAACTAATTCCGTCCAGGCATTTTAGCGGGAAAGAGTAACAAACATCCCGTCTATTTACCCGGCCTCACAAACTTTCGCGTTTACAATAATAGTACATTCCACTATTAGTCTAAATAAAACTTCAAATCCTCTGTTTGTTTTTAAAACAAACTGGAATAACACCTCAGTTATTCCAGCTTCAAGAGTCTAGATACAAAATTATTAAGCTGAAGATACGCTTTGCCTTACTGTGCGAGTATCACTTAGGCGATCAATACACGGTACCGCGCTCCGCCGCGGATGGCGTAGGCGGCAAAGCGGATTGCACCGCTCGACCGCGCGGTGGGACGGTGTACGTGTGTAAGGCATCGACAGATTTCATAGAGGCCAATGCGACATGAGAACTGCTTCACCGCCTTCTGCGGCGGTGATGCGCGGTGCCGTGTACCGCCTTAGATTGTTTTTAATGTAAACAACAAGAAACTTCTCATAAAATTCACAGTCATATTTGGTCCTAAATTAAGAAGTTATTATTAACAACTACACAACATCTACCTAAAGTTCCATTTACTTTACCAATTACTTTACCTCCCAACAAGCCAGCTCGCTTTTCCTTTACTCTTCATACCATATAACGTGTGCAGACTTGCCGTAAGCGACTCGTCTGGTTTAATTAAAGTTTCAACTCAGTCTGAAGGTAATACAACTGTAATTAGATTGCTGCTACTTAGCATTTCAATTACGCAGCCCCACTATGATTTTATATTAGTACTGAAATTAGTAGTCGAGTAAGAGCATAAGAGGTTTTTGATGATACTTGAAGATAGTACCTTTTAATGTAATGAAATGAGGAACATGTCAGCAGGAGTTTTGAGTGTGAACGTATAGGTTTATTAGAGGAGGGAAAAGATGCCAAAAGTAAAAAGTAGAAAGAAAGAAGAACTGTTTAGGTATTCACGCGAAAATGACCCATATAAATAAGAAATCTGCGCCACTACCGCGCGAAATGGCTGACGCTCAGCAAGTAAACATAAAAGTAATTGCAAAATTTGTATGTAATACTTTTGTCTTTTAGCATTAAAAAAAAAAGAGTAATTTCTCAGTAGCAACCTCGGAGTTTGATTTGTGCCCAGTTCATGGCAATAGGCTCGCCCCATGGGACTTAAACATAACTGGTGAAATGTGGGTGTATGTACTAATGGGTACACCTCTTAGGTTATAAGGGTTATATAACATAACATAACATCACGCCTGTAATCCCCGAAGGGTTAGGCAGAGGTGTACCCGTAAGTACGTCCACATTTCTCCAGTTATGTTTTTTTTAAGGGTTATATAAAAGTGCAAAATCTTCAACGGCGAAAATTTTCAACGCTTTGATATAAAAAATGTAATGTACCTTCTGAATCCTTGGCTACAGGTTGCGTTTCGATGTTCTTTTTACTGTATATATTTGGATAAGGGCAAGAGCATAATTATGATGATGAAGTAGGTTCCTAAGTTAGTTGACGTCACATGAAAAATATAGGTACGAGCGCAAAGGATCACAAATATACAAGCTAGAATAGAAATGGTAGGTATATACTATTGAGAAAAACATGTTATTGAGCATTGTGCCAATAACAAAGTAAGACGTCTATATATTGGCAAAAAACAACCAAAATATTATTGAAGTCTATGAAGTCATCACTGAATTATGTTTCTGTTAGGAATTCTGGTAATCTA